>JASPKZ010000837.1:0-337876 GCA_030220185.1 Diploptera punctata | reverse complement strand
TGTTGCATTAAGCTAACAGTGTATGCAAAGAAAAAAATTGTAGAGTTTCCATGGAAATGAAAGTGACTTTAGAGACACCCTGTATCATCCCTTCACTAGCTGGAAGATAGACACACGTGGATGTAGGCCATTAATGTCATGCTACAAATAGAGAAAGATACACATATGTCCCTTTTACAATGTTTTATTTGTGTTTCCAAAAGTTTGTTGAATTGTTTTTTAACGCCATCCATTGTAGTTTTCATGTATTTTATCACTGATGAGGGTTCTTTACAAATAGTTTTACTTTGATTCTTAAGTTTACATTTTCAAAAAAGTTAAACTGAAAATATATAAAACTATTATTCTACCAGTTATATTATATGGATGTGAAACATGGACTCTTACTTTAAGGCATGAAAGGAGATTATGAATATTTTAGAATAGAGTTCTTAGAAAAATTTTTGGATCAAAGAGAGATGAACAGACAGGTGAATGGAGAAGACTACATAACAATGAACTAAATGATCTTTATAGGAAGCCAGATATAATGAGAACAGTTAAGTCTCGTAGACTGCGATGGGCAGGACATGTGGCACGAATGGGGAATGAAAGACATGCATGGAAGCTTCTTGTAGGAAAACACCTAGTTAGTAGACGAAGAATGAGGTGGGAGTATAGCATTAACTATGATTTGAGGGAAGTAGATTTTACAGGGGATGATTGGAAAACATTGGCTGAGGATAGGAATATATGGAGAAAGTTGAATTGTATTTTCTTTTGTAGATAGATGTTGTCTGAATCCTGTTTGTGCTGCTGTTAGTATGTTTTTACTTTCTAAGAACCAATTTAGTCTCGCTGAAATCATACGTTCTGCTGTTTTTGCAATGACACTTGTTAAAGAGATCAGTCTGTAATTATTTATATCATCAGCTTCTTGTCTTTTTTTAAAATAGGGATAATTACTACTGCTTTTTTCCACTCTGTAGGTACAGTAGAGGTCCATGATAGGTTAAATAATTTCAGTAGTGTATTCCTTCCCTTTTGGCCAAGATGTTTAAAAATTCAACATGTATTTTATCTGGACGAGGAGATTTGTTGTCTTGTAACTCATGTATTGCAGAATTTAGTTCCCATATGGTGAATTCTTTGCTGAATATATCATTTGTTTGTTCTTGATGCTTCTTAAAAGTCTTGAGATCTTTTTTAATTTGCCTTAGTTTCTTTTTAGCTTTAGGAGGGAGTTTGTGTTGAGAGCTGTAGTGTTTATTAAAAGCTTCAGCGATAGAGTTGTTGGAAGTAAGTGTTTTCCCATTAAATTTGAGTGGTTCTTTCTTTGGTATCTCTCTGACTTGTGATTTTACTTATATATCTATATACTTTTGTTGAGTCTTTTCTGTAATCTGCTTTTTCAATAAAGTCACTGAATGCATTTTTCTTTGCTGCATTGATTTATTTTTAAACTCTGCTGCCTTTCATCGCCATTCTTGTGTATCTATTGGGTTGTTGGACAATTCTGCTTTTGTCTTGCTGTGTCCCTTTCTTCTTTTAACTTGGATAAGTCTGTGTTCCAAAAGGGTTTGTAGTGTTTAGTTTTTCCTCTTGGGATCCAATATTTTGCTGCTTCAAGAATTATATTTGAGATGGTATTATTAATTCAAAGTTAAAATTGGGAAACACATTATGAGGTTCTTAATTAATAAATTAATGGGTCATTTTAACATCTTATCTCATATTTCATGTTTTATCAAACACGGTAACTATAGTTTTCAAATGATCTTGTCATTCATTTTCAACCGCCATTATGACTACCGGATATTCGTTGGAATCTCCCTCTCTAACATTGCCATCTGGTGTTGATTTGACGAACTTTGAGATATCGTTGCCATCTGGTGTTGATTCGATGATTGGTATTATTAAGTTTATCTGTACTGAATTAGGGTTAATTTATGTTCAGTTTCTTCTGTAAATTTTTCCCAGTTAGCTTTTCTAAAATTCCAAGAGTATTCTGTTTTTTGTTTACTGTTGTTTGTTTGTCCTGATGTATTATAGATGCGACAACTGCTCTATGTTCCGATCCTAGATTTTCAATGATTTCACAGGTCAGATGATACTAACATGAGATCTGGATTTGTATGTATGTAGGACAGTCATCATTCTTATAGGTAAGTTCTAAAGTGTTTGAATTTAATAAATCTTCAATAGTTTTGCCACTAGGATTATAGTCTTTGTAGAAGAAGAATATAAATTTATGGTTTGGTTACATGAATATTGAAGGTAATTCCACAGTTTGCAGTTTTCCATACAACAATGGTGTACTTGTCAGTTAACTAACTAACTCACAGACTCTATTGAACCCATAGGTTCATGACTGCATGGACATAAGCTCTCCATACATTCCTATCCTGAGCTAATGCTTCCAATCATCCCCTGTATAATCTACTTCCCTCAAATCATGGATAATGTTATTCTCCCACCTCATTCTTGATCTACCAACTGGCTATTATCCCTCTGGTCTTCCTACAAGAAGCTTCCATGCACCTCTTTCACCTCCCATTCATGCCACATGTCCTGCCCATCGCAATCTACGAGACTTAACTGTTCTTATTATATCTGGCTTCCTATAAAGACCATGTAGTTCATTGTTATGTAGTCTTCTCCATTCACCTGTCTGTTCATCTCTCTTTGGTCCAAAAATTTACCTAAGAACTTTATTCTCAAATACTCATAATCTTTTTGCTCCCTTAAAGTAAGAGTCCATGTTTCACATCCATATAATATAACTGGTAGAATAACAGTTTTACATATTTTCAGTTTAACGTTTGTCAGTTAAAGAAAAGTTAATAAATTAATCAAATTTCCAACTTTTTACACTCAACATATAATTTAAATTGAGTATGAGTAAGTTATCAAAACCTGGTACGTTGTCAGTTGAAAACATATCAGTTGTAGACAGGTGTGGCTCAACTCTAGATTAGGACGTTTCTATTATTTTCTTTACAACATTCATATGTCATTGTTGCATTACATACTTTTACCCATTTGTGATAACATTTTGTATTTTAAACATTTTGCAACGGTTGTTAAAACATGTTTAACAATTATTTAACACTTATCCATGTACACAAGTTGCGCTGTTTATCTGTCAATGAAGTTCTACATAATGCTGTGCAAATGTTTAATGTAACTTCCACTAGATGGCAGCACATATGTGTGGCTATTAATTCCAAACCATATTTCAAGAAACTAACTTGATTTTGTTGGGTTCTGATGGGACAAGTTATTGTACACAAGATTAGTTTACAGTTTCTTAAATAAACTATTGTTGGGTTAGGAAGTTGGTGTACGTCCATTTGTTATAAACATTTATAAATTAATTATGGCAAATAACATTATGAGGATAATAATTGTACCTGACCTCACGAGCTGAGATAAGACTTCATTTTTATTAATTACTCGCAGACATTGTCCTGCCGAACATTCAATTCTTGTGCCATGGCCGGACAATAAAAAATGTTACTTTTTTTACCATAAACTTCACTAATTAATAAATTTTAAAAAAAAACTCCTCACTGCCATCTGTTGTGGCTCAAGAAGTGGGAATATGTCATGACTACACATCTGACATAAAAAATTCCTTTAACCCAATTACAGTGCCATCTACTAGGTCCAATTTTGAATTTAAAACCATCCAGGGACCCAATTGAACACACACACAAAATATTTAATCAAAATCGGTCCAGTCGTTTATTAGGATTCGAGTGACAAACACACGTACAGAAGAATTATGTAAATAAAGATCAACTTATAAACATTTTTGGTAATTTATTGTGAAGGTTGGTTATACTGATTTCACATACATTGATAGAAATTACATTAACCAGTCGCACATGTGTACTGAGATTCTGTAGAATGTAAAAGAATTCATTGAGTAAGTTAACATCAAATACTAAAGTTTTTCCCCAGATTGTTTGCACAAAACATGCTGTATATAATACCACACTACTGGCGCTAACAATATTCAAGTGTTTAAAGAAGTAAGTGATGTTTGTTAACATTTGTTTTTTTTCTTGATAAACTTTACATGATTGTGTGTCCATTGTGATTATGGTGCAGAGGAGCGCGGACGACAACGCAGAGAAATGCACCATCTGCATAACTGAATTTGAAGACAGTGAAGATGTACGAAGACTTCCATGCATGCATTTATTTCACAAAACTTGCATAGACCGATGGTTGGCCACTGAAAGAAGATGTCCCAACTGCCGCGCTGACATAGAGCATTGCGTCAATGAAGCACCATCCACGTGACAGCAACTCTTCTGTCTCGCCTGGACTGATCCGTCTTTTTCTCGATAATTCTCTCGTCTAGTTGTAATGTTTTTAAATGTAAATAAAATCTATTCATTAGCATATTTATCTGGGTCTCTTATTTCTTCACATCAAATCCACAATAATTCTGTTGTTTTTAATCTCCGTCTCCTTCCTCTTCATCTGGTCACTCCACTCTGTCTTTTATCCATATTCGAGCCGCTCTTATTTCTGGCGTGGTCACACCTACCTGATTTTTGGCGTTACTCCAGCACGTGGTTTACATAATACTGGCAGGTAATAGCATTGTCAAGTCAGTTGTACATTACAGTGTGGACTGTTCTACTCAGAGAACAAGTGACTACTGGCATTATGTGATAACACATGTTCCTGCTAGAGTCAATTTCCAACATGTTTACTTACATATAAGGGTGAGGTTTTTTCCTCACCTGTAAGACAAATGTCAGGAAGCTCAGGGCCCAACGGTCTCCGAAAATCATCCAGCCATCATCATCCTTCACCGGTGTGGAAAGCAATGGGAAGCTACCACACCTATAATTCCATAGTAAAGCTGCAAATCATAGCATGAAAATGCTGTCATTGCAGTGAAAGACTTGCCCTGAGGCAGAATTACTATAGAATAGTACAAGAATAAACTTGACAATACGATAAAAATCCTCCATAAGTGTGATGTTTAACCATGACAACAATTGTCAGCTGACCATGTGGTTTGCTGCCAGAAGTAAGAGGCGCACAACTTTATTGTTCTGGATTTTAAGCCTCTTCCATTGGTTTTTATTGTCCATGTGTTCTTACACTTTGTTCCTATCCCAGACTTTTTCCTCCATCTTTTATGCAATGTTCTTTTTCCTATGGTTTTCATTTCTTGAGAATCAGAGATTTGAGTTCCTCACATATTTTACAGCTCATAACTTCCCCTCCAAAGGAAGCCACTAGCCTTGGTACCAATAATTAGCAACTTCTGCATTTGTGATTTATTTATGATTAGAGCAAGGAATTATATGAAGAAAATTATACCAAAATATGAAATCATGATAAAAAAATATATTATGAAGCTACTACTCATATTTCAAGAGAAAAATTTGTGCCCAGACCGATACTCGAACCCGGGACCTTTGGCTTTCTGGGTCAGTGCTCTACCAAATGAGCTACCGAGGTGAGTTGTGATCTAGATGCAAATTTTTCTCTTATACAGGCCTATGTTGTAATTCCCTCGCACCAAATACTATGAAACCTCTGTTTCTATCTTTGCAAATGGCAGCTTCTTTATTAAAGGGATCCCATAACAGGCCCGGAGGCCCTTGGGTCAGTAGGAGGTTAAGGCTCCCACTTTTCCTAGACAATCGACACTTTATGTCAGCCCTGCTTGACGGACGCCTTTATCCCCAGAACAAGTGTCTGGTACTCATTTCCATTAGAGGCTGAGTCGACCCCAGGGCCATAGTGCCCCAGAGGGTTCGGGTCAGTTTAAAAATCCTGACCCCAACGGGACTTGAACCCTCGACCCTCCGGCTTGTAGCTCAGTGCCTTAACCGCTACGCTACGGCGTGCCCCAGCTTCTTTATTAAGAAGACATTTGTCGGGAATTTAAACACCACTTTATAAAGCCAGTGTGGATTCTATTGATGTAACTTGTTACATGCACAGGTCCTTTATAATTTATAAATGTACGTACCAGCACATAAATGAGATAAACAGACCTTATTTCTGTCTCAAGAAATCGAGATGTTCCTGATCCAATATAAAATATCACGTTCATGATTTGAAGCAATTTTCATGGCTCATGAAGTAGCGTAGTTGTTTAAGGAATCACACTCAAACCAGAATGTCGTGAGTTTGAGTCTCGATGGGGTCGGATTTTTACCTGGACCAAACCTTCTGGCAGCATCTTGGCGCTGAAGTCAAGTTAGCTCCTGTTGGAAATAAGTATCAGTTGCAGCATGTTGGGGGGGGGGGTAAACGTATTCATCATGCAGGGGCGACATCCCGGTGAATGATTCGAGCCGATTGTCTAGAAAGATGGAAGCTTCAACCTCCCATTAAGTTTGGATGATTTCTATTTATTTTGCATGAAGATATTTGAAATCCAGTATATTTATGTGAAATATAACAATAATATTAAATTTGATAGTTTCAGAGCATAAGTAGACCAAGTCCAGTTTGTTATATTTGGAGAAACGAGATGTTATTAATCCACAATTAATTTTAGGGATTGTTTCAGAACTCTCTTTGTAATTATAGTAAGATTTAATCAACAATGAACGTGGTGAAGTGGAGTTAGAATTATTTTAACATTAGTTTTTTTACAAAAAATGGGCTTAACACAGTGTCTAGTCTTGGTCTACTTGTACTTTGAACGATCCAGTTATCAATTCTGTTCGTAATACGCAGTTAGAAGCTTCTTCTATATTCTGATAGCAAACTATACGCCTGTCACGATGAAAAAGTGCACTCCGCATCACATTATGTTATGTAAGTATACTTGTTGTCACCCCTACTCTGGCTAGATGATTGTCTACCTCTGTGGATGTGAGGCCAGCAGCCGTATGGTAGGGTAAGGACCTTCTAGGCCTGTTGCACCATAGAAAATAAAGTATACTTGTTATTATGCCATATTTGGTATTTTGATGTAGTGAGAAAAATGTTGGCCTTACCTACCAGAACTTTGCTAATTTAAAAAAAACAGGACTTCACGTTTAGGATCAACGGTCTTTACTACAATTAAATGGTGTAATCCACTCACAAACTAAGGACTGCTCTTAGGTAGGAAGAAGGAACTGGCTGCTAGGTTATTGTTCTTACATTTTTGTTCAGCTTATTCATCTAGAGTCATGTTTTGTTGCAAAAACCTCCATCCAACTTGTCATTCCATATCTCCGCATCCAATTATTTACTTTTATCAAATGTATTTATCCAGATGTATAGCCCAGATGAAGGACAAAATAGAGATGATGTAATAGAGTTTTACGAAGAACTCCAGAAACTCATAAATAAAAATGATTACCTTATTTTAACTGAAGATTTCAATGCACGTATAGGAAATAAACCAATACCAGAAACCATAGGTAAACATGGTGAAATAACTATAAATAATAATGGAAAACTTTTAATAGACTTCGTCACTTATAATAGCTTAAAGTAATGAATACCTTTTTTTCCACACTTAGATATTGACAAATATACTTGGAGTGCCAGAGGAAGAGCATTTAGAAGAAACAGGTCTACAACAGATCAGATTTTTAGTATAAGACAGATTTTAGAAAAGAAATGGGAATATAATGGTACTGTACATCAACTGTATGTAGACTTCAAAAATCATATGATTCAATTAAGAGGGAGAAGGCAAGAAAAATAGAAAAAATAGAAAACTGCCTTCGCTCATCAAAGGATCCTCAACCACCACTCTCCACTTGCGGTGTATACCGGCTTCCGTGTTCTTGTGGAAGATCTTACATAGGAACCACAAAAAGAAGCATAGCCACCCGTTTGACTGAACATAGAAGAAACTGCAGACTAGGGCAAATAGAAAAATCGGCCGTAGCAGAACACGTTTTTACTGAAAACGGACATCAGATTCACTACGATGAAACACAAGTTTTAGCCACAACACCATATTATTTCCCAAGATTATACAGAGAGGCCATAGAAATTTATAAACACAAGGACAATTTCATAGAAAAGATGAAGGAATAAAACTAGCCAAAGCCTGGTATCACATATTAGACAATAGAAAGTCAAAACCTACCAATAACAAGGAGAGAGTTCCGAACCAATCAGAAGCCAGTATGATCCAAACAGCTGCGACTCACGTGACGTCAGCACTAGTATAAATAGAGCGTCCAGATTTCTGCTGTTCATTCGCAGTCGAGTCTACGACAGGGAAACAACAGCTTCTAGCGCTCGCCACTGAAGATGCCCTCCGCAGTTGAGCAAGAAACGTCTGGAAGAAACGCCAGTTATAGACCATGGCCACATAGCCCGGAATCTTTTACTACCATAATTACCGGTCGTGAAAGCCTACATTCCACTAATAAAGGAGAGCATTGGGACAGATATGTGTCGAATTTAGAACATGGTATACACAGACACCAAGTTAGAGCATATAAAGTTATTAAACATTTAAATGAAAACGAAAAGGACACAATACGGATAAGTCGTATGTAGATTGTGTTTTTACAATGGCGCAATAGATAGAAAAAACAAAATAATTTAATTTAAACATGAAGAAATAACTATAATTAATAATGGAAAACTTTTAATACACTTCGTCACTATAATAGCTTTAAAGTAACGAATACCTTTTTCCACACTTAGATATTGACAAATATACATGGAGTGCCAGAGGAAGTACAAGTACAATTGATTATGTAATTGTAAATTAAAAACTTTCAAATTGAGTTCTTGATAATAGAAGTATATAGAGAGCCTGTTATTAATTCTGATCATTATTTAGTGATGTCTAAAATAGCTATACCAACCCGATAGAAGAAATTACACTATGATAAGATGGAAAATAATGAAACATTTGAAGTTCACCTATTACAGCAAGAATGCATTAAAGAACTATATCAAAAGAGATTAGACCAGTATATTACAGAAAATGCTGTAAGTAGAAATATAAATGAAGAATGGGATGAGATTAAAAGAATAATAACTCAAGCTGCAAAAGAATCTTTAAGAATGAGAAAGAAATCATATTACAAAAAAATTAAAATTTGGAATGAGGACTTAAAACATCTGAATTATCTTAATACTTACTTACTTACTTACTCACTGGCACTATCGAACCCGTAGGTTCATGGCCGCACGGACATAAGCTCTCCATACATCCCTATCCTGAGCTAATGCTTTCCAATCATTCCCTGTATAATCTACTTCCCTCAAATCATAGTTAATGTTGTTCTCCCACCTCATTTTTGGTCTACCAACTGGGCGTTTTCCTTCTGGCTTTCCTACAAGAAGTTTCCATGCACGTCTTTCATTCCCCATACGCGCAACATGTCCTGCCCATCGCAGTCTACGGGACTTAACTGTTCTTATTATATCTGGCTTCCTATAAAGACCATGTAGTTCATTGTTATGTAGTCTTCTCCATTCACCTGTCTGTTCATCTCTCTTTGGTCCAAAAATTTTCCTAAGAACTTTATTCTCAAATACTCGTAATCTCCTTTCCTCCCTTAAAGTAAGAGTCCATGTTTCGCACCCATATAATATAACTGGTAGAACAATAGTTTTATATATTTTCAGCTTAACGTTTTTTGAAAGGAGTTGGGACATCAAAAGTCTCTGCAATGCATAATAGCATGCATTTCCAGAATTGAGCCTATGTTTAATTTCTTTGTGCATCTCATTCCTATTTGTGATTATTGTTCCTAGGTATTTGAATTCAGCCACTTCCTCAAAATTTCCGTCATTTGTCCTTAGCTGTCCATTTCCATTATATAATGTATTTCTACGTGTGACCATATATTTAGTTTTAATGATATTTACTTCCAGTCCTAATTTCTTAGTGTTACTCAATAGTGTGTGCGTGTTGGCCTTTAGTATCTCCTCGCTATCGGCCAGTAGTACTACATCATCAGCATAAACTAACAGCTTATTAATACCATTGAGTTGTAAGCCTTCCTCATTCTCCAAAGATTTAATGGCATGCTCTAGTACAAAATTAAATAGTAGAGGAGATAGTGCATCTCCTTGCTTTAACCCATTCTGGATTTCAAAAGTGTCTGAAAACTGTTTGCCTACACGCACCCTACTCGTTGAGCCATTTAGACACATTCGTATAAGTCTAACTAACTTTTTAGGAATTCCAAACTCCAGCAGGATACTATATAACTTCTCCCTCTTAATTGAATCATATGCTTTTTTGAAGTCTACATATAGTTGATGTACAGTACCATTATATTCCCATTTCTTTTCTAAAATCTGTCTTATACTAAAAATCTGATCTGTTGTAGACCTGTTTCTTCTAAATGCACATTGATGATCTCCTAGAATGTCATCAATATAGGGAGTAAGTCTGCTTACTAATATATTGTTAGAATTTTGTACGAAGTTGAAAGTAATGCAATGCCCCTATAGTTGTTGCAATCAGTTTATTCTCCTTTTCTTATAAATTGGTATGATAATTGATTCCTTCCATTCATCTGGAAGAGCTTCTTTTTCCCAAATCATACTAAGCAACCAGCGTATCTTGCCCATCAATTTTTCTCCCCCTGATTTTATCAGTTCTGCTGGGATCTCATCTGAACCTGATGCTTTATACATCTTCAATTTTTCAATCGCCATTTCAACCTCTAATGCACTTGGCTCTGCGACTAGCATTTCTGCTGTCTGTAACTTATCCTCCTCAATGTCCTGTTCTGTGTGTACATTTAATAGCTGATTAAAGTAACATTTCCATCTATTTAATATACTCCTAGAATCTGCAATCATATCCCCATTTTCATTCCGAATTATATTTGTTCTAGCCTGAAACCCTTTCTTCTCTATACTAATTCCCTGATATAATTCTCTAATGTTCCTATTTTTTGCATTCATTTCAAGATCATTAATCTTCTCTCTCAAATATTCCCTCTTTTTACTCTTTAGTAACTTGGTGGTTTCCCGTCTAACACTACCCAACTGCTCTAAATTTACCTCATTTGGCTCGTGTAACCATTTCATTTTTGCTAGCTTTCTTTTCTTTACAATGTCGGCACATTCCTCATCAAACCATTTCTTGTTTTGCCTCTTTTTTAAACAACCAATGCTTTCTAATGCTGACAATTTAATAGTATCTCTTATAGCCTCCCATTCTTTATTTATATCAGTTTCTTCTTCGTTTGCCACATTGTCATCTGAAGATTCCAGTACTTCAAATCTATTAGAAATTTTGATTTGGTATTCTTGCCGCATTTCATCATTTTTCAAGTTTTTTAATTCATATTTTACAGAATCATCTTTAGCGTTTGTTCCTCTCATAAGCGATAGCCGTTGTCTGATTTTCACCCTGACCAGATGATGATCTGAATTGCAGTCTGTCCCTCTAACTGATCTAACATCAATGATGCTACTGTGCCAGCGTTTATCCACTAATACATGATCTATCTGGTTCCGAGTTTCTCCATCTGGGGACGTCCAGGTGTATTTATGAATATCCTTATGCTGAAATGTTGTGCTCTTAACAACGAGATTCTTTGATGTGGCAAATGTGACTAATCTAACCCCGTTGTCGTTACTATCTTCATGAAGACTGAATTTGCCTATTGTTGGTTTGAATATATCTTCCCGCCCCACTTTTGCATTAAAATCTCCTAAGACAATTTTCATATGATATCGTGAAAGGCTATCAAATAAGCATTCTAATTCTTCATAGAATTCATCCTTGATCTTGTCATCTTTATCTTCTGTGGGGGCATGTACATTTACAATTATAAAATCATGTCGTTTACCCTTTAGAATTATGTATGATATCCTATCACTAACAAACTTAATATCTCGGATAGCGGATAGGATCCTCCTCCTGACTAAAAAACCCGTTCCAAATGCAGGTCTTTCTGCACCCCCATAGTATAATGAAAAGCTTCCTGATTCCTGACTACCTTCTCCTGGCCACCTAACTTCCTGTAAAGCGACTATATCCAAGGGCGATTTATCCAATTCCCGCGTTAATATCTCTAGTGCCCCGCTATTGTATAAAGTCCTAACATTCCATGTTCCTAGGAACATGTCCCTGTGTTTGAGCCTTTGGCATGGGTTCCCTGAAGTAGTCCCCGCCCGTAGAACAGAATGGGGGACTATTTTTACCTCCGGAAAATTTTACCCCAGTAGAACCCATGTCCGCATTTCTTGACGGTTGTATTTTTACGGTGAAAGATCGTCACTCTTTCGACCAAGGCACTTATTTCGTCTGGCTTATCACCTTCGACCAGTCCGGCATGGGTAACCCTATCGGCAGCAATGCTACCGCCGGCATAGCTCTCAGGATCATTTAAGCACACAAGCCACTCCACCATCTTAATAGGAAAACAAATGAATCATTAATTGAATACAAAAGAAAAAAGTGTAATAGTTCGTAGAGAAGTTAGAAAAACTAAAAGAAAAATGTGGGATAAATATATAAGTGATATCAAACACGATGTACATGGAAAACAAGAAAAGGCGTACAAAATTCATCATGACATTATATATAATTTCCTTGATTACAATTTAAATGAAATCGCTAAATATAGAGTAAAGGTTCGTATGAAAGGTCAAAGAGAATGATAAAATAACATTTTAAAAAGTAGCTGTCACAAAAAAACTGTGCCTGATGGAGAAATTCTGACTACATATCTGATTTTAGTTTGAAAAAATGCACTAGATTCACTAATCAGATTTCTTGTAAGAAAACCTTGTCGACAAGTGTAATTAGGAACTTCTCTCTTTATTATTTATTATAATGTGGGCCTAACCAATCAGAAGTTTACACTTTTTTTCATGGTGTCGATAGATAGCCTTTATTTACAATTTCATTATGTACAATGCTCCATGCTGGCTCACCTGTAAATTCTGCTGTTATTTTCACCACATCCTCATGTGAGATATTTTTCACTAAACTGTTTGAAAACACTCAAAATAATTGTTTCTCTCTACTTTTGAAATGCTCTCCTTTACAATGTTTAAGAATTTTAGCCATTTTCAAACAATTGAAATCTCAACGCAAGAATAAAACAATATTTATTTAATGTATTAAAATTGTAATTATATATTTTAAGATTCTCTCATATAACTTATATAGACATGTGCTAGATAATATATATTTTTATTATTTTTATTTACTTTATTGCGAGTGTTAGAAAGGGAACTACATTCTTACCCTCTGAAAGTTAAAATTGTTATTTGACCAATGAAATGCAGACATACATTTGCTTGTTTGCATTACAAGTGGAACTTAGCTCAGAAGAAGTATAATGTGTGGTTAAGGTTGGTATTCATGAACCAAGCTCTCTAGACCAAGTCATCTCCGTAAGCTGAGACTCCTCATCTTTCAATTGTTCCTGGACATTTTTTAATAATAAATATGTTGTTATCACGTGATGTTTGAATAGAGTGAGCCAGTTAGAGTAGGTTCTGCATCACCCACATGATTAACCCATGGGCTGAGAGTCACTTAAGCAGAAAAGCTCGGTTTTTTTAATACCTGCCTTAAAGTTTCTGTTACACACATTGCCTTGTAAGTCCTGTAAATTGAAGGAGAAATGAAAAAAATGTGAATAATTTGTCTGAGGACAAAGGAAGTTAACATTTTTTCTTTGTACAGAATTTCATTTATTCTAAGCCAGTCTTTTTTATAATTCTAAGTGAAAATATAATCTGATAGCTACAGGTGGAATTAATGGATGATAATTAGTTTGGTCTGCCTTTCTTCTTCTTCTTCATCCAACCAAGTCTTAGGCCTATTACGATTTCATTGATGAATTTTGTATCCACTGTTTTCCTTGGATGTCCCAGAGATCTCTTCCCTGTAGGACAATAACGAAGCATGGTTTGGGAACTGTATCTGAACTCATCCAGTTGTTGTGGTATCTATGTATGTATCCAATGACCAATTCTAAACGTAGTTCCTTCAAGATATCATCATTGCGTCTGTGATCCCATTTGATACATCCTGCTGTATATCTCATGAATCTCATTTCACTACAAGTTATCCTGCTCTTCTCCTTTCCTAAAGTCCATGCCTCACTGCCGTAACAAAGTGCAGGTCTTGCTAAGGTTTTGTATAACCTTATTCTGTTATCTCTCTGGACAAGCAAAGGTTTCATTACTGAATTTATTATTCCCATGGTTTTATTAAAATTAATTATTTTATTTTATATGTCTATTTCATCCAAATATGTTAATGTATATCCAAGGTGGGTAAAGAATCTATTTCCAGTATTTTTGAAAATATACAAATTTCTCTACATACTGGGTATTTTCCCTGAAAAGCCAATACTTTTGTTTTTTCTGCACTGATTTTCACATTATATTTTATGGCTCTTGCATGCAAGCTTCTTGTAGGAAAGCCAGAGGGAAAATACCCAGTTGGTAGACCAAGAATGAGGTGGGAGAATAACATTAACTATGATTTGAGGGAAGTAGATTATACAGGGTATAATTGGAAACAATTAGCTCAGGATAGGGATGTATGGAGAGCTTATGTCCATGTGGCCATGAACCTAAGGGTTAGATAGTGCCAGCGAGTAAGTATTTTATGGCTATTTTGTTAAAATTATTTACTGAATACTGTAATTTGTCCACTGACAGAACCACTAATGCTACATCATGTGTGAAAAGTAACTTATCTAATTTCATTAATTCTATTCAATTGTATGTGTACATGACATTGTTCTCTCCACTCTCTCTCTCTCTCTCTCTCTCTCTCTACATATATATATATATATATATATATATATCTCAGGATATATGAAATATTTAATTTGGCGCAACGATCATATCTCAATAGAAAGCAAAATCTGCATATACAAAATTATAGTTTGACCAGTTATCATATATGGAGCAGAAACTAGGTCTGATAATATAACTAAAACTAAACAAATAATAATCAAATGTGAAATGAAGATCTTAAGAACTATAGAGGAAAACATTATTTAGTAAGATACAAAATACAGAAATTAGAGACAAATTCAAGACATAATCTAATGTATTAAACACAGAAGAAAATATTGAAAGCTCATATAAAAAGAATGGAAGACAATAGACCAGCAAAAAGAATTAAAGAAGATAGACCAATGGACGGGAAAAGAGTAAGAGGAAATTCAGACAAGAGATGGATAGACAGGCATTACAGAGACTTTTGATGTCCCAATTCCTTTCAAACGCGTTAAGCTGAAAATATATAAAACTATTATTCTACCAGTTATATTATATGGATGAAAAACATGGACTCTTACTTTAAGGGAGGAAAGGAGATTACGAGTATTTGAGAATAAAGTACTTAGGGCAGTTTTTGGACAAAAGAGAGATGAACAGACACGTGAATGGAGAAGACTACATAACAATGAACTACATGGTCTTTATATGAAGCCAGATATAATAAGAACATTTAAGTATCGTAGACTGTGATGGGCAGGACATGTGGCACATATGGGGAATGAAAGAGGTGCATGGAACCTTCTTGTAGGAAAACCAGAGGGAAAACATCCAGTTGGTAGACCAAGAATGAGTTGGGAGAATAACATAACTATGATTTGAGAGAAGTTGATTATACAGGCAATGATTGAAAAGCATTAGTTCAGGATAGGGATGTATGGAGAGCTTATATCCGCGCGGCCATGAACTTACGGGTTCAATAGTGCCAGTGAGTAAGTAAGTAAAATGGATGGATAGTGCCTGGACATTCAATATGTCTTCCTCCAAGGAGTGATTTGGGAAATAAACAGGAATTATTACTAACATGTCATTGTATCGCTCAATTAAATTAATCAAACTCTAAAATTAATAAACAGTTGCACAAATTATGTGGAATATCCTCAAATGTTTTTGTGAACTTCTTAAAAAGGTTGTATAAAATTCTCAATAAAAATACTTCTGCAGAAGTCATTGATAGCTACATCTCTCTGTCTTTGGAGGATTTGAAAATTGTATAAGAAGAAAGAAATATTAACATTGTGTATAGTAGCTTAAATGGTGTAATGGATAACACACTTGTGCAGAGAATGAGAGGTCCAAGTCCTGGTTCAAGCGTTAATTTTCTTTTGAAAATAATAATGTCCAGTAATCCGAAAATGTTAAATTTAAATATCACATCGAAGTATTGTATAAATTAAAAAATTGTGAATTATGGAATCTTTGAAATTACTGTTTTCTCTTTTGTTGTACGTGTACTGTTAAGAACAAATTTTCTCATGGAATGGCACTGGTGCTCACCCAGGACCATGAGGAATTTGCATAGATGTACAATAAGTAGCAACTGAGGGACCACATTGCTGGGTGATGATCCACCACTATGGATGTGAGGCCAGCAACTGACTGGTAAGTCGAGGTCTTGCAGGTGAACTTAAGGGAACGGAATGGGTATTGGGGTCAAAAAACAGTTTTTTTAAATTTTATTGTTACATTAATGTGCATCTCGCCTGAGTCGATGAATTTTTTTAGGATGGAAAATCCAAAGAGCAAGTCCACCTGGAGGTACTTTAAGCCGTGGGTCCCGATTCTGAAGATTTTCAGTTCCTTAAGCCTGAATCAAAAGGCCTCTAAGAATAATTTACCAAATTTTCCCATCCTAGTACTACCTTGATTTCCTAAATGTCAACGTGAGGCGGATCGCTGACCACGTGCCACATCAATGACATCTATATGAAAACAAGTGTAACTAAATTAGTATGGTTCAAATTCTTCCCTGTAGAGAAGGATCGCCTAAATCTCTGTTGAGGGAAACAAGGGCTTACAAGATTACAGGAAGATTTTCCATCCATAGTAATTCTGCCCGAAGGCAGGTCCTTCACTGCAGTCATAGCATTTTCATGCTATGCTTGTAGCTTTATTAGGGAATTGTAGATGTGGTAGCTTCCCATTGCTTTCCACACCAATGAAGGATGATGATAATAATTGATGATGATGATGGTCATATGATTTCGGGGATCGTTTGGGTCCTTAAAGTTTTCCTGACATTTGTCTTACAAGTGAGGAAAAAACCCGATAAAAACCTCACCCAGAAAAACTGCCCGACCGGGGATCGAACCGGGCCCACTGCGTGACAAGGAGCACGCTACCCCAAGACAAGAAGATATTATGTGTAATATTTTTTGTTTAATGTGGCATTTGCCTGCAGTGACTTTGAAATTCCATTTAAATCAATATGGCGTATAGCTGAGCTGTCAATCTTTCATCGTACCTTCTACAGTTTTGTTTCAAATTTTCCGCTCATGAAGGGAAATCATAAGCGAAGGAAATATATTTTTTCTGTTGGCTATCCCTTACATATCCTTTAGGCTTCTTTGATCTACATAGGTACGATCTTACTAGCGCATTCTGTAATAAATGTTTTATATTTCATATTTACGTTTGTTTAAAAGTGAGGATTGTTTGTACATGATGCATCTCCCTCAAAGTAAATTGTAATCCATTTTAGTGATAATACAGTTTGTTATTGCTGATGAAAATGCCTCGTTATATAATAGATTATTTATCAACGATCGCAGTAAATACACAAGTAGAAAGCGCTCTGCAAAAATTGAAAAGTATAGCAGAAATAAATGGATATCTGAAGAAAGATGTGAAGGAAGATTTATTAATGCGGTGAGTACCTTAGATGAATATTTCAGTTATAATAAAGAGAAAAGCAGAATAGGGTAAATCCGAGAACAATAACCTATCAAATGAATCAGAAAATGTATACATGAGCGAAAGCAAATGTGGTCGGTATGAGGAGAGGACAGCTTGCAGCGGGGACAGGTGGCGCTTCTAGGCTGAGGGTAATAGTCGGCAAGCCCAGAGAATGTACCGCGTACGTTACCCTGCACGAAGATGTCCAGATTATCGTACATTTACTTCAATCCACGATCGACTAGCACATTGGTGGTAAGCAGGCAGACCACGTACTGTTCGTACACCTAAACGTGCTTTTATGCAATCCAGAGACAAGTACACGAGCATTTGCTTCTGAGCTCGGTGTTCACCATAGTTTTGTATGGAGGGTGTTGCATGAACAGCAACTTCATCCTTTTCGTCCTATGTGACAGGCCATGGGACCAGATGACTACCCACATCGTCTTCAATTTGTACGCTGGTTTCTGCAACAAACTAATGAAGACCCTCTGTTTCCTGAAGTTGTGATGTTTTCAGATGAGGCTCAATTTACTAGAGATGGTATGTACAATTCACACAACTCTCATGTATGGTCAGATGCCAATCCGCGTACTACAGTTTTGAGGGGTCATCAGAGAAGATTTGCTGTAAACATTTGGGCCGGTATCGTATGAGACTACTTGCTTGGGCCCTATATGTTGCCTCCTCGACTCAGGTGGCCAATGTACAGACTGTTCTTAGAAGTTCACCTGCCGACTTTACTGGAGGATGTACCTCTCCATATCAGGAGGAGGATGTGGTTTCAACATGATGGGGCCCCATCGCACTTTGCCGACCCAGTGCATGCCGCAATTAACAACACTTTTGGGAATAGGTGGATCGGCCGGGGTGGACCTGTAAATTGGCCTGCAAGATCCCCGGACCTCACTCCATTGGATTTCTTTCTCTGGGGCTACATGAAGACCCAAGTATACTCTTCCCCTGTTGAATCTGAGATGGAGCTCGTAGCAAGAATTCTTGCAGCGGCAACAAACTTACAGAACACGCCACACATTTTCCAGCGCACAAGGGACTCTCTACTACGTCGGTACCGGCTCTGCAACGAGGTAAATGGTGCTCATTTCGAACATTTATTGTAAACGTTGGTCAGGGCATTAAAGTAATATAATCATGTAACATTGTTTTATTTGAATTACACCTAATTACATCCTTACTTCCTTACTCAATGTTGAAAAGTATGACATCACAACATTTACGTACTTCAAATCATTTAGTGTAACGGTTTAAAATAAATTGTTTGTTTTGTATCTCCTTCTGCACTCCCGTATTACTTTCGCATCAGTATTGAACTATTTAAAAATGCAAATTCTCTGTTTTTAGACAGATTTCTAACATTCTTAAATAAACTATGGGAAGGTAGGGACATTCCTGTAAGTTGGACAAATACCAGTATTTAAAAAAGGAGACAAGAAAAACTGTGAAAATTACAGAGGCATCAGCTTACTAAATACTGGATACAGTATTTTCACGATCATGCCCTAATAATTACTGTCATAATTTTAGCTGTACGCCAATATAATTAAGAACAAATTATACAAACATCTTAACAGCCTCCTCAGGGAAGAACAGAATGGCTTTCGTAAAGGCCGATCCTGCTGTGATGGTTATTTCTCCATGAAATTATTAATAGAAAAACACAGGGAGTTCAATGTAGAAATGCATTTAGCTTTTGTGGACTTCAAAAAAGCCTTCGACAAAATCAATAGGAATAAACTGTTGGAAATTTTAGTTGACAACAATCTACCACAACAGCATATTTTAAATTTATACAATATCTATAAATAAAATTTGATTTCAGTTTGAATCAATAACACACAAACAGAATGGACCGAAATTAATAGGGGCACAAGACAAGGATGTGGCCTCTCGCCCTTGCTCTTTATCATATACATGGATAGAATACTCCAAGATTGGTGACAGATTAGACACGGTTCTATCCAAATTAATAGAAACCATAAAATAGACTCCTTGCTTTTTGCAGATGATTTGGTATTAATAGCTCCATCAGAAACAGATTTACAGTATTCTATACACAAGTTTAATATAATGGCAAAAAGGTACAATATGGAAATCGATACAAAGAAAACTAAAGTGACGGCCTTTTGTGGGAAATACCCTATACCTAGCAAAATTGTTTTGGATGATGAAATTTTAGAACGAGTAAACAAATTTAATTATTTGGGTTATAATTTAACATTTCAAGATGAAGCTGATATATCAAAGAAAATCACAAATTTTACAAAAACAACGGGGATAATTAACAGTATAATGAAACCATCTTTAGTACAGAAGAACACAAGATTACGGCTTTATAAGGTTCTCACAAGACCAGTATTAAGATATGGTAGTGAAGCATGGACAATACGAAGAAGAGATGAAAGCCCAATAACAGCAAATGAATTCCGAAAGCCATACTTCGTTACTGCCCCCAAGGCAAAATATTGGCCTAATACTTGCATGGATGATGAAAAAAAAAATGTTTACGTGGCCAGACACAAATCATGTATTGATAATACATCCTGTATTAGACAATTACAAGAGAAAATCCTAGCAAAAAATAAAGAACTACATATGAGCTTTATTGATTTAGAGATGGCATATGATAGTGTACCTCGACAATTGTTATGGACGGCAATGAGAAATATGAATATCTGTGATAAATGGATTAATATTGTTAGGAGGATCTATAGTAATACAAAAGCTAAAGTAAAAATACAGAATAATTTAACAGAGGAATTCACAGTGAATAAAGGCCTTAAGCAGGGATGCAGTTTGTCACCAATTCTTTTTAACATTTATTTAGACCAGGCTCTTAACTTGTGGTATAAAAAATGTTCTGAAATGGGTATTCCTATAGGAGGAAAAGTACTGCATTCATTGTTGTTTGCAGATGATCAAATAATTTTTGCAGGGGATGAAGATGATATGAAATATATGATAAATAAACTAATGGAAGAATATAAAAAATGGGGACAATACAAATTTACAGAAAACAGAATATATGTGTTTGGGAAAGGATGTGGATGACCTCACACTCGAAATAGGGAAAATAAAAAAAATGTGAATTTTTTAAATATCTTGGGTCAATAATTACAAGTTCAGGTACTTGTGAGAGAGATGTACAGACTAAAATTGCAATGCAAAAAATGCAACTAAGACATTAAATGGAATAATTTGGAACAAAAATATTACAAAGGAAACTAAAATGAAAATTTATAAGAGCATAATACAGAATATTTTGTGATATGGAAGTGAAACTTGGTCTTTGACGGACTTACAAAAGAATAAAATTAGAACAGTTGAATTTGATTATTTTAGAAGAAGCCTCCAAAAAAACAAGACAGCATAAAATAAAAAATGAATTCCTTAGGAGAAAAATGAATGCCACAACATCTCTTGTTAAGAGGATTGAAAATCAAACTCTTAAATGGTATGGTCATGTACAAAGAATGGAAAATGAAAGATGGCCAAAAAATATATACCGGTGGTCACCCCCTGGAAGAAATAAACATGGCAGACCAAGATGGAAATGGAAAACCTATGTCAGAACAATAATGGGTGATAGGAATTTGGAAGAGGGAGATTGGAATGATAGAGATAAATGGAAACTGAAGACGGCAAATCTATAAGTGGGGGAAAGCCGAAGAAGAAGAAGAACTTTGGAGCTCGATTGCTGTAAGTTTGATTTTTAATACATAAGGAACATTTTCTCAGTTTAGAATTATTTTTATGAACTGAAACTTTTAGGACTTATTAATACACAAGCTGAGGCTTTTATTTAAAAAATGGACAAGTTTTAAGAATTTTATAAAGTGATGATAATAATTGGTGGAGTGAATAACATTTTTTATCTTATATAGTATAATTCCAGTTGAGAGTAAAAAGCGTTGGGTTTAATGGGAAGGTTGTGTTAATAACCAGTCAAAGTTTCATATTCCTAGCGTATTTTGTTTAGTTTCTGAGAAAATGTTACCTTAAAAACCCATAAATTAACGTTGAGAAGGTAGGGCATTCCATTTCCTCTTTACAATTAACAGGTTTGTTTGTATTTTTCAGATATTTGTCAAACCTACATCCGCAGAGCATTCCTGAAGACGTTAGAATTTCACTGGAGAGGTAAGTCACACAAAAGTTCGGAAAATGTTGATTTCCTACAAACTTTCAAGAAATGAATTTTTATATCACATGACTGTCTTCTTTAGCGTCACGACCAGGTCCTGCTTCAACAATTGAATAGTTGTCAGCACGTGATGTTGAATAGAGTGAGCCAGTTAGAGTGGGTTATGCATCACCCACATAATTAACCACGGGCTGAGAGACACTCTTCGCAGAAAGTTTGGTTTTTACTTACTTATTCACTGGCACTATCACACCCAAAGGTTCATGGCCGCGCGGACTGAGCTAATGCTTTCCAATCATTCCCTGTATAATCTACTTCCCTCAAATCATAGTTAATCTTATTCTCCCACCTCATTTTTGGTCTACCAACTGGGCATTTTCCCTCTGGCTTTCCTACAAGAAGCTTGCATGCAAGTCTTTCATTCCCCATACGTGCAACATGTCCTGCCCATCGCAGTCTACGAGACTTAACTGTTCTTATTATATCTGGCTTCCTATAAAGACCATGTTGTTCATTGTTATGTAGTCTTCTCCATTCACCTGTCTGTTCATCTCTCTTTGATCCAAAAATTTTCCTAAGTACTTTATTCTCAAATACTTGCAATCTCCTTTCCTCCCTTAAACTTAGAGTCCGTGTTTCACATCCATATAATATAACTGGTAGAATAATAGTTTTATATATTTTCAGTTTAACATTTTTTGAAAGGAGTTGGGACATCAAGAGTCTCTGCAATGCATAATAGCACGCATTTCCAGAATTGAGCCTATGTTTAATTTCTTTCTGCATCTCATTCCTATTTGTGATTATTGTTCCTAGGTATTTGAATTCAGCCACTTCCTCAAAATTTCCCTCATTTGTCATTAGCTGTCCATTTCCACTATATAATGAATTTCTACGTGTGACCATATATTTAGTTTTATTGATATTTACTTCCATCCTAATTTCTTAGTGTTACTCAATAGTGTGTGCGTGTTGTCCTTTAGTATCTCCTCGCTATCGGTCCACAATACTACATCATCAGCATAAACTAACAGCTTATTAATACCATTGAGTTGTAAGCTTTCCTCATTCTCTAAAGATTTAATGGCATGCTCTAGTACAAAATTAAATAGTAGAGGAAATAGTCCATCTCCTTGTTTCAACCCATTCTGGATTTTAAAAGTGTCCAAAAACTGTTTCCTACACGCACCCTACTCTTTGTGCCATTTAGACACATTCGTATAAGTCTAACTAACTTTTTAGGAATTCCGAACTCTAACAGGATACGGTAGTTTGGTTTTTTTAATACCAGCCTTAAAGTTTCTGTTACACACATTGCCTTGTAAGTCCTGTAAATTGAAGGAGAAATGAAAAATATGTGAATAATTTGTCCGACGACAAAGGAAGTTAACATTTTTTATTTGTAAAAAAATTAATTTAATCTGATCCAGTTATTAATAATTCTAAGTGAAAATATAAGCTGATAGCTGCAGATAATATAACATAAGCTCTCCATGCATCCCTATCCTGAGCTAATGCTTTCCAATCATTCCCTGTATAATCTACTTCCATCAAATCATAGTTAATGTTATTCTCCCACCTCATTCTTGGTCTACCAACTGGGCGTTTTCCCTCTGGCTTTCCTACAAGAAGCTTCCATGCAAGTCTTTCATTCCCCATTCGTGCAACATGTCCTGCCCTTCGCAGTCTACGAGACTTAATTGTTCTTATAATATCTGGCTTCCTATACTTATCTAAATATTTTTAAAAAATGTATAAAAACAATCTATTAAACGCTAACTAAATACTTAATTCTACTAAATAAATTATGTATTAACTGAATTTTCAAGACAATTGTAAAATCCACCACACTGGTAGAACTAAGAACAGTCTACTGAGAAAGACAAATGTTTTTTGTTATGTCAATACAATGTCAGTACTGAACTACACTATTAACAATAGACGGTCCTCCGACGGTCTGCCACCCCGCACTAAAACTGTGTGTTTTGTATTATATTAGTTATAGAAATCTCTCTATCTGGGATGAAAAGGATATCCCTGAAAAAATTACTAGTTATAATAAAAGTTTAGGAATTATTAATCAAGTTATGAAACCATGCCTTGTACAAAAAACACCAGCTTACGTTTATATAACACTTTGGCTAGACCAGTGTTGACCTATGGTAGTGAAGCATGGACACTAAAAAGACAACATGAAAGCAGAATAACGGCTTGTGAAATGAGATTCATGCGCAGAACAGCGGGTTACACCAGATGGGATCGGAAAAGGAACACCGATATATTAAAAGAATTGAAGACTACACCAATTTTGGAATATATTAAACAGTACCAACTAAATTGGAAACACCATCTTGAAAGAATGAGTTCAAATCGGATTCCCAAAGCTGTTTATAATTATATACCAAGAGGACGAAGAGAACACTGGGCCGTCCTATGAAACACTGGAGGGAAAATTTTCTATAGGATCGTAACAAGCCTTGGACTAATACTTGGAAGGAAGAAGAACAAGATAGAAATCTTAACATAAATTTAAAGTATAACAAAATAAGTCAATTAAGAGGGAGAAGTTATATAGTATCCTGCTGGAGTCCAGAATTCCTAAAAAGTTAGTTAGACTTATACGAATGTGTCTAAATGGCACAAAGAGTAGGGTGCGTATAGGCAAACAGTTTTGAAATCCACAATGAGTTGAAGCAAGGAGATGCACTATCTCCTCTACTATTTAATTTTGTACTAGAGCATGCAATTAAATCTTTAGAGAATGAGGAAGGCTTACAACTGAATGGTATTAATAAGCTGTTAGTTTATGCTGATGATGTAGTACTACTGGCCGATAGCGAGGAGATACTAAAGGTCAACACGCACACACTATTGAGTAACACTAAGGAATTAGGACTGGAAGTAAATATCAGTAAAACTAAATATATGGTCACTCGTAGAAATTCATTATATAATGGAAATGGACAGCTAATGACAAATGAGGGGAATTTTGAGGAAGTGGCTGAATTCAAATACCTAGAAACAATGATCAAAAATAGGAATGAGATGCACAAAGAAATTAAACTTAGGCTCAATTCTGGAAATGTGTGCTATTATGCATTGCAGAGACTCTTGATGTCCCAACTCCTTTCTAAAAACGTTAAGCTGAAAATATATGAAACTATTATTCTTCCAGTTATATTATATGGATGCGAAACATGGACTCTTACTTTAAGGGAGGAAAGGAGATTACAAGTATTTGAGAATAAAGTTCTTAGAAAAATTTTTGGACCAAAGAGAGATGAACAGACAGGTGACTGGAGAAGACTACATAACAATGAACTACTTGGTCTTTATAGGAAACCAGATAAAATAAGAACAGTTAAGTCTCGTAGACTGCGAAGGGCAGGACATGTTGCACGTATGGGAAATGAAAGACATGCATGGAAGCTTCTTGTAGGAAAGCCAGAGGGAAAACGCCCAGTTGGTTGACCAAGAATGAGGTGGGAGAATAAGATTAACTATGATTTGAGGGAAGTAGATTATACAGGGAATGATTGGAAAGCATTAGCTCAGGATAGGGATGTATGGAGAGCTTATGTCCGTGCGGTCATGAACCTACGGGTTCGATAGTGCCAGTGAGTAAGTAAGTAAGTATAACAAAATAAGTCAGGAATTAAAAACTATATATAATATTTTTTACAAAAATCCTCTGAAAAAACGATAAATAATAATATTTTATTTTCTAGCTTTCACAGCTTTGGGGGAGTTGGTTTATAATTGGTAACAGCCACATTCCTAGCTATTGTATACATCCCTACAGTAGTGGGGGTAGGGAAATGATGTCCTTTCTATCAACTCCGTTGATAAAGTATAACAAAATAAGTCAGGAATTAAAAACTATATATAATACTTTTTACAAAAATCCTCTGAAAAAACGATAAATAATAATATTTTATTTTCTAGCTTTCACAGCTTTGGGGGAGTTGGTTTATAACTGGTAACAGCCACATTCCTAGCTATTGTATACACCCCTACAGTAGTGGGGGTAGGAAAATGATGTCCTTTCTATCAACTCCGTTGATAAAGTATAACAAAATAAGTCAGGAATTAAAAACTATATATAATACTTTTTACAAAAATCCTCTGAAAAAACGATAAATAATAATATTTTATTTTCTAGCTTTCACAGTTTTGGGGGAGTTGGTTTATAACTGGTAACAGCCACATTCCTAGCTATTGTATACACCCCTACAGTAGTGGGGGTAGGAAAATGATGCCCCTTCTATCAACTCCGTTGAAATAGATAATAGTAGCAACCATTGTGGAAAGTAGTGACAACGGCTGTGCGAATATAGATGCGACGTTGAGAAAGTAGTGATTTTGCTTCTATTGTGTGTCTAGAGGTAACCGCGAGGAAAATAGTTTTAAAACACTTTCTGCATTGGCTCTTGGCTTGGCTTCCATTTTGGGTGTAATTGTTTTGGACGCAAGTTTGAAATATCTTTAAACAGAAGAACGAGTTATTGGGACCTAAATTAGAAGATTTGAGTATAGCTGTCGTGCATTGGACATCAGGTAATGAAATATTAATATAATATTTTAAAAACTTAATTACAAAGTTGTGCGCAAATGCGAACACGTGCCTATGAATTTAGTATGACTAATCTTAGTAAAAATTCCCAAACGTTTATTAGAAATGGATGTACCTAACAAAATCAATTACATGCATATTATTTGTCCACTGCCTTTGTCTCGAGGTAGCGTGCTACCTTGTTACGCAGCGGGCCCGAGTTCGATTCCCGGTCGGGACAGGCACGTGGTTGAGGTTTTTTTTTTTCAGGGTTTTTCCTCACCTGTAAGACAAATCGAGGCAGTTTAGGGCCAACGTTCTCCGAAAATCATCCGGCCATCATCATCATCATCATTCTTATCACTATCCTTCACCGGTTTGGAAAGCAAGGGCAAGCTACTGCACACATAATTCCCTAGTAAAGCTGCAAAGCATTACGTGAAAATGCTATGATTGCAGTGAAAGACCTGTCCTCTGGCATAATTACTTAAGAGTAGAATAGCATATCATTTAAAGAAGTGTAAACTATCCTAATGTACACTAACTTGTCCAATGGTAATGTAAGAAAATAAAGTTTCCGCGATAATCTGCCAAAGTTTGCGAAAGTTTCTGCGATGTTTAGTGAATTTTCCACTAGAGGTAACAAATATAAGTCAAGAAACGTAAAAACAAATTTTATTACGTTTAAGTACACGTGGGATAGTTAGGTTATGTTATGATTAAGTTAGGTTATGTTATGATTTGGTTAGGTTAGGTTATGTTATGATTTGGCTATGTTAGCTGATATTTATTTAATGTTACAAATATATGTGTCTGGATTTTCTGGTGAAATAGGAACTAATCTGTTGTCTAGAGCCATCTACAGCAATCTTTATTTTTTACAGTAATAATATTAAGAAAACTGCCATTGTGTGGGGAGATGATTTATTTTTTGTATTAGTCATAAATCGATGTTGGGTTATTGTTCAATGCAATAATATAACTAACTCACTGGCACTATCGAACCCGTAGGTTCATGGCCGAGCGAACATAAGCTCTCCATACATCCCTATCCTGAACTAATGTTTTCCAACTTTTCTCTGTATAATCAACTTCCGGCTGAGGTGTATAAACCGTCGCACACAATTTTCCATGTAATATTCTTATGCCACTGATGCACTAAACACTTTTCAACCATTTATAATAACGTTTAGTACTATTTTAAACATTTTGGAACCATTTTATAAACATTTCTTATGATTTTAAAATATTTCTAATTTATTCGAATGTTGTACATCGAGTTCTACAGGCGCGGAAATGCTTCATGTAACATCCGCTAGGAGACTCTCACATCACAGTTACCAACATTTGAAAATAATTTGAAACCATATTTAGTGTTAGTGTACGTAAAATTAGTTTATAGTTTGTTAAATAATATGCATGTAAATTGTTTTGTTAGGTTAGGAAATGGGAAGTTAGTTTACGTTCATTTTTTGTTTGAATTTGGAAATAAATAATACACATGTAAACCTTTTTGTTAGGTTAGGAAATGGTAAGTTAGTTTACGTCCATTTTTTTTAGCATTTGGGAATTTATTCCCAATGTTGGTAATGCTGACTTCAGAGTCATCTACCGGAAGCTACATTAACCATTACAGCAACTCGCGCATGCGCACTGCGATTCTGTAGAACTTAAAATAATTCATGTGCACCTTATCCTCTACTTCCCACAAATCATAGTAAATGCTAGGCTCAGGTTTCCATTAAGCGCAGTGAGAAATTTTTCTAAGTC
The DNA here is from genome assembly GCA_030220185.1 of Diploptera punctata. NCBI lineage: Eukaryota > Metazoa > Arthropoda > Insecta > Blattodea > Blaberidae > Diploptera > Diploptera punctata. Next base: position 309,791 of record JASPKZ010000837.1, on the reverse strand, counting down.
CGATGCAGGCACCATGCGCATAGCACCAACAGGGTTTTATTTTCAAATTATTTCCCACCATTTACAACAAATTTTACATTTTTTCTAACGTTTATTTGAACATATTTTTCAATAATATATAACTATTACCCATCCAAGTGTTTTGTGCAGGCGGAAAATATGTTAACTAGTAAACTGTCTTTCTCTTTCCCTTCCTTACTATGTTGCCACTTCCTGTCCTTTGTATTATGTTGTCTAATTGGCAGGTAGAGAGCTGACAAATACTATGTATTTTAATGATCCGTCGTTCTGCAGAGTGACTAACTTGACAACAATGTTACTTTTGGGGTTACGTCTAGGAATGAGCTGTCCCTTCCTTGCTCTTCTCATTACATGTTGCCACTTGTGATTTATTGTGAAGCTGGTAACAGAGGGACGACAAATACTGTGATTTTAAATGATCCGCTCGCTTGAGTGATCCGTGCTTAAATGACTAATTTGACAACCATGTTAAGTTCTTTCACACGTGTTTAGAGATTCTCCCCCCACATTTGAAGTTGAAAAATTTCAATACGTGATCGGATGTACAGTTTTCTCCTACATCCCTTCCACAGATTCAGTAGATCGGCAACACTAGCGCTAAAACTCTTCCCCTCCGCCCATGAACAGTTAACTTGGATGTGTAATATATACGTAACTTGAAGATGTGACAGCCATATTGATTTAAAGAATATTCTGTACAACAATAGTGCAGCCAACATAGGTTATGTACTTCAGAATTTGAGAAGTTACTATTTATTTTTGGGCGTTGCATTCTTTCATAGGTTAGAGCGTTTAAATTGCCTTAGGTTAGCTTTTAGGTTGGTCTTTCATAGGTTAGAGTACTTAAATTGCATTAGGTACTTTTAGGTTTGTTAGATAGCATGTATAATGTTGGCTGCATCGCGATATTCCATAGAGTAAACTGCTTTGTGTTTGTTGGCACATGCGTGTAGTGTCTTTCAAAAAATTCTCACTATGCTTAATGGAAAGATTATCCAAATGCTATTCTCCCACCCCTTCTTGGTCTACCGACTGGGCGGTTTCTCTCTGGTTTTCCTACAAGAAGCTTCCAAGTACATCATTCATTCCTCATGTCTTGCCAATCGCAGTCTACGAGACTTAACTGTTTATATTATATCTGGCTTCCTACTAAAGACCATGTAGTTCATTGTTATGTAGGTATGGTCTTCTCCATTCACCTGTCTGTTCACCTCTCTTTGGTGAAAAAAAATTTCCAAAGAACTTTATACTCAAATATTCGTAATCCTCTTTCCCCCCTTAAAGTATGAGTCCATGTTTCAAGTCCATATAAAATAACTTATAGAATAACAGTCTTAGCTATTTTCAGTTTAATGTTTTTTGAAAGGAGTTGGTGCATCAATAAATAGTGAAGATTGGCTGAAACTTTAAACATATTTTTCTAGAAACGTAGATAATGTTGCATAGCCTGTTCAGTTAAGAATTAAATTGTTAAATATGTAAAGGTAGAATAATATATATTGTTGCTATTTTGTGTTATTTGAGCAGTATGGCGGAACATGTGACGTCTACTTCTGAAGATCTGCCGCAGGAATCAGCTCAGACGATGTCATACTCAGGTCAAGGTGTGGTGGGAAGCCCCACATCTCTCGCTGAGAACCTCGACACTGCAATCTCCTCTACTGTGGATCCTCCTCCTCCTCACAACACCGAGTACAGAAATGGTAAGTACTTCTATACTCCTTGATGTGACATTGTGTCTACTGAACTTCAGGAGGCAATATATATGTTCAGGATATTAAAATTCTAACAATTGCTTTATTTCAAAAGAGAGTATATTGTCATACATTTACAACACTAAATACCTGTTTAAAATAGAAAATAAATTCTGTTCACCTCATCTCGTATCCCCTCTTCTAATTAGCACGGGAAACTTTCCTCGTGGAATATCTACGCACAAAGTTCCTGCTACCAGTCACTACATTGAAGGAGATGAGACAAAAGAGGAGAAAATAAATACTGAACAGATGCAATGATCATTCCACTCCTCAATTTCACAATTTTATGTTTTTCTAACAATTCCGTTGTTATTACCCCTAGAGCATTAGCTACATGCATATTTGTAAAGTGTTCTTTTGTATGAGTTTCTAAATTCCTATTAGTTTTCTGTACATAGTTTCTTGCAGTCATTACACAAATTTAGTAAATTCCAGATTTCTTACCAATTGGGATTATTTATTTTCTGCAGTGGTTATGCTCCTTGCCTCTAGTTCCAAGGGTCGTGGGTTCATACCTGAACGGGGTTGATAGACATTTTTTTAGAACAGAAAAGACTTGTGGGACATATTTGTCCATAAATGTAAAGCCTTAAAGGACTTAGTGGACATATTTGTCCATTGATAACATTATTTCTTTGTAAAAGTATAAAAAATCAGAAAATGTTGCAAGGAAGTTATTTGTGGCTCTAACCTATTGCTTTACATCAAGTATTCATAAAAAATAAAATAATAAAACATGTTGTATCTTTTCCACCCCTAATTTTGTATATTAAATTATAAATGAGTTAACATGGTAAATATCTTGTTAGATATTTATTTTTAAAAATTATCTGATATGCTACTTACATTATTTTGATAATCCAGGTCACTCGTTTAGAACTGTCTTTTTGTATGAAGCACCCCGATATACACAACACACCGTTAATCTTTTCAATCCTGTTGCATGTTCAAACGCTAATTCACTACACATATCATAGGCGTCAGAGTCACGATCAGCGTATACTTCTTTTCACAATTTCTTCTCCCGTAACCTAATATAAGTGTAACCAATTTTTTTATTTTAAAAACGATCCACCACAGTCTACAGTTACTAATTCAAGACTGAATCGCCTAGTGTGGTTAGTACAACATTTAGGTTGAATAATACACTCCTTTATGACTGAAATAAAAGTTCCTCTCTTCTTCTTCCTTCCAAGTATTAAGGCCAAGGCCTGTTACGATCCTATAGAAAATTTTCCCTCCAGCGTTTCATAGGACGGCCCAGTGATCTTCGTCCTCTTGGTATATAATTATAAAACAGCTTTGGGGATCCGATTTGAACTCATTCTTTCAAGATGGTGTTTCCAATTTAGTTGGTACTGTTTAATATATTCCAAAATTGGCGTAGTCTTCAATTCTTTTAAGATATCGGTGTTCCTTTTCCGATCCCATCTGGTGTAACCCGCTGTTCTGCGGCATGAATCTCATTTCACAAGCCTTTATTCTGCTTTCATGTTGTTTTCTTAGTGTCCCATGCTTCAATCTACCATAGGTCAACACTGGTCTAGCCAAAGTGTTATATAAACGTAATCTGGTGTTTTTTTGTACAAGGGATGGTTTCATAACTTGATTAATAATTCCTAAACTTTTATTATAACTAGTAACTTTTTCAGGGATATCCTTTTCATCCCCAGATAGAGAGATAATATCCAAGATATTTAAATTGATTAGATCTCTCTAAAAAAATTTTTTCTGGAGACAGATTTTACTTTTTATGGGGTCCTTCCCATGACATTGCCAATAATTTTTTAGTTTTTGTTAATTTGACATTTCCATATTAAATTTGGCACCTATTTTTTGTAAATTCTAAATTGATCGTTGCAAATCCTTTTCGGAAAGTGCCAGGAGAGCTAAATCGTCTGCAAAAAAGAATAGCATCGAGTTTGAGGTTCCTATTGATGGGTATATATCCTCGTTGTGTTTTCCTTCCTTCCCCTCCATTCATTTATATTTATTCAAGGTATATAATGAAAAGCACCGGTGAAAATTCCACATCCCTGTCTTACTCCAGTGTTTGATCTTTTCCCAAGAAGATAATGTTGCCATCTTGTTTAACAGAGAATTTCATTATCTTTATAGATGTTGAAGATATTAGTAATATATTGTTGTGGAACGTTATCATCAGCTAAAATTTGTAGTAATATATTTCTGTCTACTTTGTCAAAAGCCTTTATTAAGTCAACTAAGGCGATATTAGTTTTTCTATATTGAATTCCTTGTGCTTTTCTCATAGTAGTTTTAGAGTAAAGAATCCATCAGTACAAGATCTACCCTTTCTGAATCCATTCTGCTCTTCTTCCAATTATATTTTCATAAATTTTCCTCAACTTATTCTTAACTATATTAGCGCATAAATTTTATATCCAGAGTTCAACAAGCTAATTTCCACGATAGTTATCTTTGATTTGGCGACTATCCTTCCTTCCTTAAATAAAAGTTATTTTTATACTTATATCTCTTATAGTTTATCGTAAAAAAATTTTTTTTGTTAGTATGCGCGCTCTAACCATCCATTTAATATCACGGACTGGGATTTTAAAAAAATCGTCCAGCAGTTCAGGCGGTATTTTTAAATACCCCGGAATATAAAGGTTAAGCAGAATAAAGCGGGCCCGCCTAAGCAAAATTTACCAACCTCATGTTCCAGTAATCCCTTATTTGACTGTTAGAACGTCTCATTGCATGGATGTGTTGACCGCATGACATCTATGAGCAAATCAGGTAATTAAAATTAACATTGTTTAGTAACTCCTTACAAAGGCTAGGCCATGGCTCAACAACTGGCTAATGCCATTATAGATAGATAGATAGATAATTCTTCAAATAAAATTTGTTATTCGGCAAGAACTTATAAATTTTTTAATATTAAAAGATTGAAAATAGAAATGTTTGTATACACAGGATGTTAAGCTGATATCTGAATGTTGTTTTTCCAGTTGCCGGTGCTGATCGTTATGAAACAGCGATACGTCAGCGAGTATTGGAAGAAGGTGACAGAGCAACGCCTTCTCAACTGGAGGCAATGAAAGGCAACCCCTCTCGTACCAGCGAAGGAGCATCATGTTAGTTTCACGGAGACTCCTGAGTTGGAGCGTCCCAGAAACCTGCCGCCCTCCTGCAGGAGCTCGTAAGAATGTTTGGTCCTCTTGCCAATAAAGAAGAGGAGTTTTATTCATGCACCTGCTGGTGAAACCGAACCAAGAACATCACATCGTGGAACAAGAAGTGACTGTAAACCCCCCTCCTTCCACCTCAGCAAGTTCCAGTTCAAGCGCAGGTGGTTCCTGGTCAGTATCTCATTCTGTTACAACACTAGAAATTTCATTCAACTGCATGTTGTTAATTAATGATAGATTTATATTGCATCCTCCTTTCAGAAGGTCAATTCCAACCATCTCTATCTTCCCATGCTTTCCTTCTTTTTGAGTTTCTTCCCAGCCGTATCCTCTTTCCTTGTAGACTTTTCCTTCATCCTGTTCATCTATCTTTCTTCGTGGTCATTTTCCGTGTATCTTGAGAATTAACAGTGTTTTGTTGGTAGTCTTTCCTATTCCATTCTTTGTAGATGTCCAGTCCATTTTAGTCTATATTTTTTTTCTACGTCTGTTGTTAATTTTTCAACATGTAATGTCTCCCTAATTTTGTTATTTGTTATTCTATATCTCCTTGTTTTATATACCATTCCACATAAGAATTTCATTTCTGTAGCTTGAATTCTGCCCAAGTCCTTCCTTGTACACGTCCAAGTCTCAGGTGCATCTGTTAACATTGGTTTGAAATATGTTTTTATACGTTGCTATTTTAGTCGTCATGGGTATATCTTTATTCCAGATTAATATTTTAGTTAAATTATACATTTTTTAAACTTTTTTCTATGACCAGCCTCATAGAATAAAGGTCTGTGTTTCTCACTACAGGTTCGATCCCCAGCCAAACCAGGAGAAATTTGCATAAAGGAAATTATTGGTTGCCCATGGTCTGGAATTTAGGTTAAGAACTCTCCTGGTGCTTCATTATCATTTATCACCTTCCAGGTGCCCCAACCAAAGAAATGGATTACAATTCCACCAATGCCAGGGGAGAAAGTCAGAAATGTTATAAAAGACAATCTGGTGGCATCAGACAAAAAAAATCTTTTCTCTGTTCTTTTCCTGATTTCAGTCTGCATTTTCCCATCTGTTCCTAGTAATAGTATAGAGAAATGTGTGAATAAATTGGAAGCCTAATAGCTCAGATGGAAGAGCACTCATGTACAGAAGTATATTTATCTCTTCAAATTTAATTTGTAAATTATATTATTTTTGGTCTGGACATCTTACCTCAATATTAATGTTGATTTGTTCTTGGACATGTTTCAAAACAATTCTGTTTTATCGTCAGCTTTCCCAGATGTCCAGACCAAAAATAATATAATTAAAATAACCTCAAAATATAACTTCCTAAAATTAAATATTAATTTGTAAATCTTGTTTGTGCAATAGGGACTTATCTAAGTGTTTGTTTGGTTTTTCAGGTCCCAGCGGGACACAACTGCCGCACAGTCTCATAGAGGATCGTGTGGGCACCTCAGAGCCAAGTAGCGACAGCGATGAGACAGAACAATCGCAGGCCAGAGATCCTGTGATGGTAGTAGACTTAACTCAAGAATCGGACAATGAAATTCTGGACTCAGTGCAACGTCCTGCTGTATCCACTGCACCAGCAGCGTCCCCTACCGCTAGCCACTTGATCCCATACAGTCCCCTGCCCCAAGTTGTTCCTCCTCTTGTCAGTCCATCACGCCAGAACCAGTTCAGCAGTAGTGAGCCTGCACAAGTCCCGAGTGCCCGACAGCCCATTTCTGATCAAGTACGTCGTGAGAGGATGTTAAGCTTTAGGCAACTCATGAAAGCGGCGGAGATACGACGTATTGATACTCCTGCCATGGACAGACGGATGCACTATTTACAGCAGTCACCAGTGGCTCCTCCTCTTCGACACCAGTACGGCATGCACCATCACCATCAGCCACCAGTGCCTACACGTCAGCAACCAACTGTGTACAGTCATCCTGAAGGACGTTCTGCTATGATCCCACCTCCTATGGTAAGTGTATGTATCAAATAGCTACTCTGTTATAATTTAAAACAAAATTCTTTCCACTTCACCTCATATCCTGTCTTGTAATTAGACCAGTTTCATAACCTTAGTGGTTACATCTTCAGTAGTTACATGACCGATGTTCTGTTGTCTTACTTCATCTGTTTGTGGATCTATGAACTCACCAATCAAATCAACTTCCTGGCAAATTAAAAGTACATTAATTTTTCTTTCTTAGTTTTTCGAATGTGGATTTTTTACCAAACTGTGAACTATTTAGATTTTTATTTATTTTATGAAAGTAGCCTTTCTTTCAATTTGAGGTTTTTCTGACCAACCATGAGCGACTACAGCTGAGTTTTGCAATTCCCCATTTTTGACACTCTGGTTTTCAAATTTATTTTAGTTTTCCCTGTGAAAATTTTATCACAATCTCTGCATTTAATCTGATAAATTGATAATTTTTATCCTTCAATTCTGTCATTTTTGTTGGTTTTAATTATCCTATTGAGGCTGTATTTATTGCTCGGTTCCAATCTTATGTTGTACTTTTTTAATTTGAGGAGCTTCAATGGATGCTAAGTGAATTTCTTAAATCCACTAAGATTATTAAACAGATCTAATTAACAGACAGGACATGATGTGAGGTGTAAAGAATTTTATTTGAAATGTCATAGTGATAATTCCTGTAATACAGTGGGATCAGTATAGCATTGGGCAGCAGACGTGGGGATTTCACTGTACACTGCTTACGCACTCATGGCACGGAACGGACAGCATAGGATCGTGGTGATACAACCACATGCATTTTCATGACAATTTTAAAAATCATCGTACTTAGCAACTTTATTGATGCAGGTGCTGGAACACGGTCAGCCGGTTGAAGAGCACGTGTTTTGGTTATTTTATACGGATACAATTTTAACAATTTAGTAACTTTCTACTTATATATTAAATTTGGGAATTTTTAACATTATGAGGTTCAATTAATAATAATTAAATGAATCGTGATTTTTTTTTTCTTTCTTTCTTTTTTCTTACCTCATACATCTATTTTATATATTTATATATTTTATATATTTTATAGATGTATGAGGTAAGAAAAATTCATGATTCATTTAATTATTATTAACTTTCTACTTGTTGCAAAGGTGCCTAAGTGTTGCAATTGATAACAGATGTCGTCTAGTGTTTCTTCTGTGAGAACGCTATGTGTCTTGTGTGGTTTCTTAGTCTCGACACTTCCTGTTGGATGAAATTTGTTGTACAGAGTATGGACTGCCAAATGTGATGGAATTTTTACATCCGGGATCGCATTTCAAAGAGTCTTCGTACTTGGCTGGCAGATCATAAATAAATACACGTTCTACACTAGAAACATTATTAATCATTATACAGTTTACACTTATACATATGTCATTCAGTTTACCTGTTTTATAAGATTTGAAGGAAGTAGATTATACTGGGGTAATTGGAAAACATTAGCTCAGGATAAGGATGTATGGAGAGCATCTGTGCCAGTGAGTTAGTTATAATGAAGAATTTATGGTATTAGTAATGAATTGGTATTATATAGGAATTTTAACCCTTGTTTTCTGTTTTGAATGTTGCAGTTGGCTCCTCCGTTGCAAACCCCAGGTGTGAATCTACTACATGCCCAATCATTACATGAGAACCAGGGCCATCCTCCCAGCAGCATACACATTGTGCCGAACGTGGCACGCCCTCAGGGGCTGGTGATCCCACCAGTGTCACCATCCCGGATGGCTGCAGCCCGTGAAGAGGCCTTGCGCAATTTTCTTATACAGTTGGAAGAAGTTTCACAGTACCCTAATGAGCAGGTCCCGCTCCCGTTCAAGTACAAACAGGTGAGTCTCTATTTCAATTTATTTTTAATAAAAAGTAGCAGCTGTTCACCCTCGAGGTACATTTTTTCCAGCTCTGACATTCACATATACACAGGGTGTCTCTAAAGTCACTATACATTTCAATGCAAGAGGGCAATCAATAACCTTTTTATTTGACTGAATATCATTAATATTTATGGGATTTGTGTTTTTTATTTCTTCTTTAGTTATTCTTTATAGAGATGATTATATACATGGGGACTTAAATGTTGTCCACAGCAAAACAATAATAATATCAATTTTCTAATAGAAATATATAATATTGTTATTGTGAAGTTATACACATATTCTACTGCCATCTGGTGACAACACACGGCTGTGAAACAAAATGCCCACCTTAAAATTAAAACAGAAAAGCCTGCTGCTTCTGTGATATGATTCCATAAATCTAGCAGATGCGATAAGGATGTTTTTGTAGAGTGAAACTTACAATTTTCCGCACTGTGATGCAACGGGCACTCAACTCCCTACTGAGGCATCAAGTTGATGCACTCAGACTCTCACTGGCAATTTGAACCTGCTGCTCTGTTTCTGCTGATACACATAGTCATGCCTTATGACTGCTGGTAAACCAAGGGTCCCGGGTTCAAGTCCCGGTCTGAGCGTATAATTTTTCTCTTTAAATATGATTTATCCATCAATGAGATGCACGAAATCAATAATAATAACATGGAAAAAGCCGTACTGGCTGTAATGTATAATTCCCAAATATGTCTTCTTAATTAAGGAGCCGCCATTTGCAAGATAGAAGCATGGCTTCATAGCATTTGGTGGCCGGGAATTACAATGTATATAGAGAGGGATTTGCGTTTAGATCGGTACTTGCTCAGGTAGCTCAGTTGGTAGAGCACTTGGTCTAGAGAACCAAGGGTCCCGGTTCAAGCCCCGGTCTGAGCATATAATTTTTCTCTTTAAATATAACACTTAAATTTGTTTAAAAGTAGATGAATGTATGCTTTTGTTGCGGCTCGTTTACGGAATTTATGGGTAAATTTAGCTGTCTCGTCTTCATATGACAATCCACATACCAGTGCACAAACAGTGACAACAATCCGTTGTTCTGTCCTAAACACGTTGCATTAAGCTGACAGTGTATGGAAAGAAAAGACAAAAAATATTAGAGTTTTCATGGAAGTGGAAGTGACTTTAGAGGCACCCTATATCGTCCCTTCACTAGCTGAAGATAGACACACGTGGATGCGAGGCCAGCAGATAGCTTGTAGGCCATTAATGTTATGTTGCAAATAGAAAAATATACACACATGTCTCTTTTACAGTGATGCAAAATCATTAAATGCCCTATTTAATAAGTATGCAATGCATTTTGTTGGGTTAGGAAGAGGGAAGTTGGTGTACGTCCATTTGTTATAAACATTCATAAATTAATTATGGCAAATAACATTATCCTGAACTAATGCTTTCCAATCATTCCCTGTATAATCTATTTCCCTCAAATCATAGTTAATGTTATTCTCCCACCTCATTCTTGGTCTACCAACTGGGTGTTTTCCATCTGGTTTTCCTACAAGAAGCTTCCATGCAAGTCTTTCATTCCCCATACGTGCAACATGTCCTGCCCATCGCAGTCTATGACACATAACTGTTGTTATTATATCTGGCTTGCTATTAATACCATGAGCTTACTATTATGTAGTTTTCTCCATTCACCTTTCTGTTCATCTCTTTTTGACCCAAAAATTTACATCTTTCTGTTCATCTCTTTTTGACCCAAAAATTTACCTAAGAACTTTATTCTCAAATACTCGTAATCTCCTTTCCTCCCTTAAAGTAAGAGTCCATGTTTCACATCCATATAATATAACTGGTAGAATAATAATTTTATACATTTTCAGTTTAATGTTTGTCAGTTAAAGAAAAGTTAATCAATTAATCAAATTTCCAACTTTTTACACTCAACATATAATTTAAATTCAGTTTGAGTAAGTTAACAAAACCTGGTACGTTGTCAGTTGAAAACATATCAGTTGTGGCTCAACTCTAGATTAGGACGTTTCTATTATTTTCTTTACAACATTCATATGTCATTGTTGCATTACATACTGTTACCATTTGTGATAACATTTTGTATTTTAAACATTTTGCAACGGTTGTTAAAACATGTTTAACAATTATTTAACACTTATCCATGTACACAAGTTGCGCTGTTTATCTGTCAATGAAGTTCTACATAATGCTGTGCAAATGTTTAATGTAACTTCCACTAGATGGCAGCACATATGTGTGGCTATTAATTCCAAACCATATTTCAAGAAACTAACTTGATTTTGTTGGGTTCTGATGGGACAAGTTACTGTACACAAGATTAGTTTACAGTTTCTTAAATAAACTATTGTTGGGTTAGGAAGTTGGTGTACCTCCATTTGTTATAAACATTCATAAATTAATTATGGCAAATAACACTATGAGGTTTTCAAGTTAATAAGTTGTACCCGACCTCATATTTTGAATTACGAGCTGAGATAAGACTTAATTTTTACACGCTTTATATTAGCTTGACCTTCATCTGTCTATGTAACGGACCTGTAACTATGTAATGGAATCTTTGAACACGATTTTCATCCACTTAAAAACATTGGATTGACTTGAAACTTTGTATACTTGTAAAAGACCCATGACAATACAATAATCTCATAATTGTTTCTAAAATCCTGGCCAGAATGATCAGAAAATAAAAAAAACAGTATAATAGGTTGCGGACTTATCGACTTTTTAGTTAATCCTTGTAAGAGCTCAGTTGGTAGAGCGGTGAACTCTAGTGGTATATAATTTCAGTAATCCATAGGTCGCTGGTTCAAATCCGGCTCGGATTACTTCTTTGTTTTTATAGAAGAGTATTAAGCAATTATATTTTCATGGGAGTCCACTTTATGACAATCAATTAAATTAAGAATTAACAAAAAAATAATATATTTGAAGAGAAAAATTTTTGCCTATACCGGGACTCGAACCCGGGATCTTTGGCTTGCTGGGCCAAATGCTCTACCAACTGAGCTACTGAGGCGAGTTACGATCTAGATGCAAATTTTTTGTCTTATATACGTTGTAATTCCCTTTTGCACATGCTTTTGAAACCATTGCTTCTATCTTTGCAAATGGCGGCTTCTTAGTTAAGAAGACATTTATCTTCTTCTTCCTTCCAAGTATTAGGCCAAGGCCTGTTACGATCCTATAGAAAATTTTCCCTCCAGCGTTTCATAGGACGGCCCAGTGATCTTCGTCCTCTTGGTATATAATTATAAACAGCTTTGGGGATCCGATTTGAACTCATTCTTTCAAGATGGTGTTTCCAATTTAGTTGGTACTGTTTAATATATTCCAAAATTGGCATAGTCTTCAATTCTTTTAAGATATCGGTGTTCCTTTTCCGATCCCATCTGGTGTAACCCGCTGTTCTGCACATGAATCTCATTTCATAAGCCGTTATTCTGCTTTCATGTTGTTTTTTTAGTGTCCATGCTTCACTACCATAGGTCAACACTGGTCTAGCCAAAGTGTTATATAAACGTAATCTGGTGTTCTTTTGTACAAGGGATGGTTTCATAACTTGATTAATAATTCCTAAACTTTTATTATAACTAGTAACTTTTTCAGGGATATCCTTTTCATCCCAGATAGAGAGATAATATCCAAGATATTTAAATTGATTAGATCTCTCTAAAATTTTATTCTGGAGACAGATTTTACTTTGTATGGGGTCCTTCCCATGAAATGCCATAATTTTAGTTTTGTTAATTGATATTTCCATTAAGGTAGAATATGTTTATCACTCACCTCATATTGTTCTTCTTATTTGATTATAAACTAGTTTCGGAACATAGTTTCTGTTCCATCCTCAGTAACATCACGACCGTTGTTCTGTCGTCTTGAAGAGTTGTCCTTCTCTCCTTCCATTGGCTGACTGAAAAACCTCGAAACCAGGTCATTCTCACCGGGAATTTCAAAGTTCATTAATTTCTTCTTTTCGCTCTTTTGAATGTAGATCTTTTCCCAAACAGTAAGTTCTTTTGGTTTTTCTATTTGTTTTAATAATTTTGCTTCTTTCTCGATAAGATGTTTTTCAGACCATGCATGGGCAGCCACTGCAGATTTTTCTACTTCCCCTTTCTTGACATTCCTGAGATGTTCTTTAACTCTAGTTTTCAAATTTCTTTTAGTTTTTCCTATGTAGAATTTCTCACATTCTTCACATTTAATTTGATAAATCCCTGATATTTCCATATTAAATTTGGCACCTATTTTTTGTAAATTATAAATTGATCGTTGCAAATCATTTTTGGAAAGTGCCAGGAGAGCTAAATCGTCTGCAAAAAGAATAGCATCGAGTTTGAGGTTCCTATTGATGGGTATATATCCTCGTTGTGTTTTCCTCCATTCATTTATTAATTTATTCATGTATATAATGAAAAGCACCGGTGAAAGTCCACATCCCTGTCTTACTCCAGTGTTGATCTTTTCCCAAGAAGATAATTTGCCATCTTGTTTAACAGAGATTTCATTATCTTTATAGATGTTGAAGATATTAGTAATATATTGTTGTGGAACGTTATCATCAGCTAAAATTTGTAGTAATATATTTGTGTCTACTTTGTCAAAAGCCTTTATGAAGTCAACGAGGGCGATATGAGTTTCTATATTGAATTCCTTGTGCTTTTCTAATAGTAGTTTTAGAGTAAAGAATCCATCTGTACAAGATCTACCCTTTCTGAATCCATTCTGCTCTTCTCCAATTATATTTTCATAAATTTTCCTCAATTTATTCTTAACAATATTAGCATAAATTTTATATCCAGAGTTCAACAAGCTAATTCCACGATAGTTATCTTTGATTTGGCGACTTCCTTTTTTGAAGATTGGTATTACAATGGATTTGTTCCAGCTTTGTGGTGGTTCTTGTCCTTCCCATATCATATTAAGGAGAATAAGAAATCTGTCTAAAAATTTTTTAGTTGAAAATTTAAATAATTCTTGATTAATGTGGTCTTCTCCGGGAGCTTTGTTACTTTTTAATGATTTAACAACATCAGTTAATTCATCTATAGAAATTTGTTCCAAAGCAGTGTTATTAGAGATTGGTATTTGTAATAAATCATCCTTTTGTGTCCATAAATGATGAAAGTAGGTAAGCCAAGATTCTTTAGATATACAATTTAAATGTGCATTTTCTCTTGAATCATTATTTAAATTTTTTAAAACTTTATATATTTTTGGTTGAGGCCTAGTGATATCATTTTCCAAAAATGAGACAAATTGTTCCCAGCTTTCTCTATGTTTTTTGCGAACTTCAATTTTAGCTATGGCTCTCTTCCTATGATACTCTACTTTATCTTCATCTTTTTTTTGTAGACAGAAATTTTTTGTACGCTTCACGTTTATCATCAATAACTTTTTTGATGTTTTTCATCCCATATCCGTAGTCCTTTTTTTCGATTCCATTTAGTTTTGATACCCAGGCTTTCATTTGCTGCTTGTGTCAAAATAGAAGACATTTATTGGGAATTTAACATTACTTTATAAAGCTAGTAAGGCTTCTAATGATTTAACATTTCTCACTGAAAGATAATATTTGCGTCTAGATCGTAACTCGCCTCGGTAGCTCAGTTTGTAGAGCATTTGGCCCGGCAAGCCAAAGGTCCCAGGTTCGAGTCCCGGTCTAGGCGAAAATTTTTCTCTTCAAATATAATTTATCTTTCAGTGAGAAATGTTATATCAAATAATAAAAACATCATTAAAAAAAATAATAGTTTAAAAAAACTCAAACATCAAACCAAACTCAGAGATAAAAAAAAATAAATAATAGTTCGAAAAACTAAAACAACACGCTTTATTAGAAAACCGAACTAAAAAATTAAAAATAATTTTAATTTCCAACACGCTTGGGATAAAATTAAAGTCATGAACAGAAAAAACATCTCCAACACATCTAGAATAAAACTAGAGTTATCTACAAAAAAAAAATAATTTTATCATCAAAAGCATGGGGTGCTTTTTATGGTTTTTACATTTTCATCTTAGAGACTTTACTTTTACCAATATCTGTTTATTATCAAATATATTAATTGATGTAGAGCACCCCACGCTTTTGCTCGTAATTTTTTTTTGTAGATAACTATTTTTTTCTAAGTGTGTTGGAGATGATTTTTTTGTTGACCACTTTGATTTTATCCCGAGCCTGTTGGAAATTAAAATTATTTTTCATTTTTTAGTTCGGTTTTCTAATAAAGCGTGTTGTTTTAGTTTTTTTAAACTATTATTTTTATTAATTACTCGCAGACATTGTCCTGCCGAACATTCAGTTCTTGTGTCATGGCCGCACAATAAAAAATGTTACTTTTTTTTACCATATAACTTCACTAATTAATACGTTTGCCAAAAAAAACTCCTCACTGCCGTCTGTTGTGGCTCAAGAAGTGGGAATATGTCATGACTACACATTCTGACATAAAAAATTCCTTTACCCAATTACAGTGCCATCTACTAGGTCAAATTGTGAATTTAAACCATCCAGGGACCCCACTTGAACATACAACAAAATCAGTGCAGTCATTTGGGCAGTTTTGAATTTTGAGTAAAACCTCCACTTCTAATTGTTGGATTTCACTCATTTTTGCACAACATCTGCCTTTGCTTTATTTTAATAGGATTTACCGAGTTTCATTGTGAAACATTGAAAAATGTGAACGCTGGACCAATTTTTAAATTTTTACTTCTGGTGAACTCCTACACCTAATGATTTTAGAGGCTCCAATTATGAATCTAACCCTTTGAGGGACCCATTGAGACTAACTAACTCACTGGCATTATCGAACCCGTAGGTTCATGGCCGCACGAGCATAAGCTCTCCATATATCCCTGTCCTAAGTTAATGTTTTCCAATCAATCCCTGTAGGATCTACTTCCCTCAAATCATAGTTAATGTTATTCTCTCCCACCTCATTCTTGGTCTACCAACTGGGCGTTTTCTCTCTGGTTTTCCTACTAGAAGCTGGCCTTGCACGTCTTTTATTCCCCATTCGTGCCACATGTCCTGCCCATCGCAGTCTATGAGAATTACCTGTTCTCATTATATATGGTTTTTCCTGTAAAGACCATGTAGTTCACTGTTTTGCAGTCTTTTCCATTCACCTGTCTGTTCATCTCTCTTTGGTCCAAAAATTTTCCTAAGAACTTTATTCTCAAATAATATACTCATAATCTTCTTTCCCCCCTTAAAGTAAGAGTCCATGTGTCGCATCCATATAATATAACTGGTAGAATAGTAGGTTTATATATTTTCAGTTTAACATTTTTTGAAAGCAGTTGGGAAATCAAGAGTCTCTGCAATGCATAATAGCACGCATTTCCAGAATTGAGCCTATGTTTAATTTCTTTGTGCATCTCATTCCTGTTTGTGATTATGTTGTTGTTGTTTTTTTCTAATGGCGAGATTTGACGCTTAAGTCATTTTCTCTCTGGCTTCCCAGTACAAGCGAACAAGGTCCTTAGAGTGTTGTGCAGTTGGATTTAAAGCTGGACAGACTAGAAGGTGGTGTTTGTCCATGATCAGGTCCGGGTCTTTGCATATGACACATCTGTTTGTGATTATTGTTCCTATGTACTTGAATTCAGCCACTTCCTCAAAATTTTCCTCATTTATCATTAGGTGTCCATTTCCACTATATAATGTATTGTTATGTGTGACCATGTATTTAGTTTTATTGATATTTACTTCCAGTCCCAGTTTCTTAGTGTTACTCAGTAGTGTGTGCGTTTAGTATCTCCTCGGTATCAGCCAGTAGTACTACACAAAAAATTTAATCAAAATTGGTCCAGTCGTTTATTATAGGAGTTGAGTGACAAACACACGTCCAGAAAAATTAAGTAAATAAAGATTAACTTATAAACATGTTTGTGTAATTTATTGTGAAGGTTGGTTATACTGATTTCACATACATTGATAGAAATTACATTAACCAGTCGCACATGTGTACTGAGATTCTGTAGAATTTAAAAGAATTCATTGAGTAAGTTAACATCAAATACTAAAGTTTTTCCCCAGATTGTTTGCACAAAACATGCTGTATATAATACCACACTAACTGCGCTAACAATATTCAAGTGTTTAAAGAAGTAAGTGATGATTGTTAACATTTGTTTTTTTTCTTGATAAACTTTACATGATTGTGTGTCCATTGTGATTATAGGTGCAGAGAAGCACGGACGACAACGCAGAGAAATGCACCATCTGCATAAGTGAATTTGAAGAAAATGAAGATGTACGGAGACTTCGTTGTAAACATTTATTCCACAAAACCTGCATAGAACCAATGGTTGGCTACTGAGCAAAGTTGTCCGAACTGCCGTGCAAGCACAAATTATTCCTAAATTAATGAGTCATTTTAACATCTTACCGTGTTTGAAAACATGAAATATGAGGTAAGATGTTAAAATGACTCATTTAATTTTATAATTAAGAACCTCATAATGTTGTTTTTATTATTAATTTAACATTTCTCAATGAAAGATAAATTAAATTTGAAGAGAAGAATTTTCGCCAGACCGGGACTCGAACCCGGGACCCTTGGCTTTCCGGGCCAAGTGCTCTACCAACTGAGCTACCGAGGCGAGTTACGATCTAGACGCAAATTTTTCTCTTATATACGTTGTAATTCCCTATCGCCAATGCTTTTGAAACCATTGTTTCTATCTTTGCAAATGGCGGCCTTATGAGTTAAGAAGACATTTATTGGAAATTTAACATAACTTTAAAAGCCAGTAAGGCCTCTAATGATGTTTTTTTATTATTTAACATTTCTCAATGAAAGATAAATTAAATTTGAAAGATAGAAACAATGGTTTCAAAAGCATTGGCGATAGGGAATTACAACGTATATAAGAGAAAATTTTACTGCCGTGCAAGCACAAATTATTCCTAAATTAATGAGTCATTTTAACATCTTACCGTGTTTGAAAAACATGAAATATGAGGTAAGATGTTAAAATGACTCATTAATTTATTAATTAAGAACCTCATAATGTGTTTCCCAATTTTAACTTTGAACAGACTATTGCGTCAATGAAGCACCATCCACGTGACAGCAACTCTTCTGTCTCGCCTGGACTGATCCGTCTTTTTCTCGATAATTCTCTCGTCTAGTTGTAATGTTTTTAAATGTAAATAAAATCTATTCATTAGCATATTTATCTGGGTCTCTTATTTCTTCACATCAAATCCACAATAATTCTGTTGTTTTAATCTCCGTCTCCTTCCTCTTCATCTGGTCACTCCACTCTGTCTTTTATCCATAGTCGAGCCGCTCTTATTTGTGGCGTGGTCACACCTACCTGATTTTTGGCATTACTCCTGCACGTGGTTTACATAATACTGGCAGGTAATAGCATTGTCAAGTCAGTTGTACATTACAGTGTGGACTGTTCTATTCAGAGAACAAGTGACTACTGGCATTATGTGATAACACATGTTCCTGCTAGAGTCAATTTCCAACATGTTTACTTACATATAAGGGTGAGGTTTTTTTCCTCACCTGTAAGACAAATGTCAGGAAGCTCAGGGCCCAACGGTCTCCGAAAATCATCCAGCCATCATCATCATCCTTCACCGGTGTGGAAAGCAATGGGAAGCTACCACACCTATAATTCCATAGTAAAGCTGCAAATCATAGCATGAAAATGCTGTCATTGCAGTGAAAGACTTGCCCTGAGGCAGAATTACTATAGAATAGTACAAGAATAAACTTGACAATACGATAAAAATCCTCCATAAGTGTGATGTTTAACCGTGACAACAATTGTCAGCTGACCATGTGGTTTGCTGCCAGAAGTAAGAGGCGCACAACTTTATTGTTCTGGATTTTAAGCCTCTTCCATTGGTTTTTATTGTCCATATGTTCTTACACTTTGTTCCTATCCCAGACTTTTTCCTCCATCTTTCATGCAATGTTCTTTTTCCTATGGTTTTCATTTCTTGAGAAACAGAGGTTTGAGTTCCTCACATATTTTACAGCTCATAACTTCCCCTCCAAAGGAAGCCACTAGCCTTGGTACCAATAATTAGCAACTTCTGCATTTCTGATTATTTATGATTAGAGCAAGGAATTATATGAAGAAAATTATACCAAAATATGAAATCATAATAAAAAAATATATTATGAAGCTACTACTCATATTTCAAGAAAAATTTGTGCCCAGACCGATACTCGAACCCGGGACCTTTGGCTTTCTGGGTCAGTGCTCTACCAACTGAGCTACCGAGGTGAGTTGTGATCTAGATGCAAATTTTTCTCTTTTACAGGCCTATGTTGTAATTCCCTCGCACCAAATACTATGAAACCTCTGTTTCTATCTTTGCAAATGGCAGCTTCTTTATTAAAGGGATCCCATAACAGGCCCGGAGGCCCTTGGGTCAGTAGGAGGTTAAGGCTCCCACTTTTTCTAAACAATCGGCACTTTATGTCAGCCCTGCTTGACGGCCACCTTTATCCCCAGAACAAGTGTCTGGTACTCATTTCCATTAGAGGCTGAGTCGACCCCAGGGCCATAGTGCCCCAGAGGGTTCGGGTCAGTTTAAAAATCCTGACCCCAACGGGACTTGAACCCTCGACCCTCCGGCTTGTAGCTCAGTGCCTTAACCACTACGCTACGGCATGCCCCAGCTTCTTTATTAAGAAGACATTTGTCGGGAATTTAAACACCACTTTATAAAGCCAGTGTGGCTTCTATTGATGTAACTTCTTACATGCACAGGTCCTTTATAATTTATAAATGTACGTACCAGCACATAAATGAGATAAACAGACCTTATTTCTGGCTCAAGAAATCGAGATGTTCCTGGCCCAATATAAAATATCACGTTCATGATTTGAAGCAATTTTCATGGCTAATGAAGTAGCGTAGTTGTTTAAGGAATCACACTGAAACCAGAATGTCATGGGTTCGAGTCTCAATGGGGTCGGATTTTTAGCTGCAACCAAACCTGGCAGCATCTTGGCCCTGGAGTCAAGTTAGCTCCTATTGGAAATAAGTATCAGACGCAGCATGTTGGGGGGGTTAAATGTATTCATCATGCAGGGGCAACATCCCAGTGAATGACTCGAGCTGATTGTCTAGAAAGATGGAAGCTTCAACCTCCCATTAAGTTTGGATGATTTGTATTTATTTTCCATGAAGATATTTGAAATCCAGTATATTTATGTGAAATATAACAATAACATTAAATTTGATAGTTTCAGAGCATAAGTAGACCAAGTCCAGTTTGTTATATTTGGAGAAACGAGATGTTATTAATCCACAATTAATTTTAGGGATTGTTTCAGAACTCTCTTTGTAATTATAGTAAGATTTAATCAACAATGAACATGGTGAAATGGAGTTAGAATTATTTTAACATTAGTTTTTTTACAAAAATGGGCCTAACACAGTGTCTAGTCTTGGTCTACTTGTACTTTGAACGATCCAGTTATCAATTCTGTTCGTAATACGCAGTTAGAAGCTTCTTCTATATTCTGATAGCAAACTATACGCCTGTCACGATGAAAAAGTGCACTCCGCATCACATTATGTTATGTAAGTATACTTGTTGTCACCCCTACACTGGCTAGATGATTGTCTACCTCTATGGATGTGAGGCCAGCAGCCGGCTGGTAGGGTAAGGACCTTCTAGGCCATGGAAAAAAAAGTATACTTGTTATTATGCAGTTTTCTATTTTTCTTCGCTCATCAAAGGATCCTCGACCACCACTCTCCACTTGCGGTGTATACTGGCTTCCGTGTTCTTGTGGAAGATCTTACATAGGAACCACAAAAAGAAGCATAGCCACCCGTTTGACTGAACATAGAAGAAACTGCAGACTAGGGCAAATAGAAAAATCGGCCGTAGCAGAACACGTTTTTACTGAAAACAGACATCAGATTCACTACGATGAAACACAAGTTTTAGCCACAACACCATATTATTTCCCAAGATTTTACAGAGAGGCCATAGAGATTTATAAACACAAGGACAATTTCAATAGAAAAGATGAAGGAATAAAACTAGCCAAAACCTGGTATCACATATTAGACAATAGAAAGTCAAAACCTACCAATAACAAGGAGAGAGTTCCGAACCAATCAGAAGCCAGTATGATCCAAACAGCTGCGACTCACGTGACGTCAGCACTAGTATAAATAAGAGCGTCCAGATTTCTACTGTTCATTCGCAGTCGAGTCTACGACAGGGAAACAACAGCTTCTAGCGCTCGCCACTGAAGATGCCCTCCGCAGTTGAGCAAGAAACGTCTGGAAGAAACGCCAGTTATAGACCATGGCCACATAGCCCGGAATCTTTTACTACCATAATTACCGGTCATGAAAGCCTACATTCCTCTAATAAAGGAGAGCATTGGGACAGATATGTGTCGAATTTAGAACATGGTATACACAGACACCAAGTTAGAGCATATAAAGTTATTAAACATTTAAATGAAAACGAAAAGGACACAATATGGATAAATCGTATGTAGATTGTGTTTTTACAATGGCGCAATAGATAGAAAAAACAAAATAATTTAATTTACCCACGTATATAGCTTTTGTTGATTATAATAAAGCATTTGATAGTGTAAGTAGAAATAAATTATGGAACATACTAGAAATGAAAGGAATTCCTCAACAACTTATAAGAGCCATTCAGAGTTTATATATAGATACAAATTTTAAAATAGACTGCAGAGATAAAATTAGTAAACAAAACATAGAAATAAACCAGGGAGTAAGACAAGTGTGTCCATTGTCACCAGTATTATTTAATTCATACTTGGACCATGTCATAAATGAATGGCAAGAACAAATTACGAGTAATATTGACAACTCTGCTTTTTGCAGATGATCAAGTAATAATGACAGCATCAGAAAATGCTTTACAACAATTCCTTTATACTTTAAATAATATCTCTCTAAAATACAATTTAAGAATAACTACATCTAAAACAAAAATATTAGCTCTGAAAGGAAAATGTGCAATAAGAACAAAAATAATGATAAACAATGTAATTATAGACCAAGTTCCTAATTTTAATTTGGGATGTCATTTAGGTAATGACAGAAATTTAGATAAACACATTAATATACGATTCAATTATCTATGTGGCAGAATTAAATGCGCTTTATTGAATAAGACTAGAAAAGAAACTATTTTGAAGTTTTACAAAGTATTGGCAGTTCCATCTCTTATCTATGGATGTGAAACCGGGACATTAACAAAGGCAGATAGTAAACAAATAGAGGCTGCTGAAATGAAGATGTTGAGAGCAACATAGCAGGATACCAAAGAACCGATAAGAAAAACGAAGATATAAGAACAGAACTTAATATATTTAATCTCTGTGAAAGAATGAAATGTTATCAAAATGCTTACCTTCAGCACGTATTACGAATGAATGAACAGCGCATACGAAGAAGAATGTATAATTACATACCAAAAGGGAGAAGAATGTTGGGAAGACCATAGAAGAGATGGAAGGACCAATTTGACCTATAATGAGGTCGGAACAGGCCATTGGGCTTCATCCTTGTTGTTGATGATGATGATGCTGATGTAAGTGAGAATAATGTTGGCCTTACCAACCAGAACTTCACTAATTTCAAAAAAAACACGGCCTCATATTTAGGAGCAACGGTCTCTGCTTCAATTAAATGGTGTAATCCACTCACAAAGTAAGAGACTGCTCTTAGGTAGGAAGAAGGAACTGGCTGCTATCTTACTAAGAGCAACGGTAGGTTTTTGTTCTTACATTTTTGTTCTGCTTATTCATCTAGGGTCATGTTTTGTTGTAGGGATGGACTTTCAAACAAAAACCTCCATCTAACTTGTCATTCCATATCTCCGCATCCAAATATTTACTTTTATCAAATGTATTTATCCAGATGTATAGCCCAGATGAAGGACAAAATAGAGATGATGTAATAGAGTTTTACGTAGAAATTCAGAAAATAATAAATAAAACAAAAATTACCTTATTTTAACTGGAGATTTCAATGCACGTATAGAAAATAAACCAATACTAGAAACCATAGGTAAACATGAAGAAATAACTATAATTATTAATGGAAAACTTTTAATACACTTCGTCACTTATAATAGCTTTAAAGTAACGAATACCTTTTTCCACACTTAGATATTGACAAATATACATGGAGTGCCAGAGGAAGTACAAGTACAATTGATTATGTAATTGTAAATAAAAAACTTTCAAATTTAGTTCTTGATAATAGAGTATATAGAGAGCCTGATATTAATTCTGATCATTATTTAGTGATGTCTAAAATAGCTATACCAACTCGATAGAAGAAATTACACTATGATAAGATGGAAAATAATGAAACATTTGAAGTTCACCTATTACAGCAAGAATGCATTAAAGAACTATATCAAAAGAGATTAGACCAGTATATTACAGAAAATGCTGTAAGTAGAAATATAAATGATGAATGGGATGAGATTAAAAGAATAATAACTCAAGCTGCAAAAGAATCTTTAAGAATGAGAAAGAAATCATATTACAAAAAAATTAAAATTTGGAATGAGGACTTAAAACATCTGAATTATCTTAATAGGAAAACAAATGATTCATTAATTGAATATAAAAGAAAAAAGTGTAATAGTTCATAGAGAAGTTAGAAAAACTAAAAGAAAAATGTGGGATAAATATATAAGTGATATCAAACACGATGTACATGGAAAACAAGAAAAGGCGTACAAAATTCATCATGACATTATATATAATTTCCTTGATTACAATTTAAATGAAATCGCTAAATATAGAGTAAAGGTTCGTATGAAAGGTCAAAGAGAATGATAAAATAACATTTTAAAAAGTAGCTGTCACAAAAAAAAACTGTGCCTGTTGGAAAAATTCTGACTACATATCTGATTTTAGTTTGAAAAAATGCACTAGATTCACTAATCAGATTTCTTGTGAAGAAAACCTTGTCGACAAGTGTAATTAGGAACTTCTCTCTTTATGATTTAATATAATGTGGGCCTAACCAATCAGAAGTTTACACTTATTTCATGGTGTCAATAGATAGCCTTTATTTACAATTTCATTATGTACAATGCTCCATGCTGGCTCACCTGTAAATTCTGCTGTTATTTTCACCACATCCTCATGTGAGATATTTTTCACTAAACTGTTTGAAAACACTCAAAATAATTTGTTTCTCTCTACTTTTGAAATGCTCTCCTTTACAATGTTTAAGAATTTTAGCCATTTTCAAACAATTGAAATCTCAACGCAAGAATAAAACAATATTTATTTAATGTATTAAAATTGTAATTATATATTTTAAGATTCTCTCATATAACTTATATAGACATGTGATAGATAATATATATTTTTATAATTTTTATTTACTTTTTTGCGAGTGTTAGAAAGGGAACTACATTTTCTTACCCTCTGAAAGTTAAAATTGTTATTTGACCAATTAAAATGCAGACATACATTTGCTTTGTTTGCATTACAAGTGGAACTTAGCTCGGAAGAAGTATAATGTGTGGTTAAGGTTGGTATTCAAGAACCAAGCTCTCTAGACCAAGTCATCTCCATAAGCTGAGACTCTCATCTTTCAATTGTTCCCGGATATTTTTTTAATAATAAATATGTTGTTATCACGTGATGTTGAATAGAGTGAGCCAGTTAGAGTAGGTTCTGCATCACCCACACGATTAACCACGGGCTGAGAGTAAATTTTTTAAGAAAGCTTGGTTTTTTAGTACCAGCCTTAAAGTTTCTGTTACACACATTGCCTTCTAAGTCCTGTAAATTGAAGCAGAAATGAAAAAAATATGAAAACTTTGTCTGAGGACAAAGGAAGTTAACATTTTTTATTCGTACAGAATTTCATTTATTCTAAGACAGTTTTTTAATAATTCTAAGTGAAAATATAATCTGATAGCTACAGAGGAAAGGAGATTACAAGTATTTGAGAATAAAGTACTTAGGAAAATTTTTGGACCAAAGAGAAATGAACAGACAGGTGAATGGAGAAGACTACATAACAATGAACTACATGGTCTTTATAGGAAGCCACATATAATAAGAACAGTTAAGTCTTGTAGACTGCGATGAGCAGGACTTGTTGCACGTATGGGGAATGAAAGACTTGCATGGAAGCTTCTTGTAGGAAAACCAGAAGGAAAACGCCCAGTTGGTAGACCAAGAATGAGGTGGGAGAATAACATTAACTATGATTTGAGGGAAGTAGATTATACAGGGAATGATTGGAAAGAATTAGCTCAGGATAGGGATGTATGGAGAGCTTATGTCCGTGCGGCCATGAACCTACGGGTTCGATAGTGCCAGTGAGTAAGTAAGTAAGCTACAGGTGGAATTAATGGATGATAATTAGTTTGGTCTGCCTTCTTCTTCTTCTTCATCCAACCAAGTCTTAGGCCTATTACGATCTCATTGATGAATTTTGTATCCAGTGTTTCCTTGGACGTCCCAGGGATCTCTTACCTGTAGGACTATAATGAAGCATGGTTTGGGAACTGTATCTGAACTCATCCAGTTGTTCTGGTATCTATGTATGTATTCAATGTCCAATTCTAAACGTAGTTCCTTCAAGACATCATCATTGCGTCTGTGACCCCATTTGGTACATCCTGCTGTATATCTCATGAATCTCATTTCACTACAAGTTATCCTGCTCTCTTCTCCTTTCCTAAAGTCCATGCCTCACTGCCGTAACAAAGTGCAGGTCTTGCTAAGATTTTGTATAACCTTATTCTGTTATCTCTCTGGACAAGCGAAGGTTTCATTACTGAATTTATTATTCCCATGGTTTTATTAAAATTAATTATTTTATTTTATATGTCTATGTCATCCAAATATGTTAATATATATCCAAGGTAGGTAAAGAATCTATTTCCAGTATTTTTGAATCTATACAAATTTTTCTACATACTGGGTATTTTCCCTGAAAAGCCAATACTTTTGTTTTTTCTGCACTGATTTTCACGTTATATTTTATGGCTCTTGCATGGAAGCTTCATGTAGGAAAGCCAGAGGGAAAATACCCAGTTGGTAGACCAAGAATGAGGTGGGAGAATAACATTAACTATGATTTGAGGGAAGTAGATTATACAGGGTATAATTGGAAAAAATTAGCTCAGGATAGGGATGTATGGAGAGCTTATGTCCATGTGGCCATGAACCTATGGGTTAGATAGTGCCAGTGAGTATTTTATGGCTATTTTGTTAAAATTATTTACTGAATACTGTAATTTGTCCACTGACAGAACCACTAATGCTACATCATGTGTGAAAATTAACTTATCTAATTTCATAATTCTATTCAATTGTATGTGTACATGACATTGTTCTCTCCACTCTCTCTCTCTCTTCTTTCTCTCTCTCTCTTTCTCTCTCTCTCTCTCTTCTCTCTCTCTCTCTCTCTCTCTCTCTCTCTTCTCTCTCTCTCTCTCTCTCTCTCTCTCTCTACTCTATATATATATATATATATATATATATCAGGATATATGAAATATTTAATTTGGCGCAACATCATATCTCAATAGAAAGCAAAATCTGCATATACAAAATTATAGTTTGACCAGTTATCATATATGGAGCAGAAACTAGGTCTGATAATATAACTAAAACTAAACAAATAATAATCAAATGTGAAATGAAGATCTTAAGAACTATAGAGGAAAACATTATTTAGTAAGATACAAAATACAGAAATTAGAGACAAATTCAAGACATAATCTAATGTATTAAACACAGAAGAAAATATTGAAAGATCATATAAAAAGAATGGAAGACAATAGACCAGCAAAAGGAATTAAAGAAGATAGACCAATGGACGGGAAAAGAGTAAGAGGAAATTCAGACAAGAGATGGATAGACAGGCATTACAGAGACTTTTGATGTCCCAATTCCTTTCAAATTACGTTAAACTGAAAATATATAAAACTATTATTCTACCAGTTATATTATATGGATGAAAAACATGGACTCTTACTTTAAGGGAGGAAAGGAGATTACGAGTATTTGAGAATAAAGTACTTAGGGCAGTTTTTGGACAAAAGAGAGATGAACAGACACGTGAATGGAGAAGACTACATAACAATGAACTACATGGTCTTTATATGAAGCCAGATATAATAAGAACATTTAAGTATCGTAGACTGTGATGGGCAGGACATGTGGCACATATGGGGAATGAAAGAGGTGCATGGAACATTCTTGTAGGAAAACCAGGGGGAAAACGTCCAGTTGATACACCAAGAATGAGGTGGGAGAATAACATAACTATGATTTGAGGGAAGTTAATCATTCTAAACAGGCAATGATTGAAAATAATTAGTTCAGGATAGGGATGTATGGAGAGTTTATATCCGCGCGGCCATGAACCTACAGGTTTGATAGTGCCAGTGAATAAGATGGATAGATAGTGCCTGGTCATTCAATATGTCTTCCTCCGAGGAGTGATTTGGGAAATAAACAGGAATTATTACTAACATGTCATTGCATTGTTCAATTAAATTAATCAAATTCTAAAATTAGTAAACAGTTTTACAAATTGTTATGTGGAATATCCTCAAATGTTTTTGTGAACTACTTAAAAAGATTGTATAAAATTCTGAATAAAAATACTTCTGCAGAAGTCATTGATAGCTATATCCCTCTGTCTTTGGGGGATTCGAAAATTGTATAACAAATAAGAAATATTAACGTTTGTATAGTAGCTTAAATGGTGTAATGGATAACACACTTGTGCAGAGAGTGAGAGGTCCAAGTCCTGGTTCAAGCGTTAATTTTTCTTTTGAAAATAATAATGTCCAGTAATCGAAAATGTTAAATTTAAAATATCACGTCGAAGTATTGTATAAATTAAAATTTTGTGAATTATGGAATCTTTGAAATTACTGTTTTCTCTTTTGTTGTACGTGTACTGTTAAGAACAAATTTTCTCATGGAATGGCCCTGGTGGTCACCCAGTACCATGAGGAATTTGCATAGATGTACAATAAGTAGCAACTGAGGGACCTTATGGCTGGGTGATGATCCACCACTGTGGATGTGAGGCCAGCAACTGACTGGTAAGTCGAGGTCTTCCAGGTGAACTTGAGGGAACGGAATGGGTATTGGGGTCAAAGAACAGTTTTTTTAAATTTTATTTTTAAATTAATATGTACTCGGCCAGGGTCGATGAATTTTTTTAGGACGGAAAATTTCAAGGATCAAGTCCTCCTGGAGGTACTTTAAGCCGTGGGTCCCGATTCTGAAGAATTTTAGATGCTTAAGCCTGAATGAAAAGCCTCTAAGCAAAATTTACCAAATTTTCCCATCCTAGCACTATCTTGATTTCCCAAATATCAGCGTGA
Organism: Diploptera punctata; assembly: GCA_030220185.1. Taxonomy (NCBI): domain Eukaryota; kingdom Metazoa; phylum Arthropoda; class Insecta; order Blattodea; family Blaberidae; genus Diploptera; species Diploptera punctata. The sequence goes on along the minus strand of JASPKZ010000837.1, from coordinate 281,598 downwards.
GGCAGACCGCTGACCACGTGCCACATCAATGACATCTATACGAAAACAAGTGTAACTAAATTAGTATGGTTCAAATACTTCTCTGTAGGGAAGGATCGCCTAAATCTCTGTTGAGGCAAACAAGGGCTTACAAGATTACAGGAAGATATTCCATCCATAGTAATTCTGCCCGAAGCCAGGTCCTTCACTGCAATCGTAGCATTTTCATGCTATGCTTGCAGCTTTATTAGGGAACTGTAGATGTGGTAGCTTCCTGTTGCTTTCCACACCAGTGAAGGATGATAATAATAATGATAAGGATGATGATGATGATGGTCATATGATTTCGGGGATTGTTTGGGCCTTAAAGTTTTCCTGATATTTGTCTTACAGGTGAGGAAAAAACCCGATAAAAAAACCTCTAACTAACTAACTCACTGGCACTATCGAACCCGTAGGTTCATGGCCGCGCGGATATAAGCTCTCCATATATCCCTATCCTGAGCCAATGTTTTCGAATCATCCCCTGTATAATCTACTTCTTTCAAATCATAATTAATATTATTCTCCCACCTCATTCTTGGTCTACTAACTGGGCGTTTTCCCTCTGGTTTTCCTACAAGAATCTTCCATGCACGTCTTTCATTCCCCATTCGTGCCACATGTCCTGCCCATCGCAGTCTACGAGACTTAACCGTTCTTATTATACCTGAAATTCCATTTAAATCAATATGGCGTATAGCTGAGCTGTCAAACTTTCACCGTTCCTTCCTCAGTTTTGTTTCAAATTTTCCGCTCATGAAGGGAAGTCATAAGCGAAGGAAAGATATTTTATCTGTTGGCTATCCTTTAGGCTTGCATTTGTTCCCTCGGTTATCTATGTTTTGATCTACCCGGAGAACGTTCTATGCTACCGTATTCTGCAATTAATTTGTTTTGTATTTCGTGTTTACGTTGTTTAAAAGCGAGGATTGTTTATGCATGTTGCATTCACCTCCGAGTAAATTGTAATCCATTTTAGTGATAATACAGTTTGTTATTGTTGGTGAAAATGCCTCGTTATGATAATAGAACTATGAAACGTGTGCCTTGGAATAAAAGCAAAGGAAAAGTGAACAGTGATGGTGCTGCAGTAAATTCAACTGCATGTAATTCTAACCTCATCAGGATGCGAGACCTATTACTACGACTACTACTAATTCTACAGAGAATAAACCGAAACGTTCTCGAAATAAATAAATGCAGGTAATCAACAGTACGAGATTATATATTTGTCTATTCATTCAAGACTTGGTAGTAAATAAACATGTTGGACTTTCTGCAGAAAGTATACAAAACAGCCAGAACAACTGGAAAGCCCATCTTCAACGAATGCCATCTCATAGAATTCCAAAAGCCATACTTTGTTACTGCCCTCAAGGCAAAAGATCGCTGGGACGTCCAAAAAAGCGCTGGATGGAAAATTCCTCTTTGAGACTGTAACAGGCCACACGGCCTAATACTTGCATGAATGATGATGATGATGATGAAAAAATGTTTACATGGCCGGACACAAATACTAATGAAAGTGTTGATAATATAATCTGGAGTCGCCTCCCCACAGGCGTTAGTGCGCTTCACTTCGGAGTATTTGATGCCATAAGCACATTTAATGAAGGGAATGTGTCAAAGTGTCTAGTGCTACAATTAATAGGGCTCGGTGCTGGATGTGACTCTGTTGAGGCGATGAAGCGAATAGACAAGGAGCGGATCAGAAATGCGGACAACAAGTATCACCACAGAAGCCATGCAACAGAAAAGGGCTGTTAAAAGAAAGTTGCTGATGGAAAATGAAGAAGATCCTGATGACCCCAGCTATGGTGCAGCTTATTTTGATATTTCAACTTTGGAGCCCGATTGCCGTAAGTTTGATTTTTCAATACATAAAGAACATTTTCTCAGTTTAGAATTATTTTTATGAACTGAAATATTTAGGACTTATTAATACACAAGCTGAGGCTTTTATTTAAAAAATGGACGGCTGTTGTACACTTCAGGTTGCAAAAATTTTTCAATTTAATATCTTATTCCACTGATGCACTAAACACTTATAAACACGTTTAAAACATTTTGCAACAATTTTAAACATCTTCCAATGTTGCAACAATCTTTTTTTTATATTTATATCTTCTTCTTCCTTCCAAGTATTAGGCCAAGGCCTGTTACGATCCTATAGAAAATTTTCCCTCCTACTTCCGGGAAATTCTCGTATAAGACTTGAAAGCATAATAATAGTCCCTTCGATTGGTTGCTGGCCAAAGGAAGGCAAGACCAGTGATGGGGCTGCCATCTTATAGCCTCTGGTCAGGCTTTTCTGGAGAAGAAAAGAAAATAAAGGAAAGAAGAAATGGAAGAAAGGAAAGACTCCCTAGCCCTCGGATGCCCTAATAGCATCGGGGTCGAAAAAAACAAGAGTTAACCAAGAGAGGTTAGATAGTAAAGTTAAAAGAGTGCAAATTACGTAAAACATGGTCGTGCTACATTGCTTATTGCTATTTTCCCTCCTCTTCCTATGTTGTTCCAGCGTTGCCACCATCAACAACCCAAAATACTCCAGATGTTGCCAACCATTTCCACGTTCCCTGGATTTCACCTACGTTAGAGTAATTGATTTGTGTTACAGTAATTGATTTAGGTTTGGTTAGCTTTTAGGTTCCTTGCTTTTTAAATGTGATTCCACGTTCCCTGGATTTCACCTACGTTAGAGTAATTGATTTGTTTTACAGTAATTGATTTAGGTTTGGTTAGCTTTTAGGTTCCTTGCTTTTTAAATGTGATTCCACGTTCCCTGGATTTCACCTACGTTAGAGTAATTGATTTGTGTTACAGTAATTGATTTAGGTTTGGTTAGCTTTTAGGTTCCTTGCTTTTTAAATGTGATTTGATACGTAAAATAAATTACCTCTTCATATCTGTTATTCTATTAAAAATTCAAAATATCGGATGGTTACCACGTAAAATCATATTTCCACTAGTTCATTTCATGTTAATTATACGTTTTTAGACAAGTTCTGGGAAGTTTGTGTCAATGTTGGTCATACTGATTTCTCATACATATACTGCCAACTGCTGGAAGTTGCATTTATCTACCTGGGATAATTGGAGCACTAGCGCATGTGCACTGCGATTCTATAGAACTTAGAAAAACTTTCATGCGACCCGAAGTGTAGCATATCCAAGTGGACAAGTTTTAAGAATTTTATAAAGTGATGATAATAATTGGTGGAGAGAATAACATTTTTTATCTTATATAGTATAATTCCAGTTGAGAGTAAAAAGCGTTGGGTTTAATGGGAAGGTTGTGTTAATAACCAGTCAAAGTTTCATATTCCTAGCTTATTTTGTTTAGTTTCTGAGAAAATGTTACCTTAAAAACCCATAAATTAACGTTGAGAAGGTAGGGCATTCCATTTCCTCTTAACAATTAACAGGTTTGTTTGTATTTTTCAGATATTTGTCAAACCTACATCCGCAGAGCATTCCTGAAGACGTTAGAATTTCACTGGAGAGGTAAGTCACACAAAAGTTCGGAAAATGTTGATTTCCAGCAAACTTTCAAGAAATGAATTTTTATATCACATGACTGTCTTCTTTAGTGTCACGACCAGGTCCTGCTTCAACAATTGAATAGTTGCCCGGGAAACAGATCTACACCATAAACTGCTACTCAAGACTTCTGCCATTTTGTTACATAAAGGTAAAGATGTCCCCCGCTACAGGCCTCAGGAGGCCCTTGGGGTAATGGGAGGTTAAGGCTCCCACTTTTCTGGACAATCGGCACTTGATGCCAGCACTGTGTGACGGCCGTCTTTTCCCCCAGAACAAGAATCTGGTGCTCATTTCAGTTAGAGGCTGAGTCGACCCCAGGGCCATAGTGCTGCCAGAAGGTTTGGGTCAGTTTTAAAAATCCTGACCCCAGCAGGACTTGAACCCTCGACCTCCCGGCTTGTAGCGCAATGCCTTAACCACTACGTTATGGTGTGACATTGAGATCACTATTCATTTGAAAGCCAAGTTTTGGAAATAAATAAAGCAGGTCTGGAAGAGAGTCTTCATGTTTGATGCTTCTGCCCATTGAAGACCTTTGTCGTTCCAACTATGCACCTCCATCCATTTGTATCTTCTGCGTCCTTCTCCATTCATGGACTCCAATAACCTTCAGATTCTGTTCCACGCTGTCTACCCATCTTGTAAGAGGTCTTCCAACTTTCCTTTTTCCCCCTCTATTTTAGATAATTTAAGTATACGGGCAATGTCTGTTTCTTCCAGTCGATGTAAATGGCCCAGTCACGTCAACCTTGTAGATTTTATTATTCTGACTCTGTCAGTATCACCATCTAAGTCATGGTTATATCTACTGCGCCATTTGCCATTTTGATTTTTTCATCCATGTATTTTGCTTAGAATCTTTCTTCCAAATACATTTAATTTATTTTCATCACTTTTATCTGTTAGAGAGTAGAGATAGTTTTACGTGCACCATGTCGTGATGTTCTCCAGATCGGTTACGAACCCACTGAAAACTCAATCTTTCAATTTTTGTTGTTTAGATTTCTTTTTGAGACAACTATTCAGTTAACGATTTATGTGTTAAATATAATTTTATTTTTGTATTTATTAAAGATGGAATAATATATGTTGTTGTTATTTTGTGTTATTTGGGTTGCAAGGGATGGTGACGTGCATTTCATCACCTCTCCTATCCAAATCTCATCCTCAACCTGCTCGTGGTGCAACCTGCTATTACAAATGAGGCTCTGAGGACCGAGTACTGGCGGTATAACCACATCACCTTAATGTAGAGGAAATGCTACATTAGTGGGAACCCCACAATAATACCCCTCTGGGCCAGCAACCCATTGGGTGAAAAAAATTTACATTTGTTTTCAAGTCTCAAGGTTCTCGCAAGACTAGTATTCAGATATGGTAGTGAAGCATGGACAATACGAAGAAGAAATGAAAGCCGAATAACAGCAAATGAGATGTGATTTATGCGCCGAACAGCAGGCTGCATAAAGTGGGACCATAAAAGAAATGAGGAAATTATGGAAGAGTTGGATGTAGAACCCATGCTTCACCATATACAAAACTACCACAACAACTGGAAAGCCCATCTTCAACGAATGTCATCTCATAGAATTCCAAAAGCCATACATCGTTACTGCCCCAAGGCAAAAGATTGCTGGGACGTAAAAAAGCGCTGCATGGAAAATTCCTCTTTGAGACCATAACAGGCCACATGGCCTAATACTTGCATGGATGATGATGATGATTTTGTGTTATTTCAGCGACATGGCGGAACATGTGATGCCCAGTTCTAAACATCGGCCGAGGGAATCAGATCAGATGAAGTCATACTCAGGTCAAGGTGTGGTGGGAAGCCCCACATCTCTCGCTGAGAACTTTGACACTGTGGATCCTCCTCCTCCTCCTCCTCCTCCTCACAACACCGAGTACAGAAATGGTAAGTACTTTTATACTCCCTGGTGTGGCCTTGTGTCTACTGAGCTTCAGGAGGCATTAAAATCCTAACAATTGCTGTATTGGAGAGAGCTTGTGTTGTCATAGATTTCAGCACTAAATACCTGTTTACAATTTAAAATAAATTCTATTGACCTCACCTCATATCCGATCTTCTAATTAGACCTGTTTCAGAACTTAGGTGGTTTCATCATCAATAATTTCATGACTGTTGTTCAGCTGCCCAGGAGCACTGCTTCTTACTCCATCTGTTAGTGGATTGATGGACCTCCAAATCAAATTAACTTCCCCGGAATTTCAAAATTCATTACTTTTTCTTTCTTGTTCTTTTTTTAATGTACATTTTTTCCCCAAGCTGTTAGCACTTTTTTTGGTTTTTCTATTTGTTTTATTAAATTGGCCCTTCTTTCAATCTCATATTTTTCTGACCAAAAATTAAGAGAGAAAAATAATTAATTTTTTTAATTCCTGGGAAAGTTGATTCAATTTGGAGGTTCATTGGTCCACCAGTAGGTGGAGTAAAAAGCAGTGTTTCTCTATGACAGAACATCAGTCGTGGAATTAAAAAAGTACTCCATGGCCTGACAGGCTTAGAAGGTTCTAGGCCTAGCAGCTGGCTGTTGGCCTCACATCCACATGTGTTAATCACAGAGATAGATGATCATCCAGCCAACATAGCGGTGACATGTGGTCAGCATGTTGGGTTCCCCAGCCGATGAAGTTGGTTTCTCAACTCGTAGCCACCGCTATTTATTGTAGCTACCAAAATTCCTCACGATGCTGGGCCGAAATTCCATGGGAAAATTTCTTCACCCGTGGAGACTTGAACCAGCGCAAGTCCCATAGCTCTGCACCAAGGCATCTTGTCTTAATCATTTGGCTGAACATGACACGGGTCGTGGAATTACTGGAGATGATACCATTAAGGTTGGAAAGTCGGTCTAATTAGATGACAGGATGAGGTGACCTTCAACTTAAAGGTTAGGCTGTAAGCCTGTGCCGACTCAAAGAGTATATTCTGCCATTTGGACATGGGGCATCCAAAGAAATATTTACCTCTTGGAATGTGTTGTAAGGGGGCACGCCGTAGCGTAGTGGTTAAGGCACTGAGCTACAAGCCGGAAGGTCGAGGGTTCAAGTCCCGTTGGGGTCAGGATTTTTAAACTGACCCAAACCTTCTGGCGGCACTATGGCCCTGGGGTCGACTCAGCCTCTAACGAAAATGAGTACCAGACGCTTGTTCTGGGGTAAAGGCGGCCGTCACGCAGGGCTGACAACCCGGCTGACATAAAGTGCTGATTGTCTAGAAAAAGTGGGAGCCTTAACCTCCTACTACCCCAAGGGCCTCCTGAGGCCTGTTGTGGGATCACTTTACTTTTAATGTGTTGTAAAGTCTGTTTTGATAGACGAGATGTCTCCAGTCTATTTGTATGTTGAAACCATTTTAAATTGTTGTCTTTCAATTTATTTCTTAATTTATATATTTGTAATTGTTCTCTATGTTTTGATATCCATATGTTATGAGCAGGAATGCCAATACCTTACAAAATCTCATCATTGTCTCTTTTCTAGTTTTATTAAGCAAGGTTCTTTGAATTGTGCCACATATGCTGGAATTTTAATAATTTATTATCTAGATCCTTCTCTTTTTCATATGATAATAAACATCCCAAATAATCACTGATATACAAGCCATAGATATCTGACATGATGTTTACTGTTTCTAATGCAGTTTTTCATGCCGATTTCAAATCTGAAAGCCGTTTTGTTCTACCACCCGAGGTTTTCAAGATATCAACAAAAATATTCTTTTAATGATACACCTTTAGTCGCAAATTTTTTCATCGTTTGTTGTTAATTCTTTTAAATGCAATGTCGAATTTTTCCATTGATTGTGAGTACAGTTATAATTAAAATAATAGTCTAAATATTTTTGAGATTGCATTACTATTCTTTTATTTGTTTCTTTTTTATTTTCAATGAAAGACAATGGCGTCTAGAGGTTACATGAATTCACCAGATTTGTTTTGCTGTGTGTGCGGCTATCTAACAGACAAAGCCCATCGGAAGACATTTATACCATTTCTCAGGAGAGCATATGAACTATATTTTGTTTCGTAGATGGACAGTGGTAAGTCATGGGCACCACAGTTCATCTGTTTGACATGTGCATCCAACTTACTGGGTTGGATAAGGAAGACAAAGAAGAACAGCCATCTGGCATTCAGAGTTATTATGATATGGCGTGAGTCAGGACACCACATCTCAGACTGTTATTTCTGTTTGACAAATGCCACTGGATTCTCATACAAAACTTGTGCATCTGTGAAGTATTCAGATGTTCTCTCAGTTTTTAAGCCAATTCTGCATGATCCTGTCACTTGTCCAATACCAACACCACGTACACATACAGAGTCGATGATGAAAGTCTCCATCTTCTAGCAACAACTCAGACTCTGACCACCATCCTAGTGAGGATATTGATTTGATGAATAATGATGAACTTTGCGACATCGTACCGGACCTGGCACTAACAAATGGCTAGACCAGTGTTGACCTATGCTAATGAAGCATGGACACTAAATAGACTACATGAAAGCAGAATAACAGCTTGTGAAATAAGATTCATGCGCAGAACAGCGGGTTACACCAGAGGGGAGGAAAAGGAACACCAATATCTTAAAAGAATTGAAGACTACGCCAATTTTGGAATCTATTGAACAGTACCAACTAAATTGGAAACACCATCTTGAAAGAATGAGTTCAAATCGGATACCCAAAGCTGTTTATAATTATATACCAAGAGGACGAAGATCAATGGGCCGTCCTATGAAATGCTGGAGGGAAAATTTTCTATAGGATCATAACAGGCCTTGGCTTAATACTTGGAAGGGAGAAGAAAGAATTTAATTTGCTAGCACCGGGTACAAGAAGTCCTCAATTTTGACACAGGCACAAAGAAAATATCGTATAAAGTATCAAGCAAGGTCAAACCAACTCAAAAGAAATGTAAGAATGGTGACTCAAACATTAAAGAGAAACCGTCCACATATACGTAATATAACCATCATCAAGATCAGTGCAGATAACATGCGAGGACAATGGTCGATCCCAAAAAGAGAAACCATCCTCAAATTACTCAACTACAAAAATCACACGAAAAGTTATAAAAGTCACCATAGCCTGGACCTTGAGGTGCTAAAAATAACGCAAATAAAGAACAGAGAACCCAAACCACCACCCATCACCCTTATAGGCCATACGTACCTGGTAAAGATACATAAAACTCTCAAAAGCATTTTCACAAAAGACTTAAAAGTAGTTAACGTGCTTGAATGTCAGATACTATAAACGCACACAAGAAGACCATAGCATTGTTACAAAATACTTGGCCGTGGTCTTTGTTTAAGTGTTTGTGGTTCCGACTACAATTAAGAGTCTTGAGGTTCTTATCTATCAATCAATCAAAACGATCGAATCTGCATAGAATGCGGCTTTTTTAAGGCGGCTACTATGCAGTTCTGTAGATACTGTAAATTTTGTCACATGGGTACGAAGGCCGAGCCCATTAACCCCATGTGAATAAATTTCGAAGTGTTAGAAACACTTTGAATAGTTTAATTGAATAAATATAACATTGTGTAGTATCATTCTTATTCCACGGCTGTGGATGGTTTCTCTTTTTGTGGTCGACCATTGTCCTCGTGTGTTATCTGCGCTGATATTGATATTAGTTATATTAATGTATATGTGGACGGTTTCTCTTTAGTGTTTCAGTCACCATTTCTTACATTTCTTTTGAGTTGGTTTGTCCTTGCTTGGTACTTTATGCGTTGAGGAACCAGAATTTACTGCATCGCTAGTTAGAATTGCAAATTTGTTTGACAGTTCTAGCGTCAGAGTACCCTCACTGGCTGGAGCCTGCCTTTATAATTCGGCATTATCCGATTTCTGTAAGTTTTCCTTTTGTTTGCATTTTTAGGCTTGTGACTGTCAGTCAGTTTTGGAAAATCCTGCTTTTAGGTGTATTTTTCTTATTACCTCTTTCTAGGCACTAATTTTCGACTTCATTGAACGTTTCCTGGGCTATGTTCTGGATTGTTTCCAGATACAAATTTAGGTTTTTGTAGCTATTTGTCCACCGCTGTGGTCTCGAGGTAGCGTGCTGCCTTCTGACGCAGCGGGCCCGGGTTCGATCCCCGGTCGGGGCAGTTTTCCTGTGTGAGGTTTTTTATCGGGGTTTTTCCTCACCTGTATGAAAAATGTCAGGAAAACTTTAAGGCCCCAACGGTCTCCGAAATCATATGGCCATCATCATCATCATCCTTCACCGGTGTGGAAAGCAACGGGAAGCTACCACACCTACAATTCCCTAGTAAAGCTGCAAGCATAGCATGAAAATGCTATGATTGCAGTGAAGGACCTGCCTTCGGGCAGAATTACTATGGATGGATGTAGCTACTTGTATTTCATCGATCTGATACCTACATTGCAAGATTAGGTCCTCTGGCATGTGGGAACCAGCGAAATCTGGGAAAGTATCAAAGAAGTTATTATTATTATTATCATCATCATTATTATTCCTTGCATTTCTGAGGTTATTACTACAAATGGTGAGTTTGAATCTAATTTGTTACTATCAATTATTTCTTCAAATTCTTTGAGTACTTCAGCCCACATTTCTTCAGGTTTCTCGTTGTCCTCGTCTATAAAATCATGCATATTGGTGATGCTGCTTGCCATGGCAAGACTTAGTTCTGTCGTTATGTGTACTATAAGGTAAGTACACGACTTAACAGCGTCTATCAGATCACTGCACTCACTGTATTATATTAATTTTTCACAATACCAGCTAAGATATAAACATTGAATACACTAGGATGGTTTCTCTTTTAGTGTGGCCACTATAAGTCCACAATTTTTCTGTGTGATCGCTAGGCGTGCTTTACCGAGTCCTCGGATGTTATTATTGGCGGCCGGCGAGCCCGCTTTGTGGGGTCCCTGATTCCCGGTGGAGGGTAGGGACATAACATTTTTCTGTCGATTGAATTTTTTACTTAGTATTTTTCCGAGCCTTATGTGAGCGTCCGGCGCGGTTTATCGACGCTTCGGGAGATATTGGCGGCGATGTCCTAATGAAATGGGCCTACTTTCCCCGTTCAATGGTAGGCTTATAACATATTTTTTCAGATTTTATTATGATTCTTAGTCCACCGCTGTGGTCTCGAGGTAGCGTGCTGCCTTGTCACTCAGCGGACTCGGGTTCGATCCCCGGTAGGGACAGTTTTTCTGGGTAAGGTTTTTATCGGGATTTTTCCCTCACCTGTAAGACAAATGTCAGGAAAACTTTAAGTCCCAAACGGTCCCCGAAATCATATGGCCATCGCAATCATCATCATTCATATTCATCTTAGATTAAGCTTAGGATTAGGGACTCTCCTGGCGCACCACTATCAACATCTATCATATATCGGGGCAACGTAACCCCGCCTTCCAGGCGCCCCAACCCCAGAAGTGGGTTATAAGTATGCCATGCCAGGAGAGAAACCAGGAATATCGAAAGACAATCTGGGGCATTTAACAAAAAATTGTCACGGGATGACATAGGGTTTTACTTTTTGATTATTTCGACTTAAATAAATACACAGATGTTATGTAAAATTTTCTTGACACTGTATTTTCTTCTAAAAATTATCACTAAATCTTCAATCACAATTCTTCTTTGAAAGTTTATCAGATAATCGCTTATAGCACAGTTACAGACACAGTCCTTCTTCAGAGTTTCTCTTACATTCGCCTCATCGTCACTAATTCACATCTTACCGACTCCTCTACTGAAGCGAAGCATACAAATACTGCATCAGAAGTAAGCTCTGATTTACTATTGATTGGTTTAAGAGCCCATTACTTGCTTTCAGTCATCTGATAACTCTCTTAACTTAAAGGTTCAATTAATAAATTTATTTGATGAAATTCTTTCAATAACGATTGGTATAAATCCTATCTTCAGTGTTGGTGATACGCTGTCTGTCGTCCTGTCCCAAAATTTGGCTCATAAACACTCCTGGAGTGATTCCTAGCTTTTCAAGGACCCTAAGTCTTGCTATATTTCCATCATTAAGTACATCAAAAGTTGCTATTCTAACAACTAGATTAGACACAACTGTCTTTGGGCATCTCTGCCAAATGATAGAATTGAAACACTCATTTTGATTCTGAGTTTTGCCATGTAGGCATTTTCTCAGCAGTTCTGGATCACAAAGTGCTTGATAAATTCTTTTGATTGTTAGCATTACCTCTTCCGGAAGGCTGTTCTTTTGGGGATATTTTTCTCCAGTTTTATTTTATGCCTTCTTTCAGAGCAAAGACCACGTTGAAGGTTGTCATCTGTTGATGTGTAATGAACCCAAGTGCCCGCACAACTTGTTTCATAGACTGAAGGTTATTCACATTGCATCTAATAGCATCACCATAATAATTTTGCAAACCATCAATTCTTTTCTTGGTCAGTCTGTTATTTTCCCCAATTGGTTTTCCATCTTTTAGAACTTTGCTCTTATTTTGTTCTACAAGTCTTCACCCATTCACTTTTGAATACGACCAACATAAAATGAGCACTGACAAGCACAAGTTGCTGCCTCAGACAGTAATATCAATTGTATAATTCTATATCCACTGTTTATTTCATCAGCACTCCTTTGTACATTTATACCTGAACCAATTTTACTCTTAGAAGCACTTGAGGTGTATGTGATTGATCAACTCAAACCTCTCCTGTACTGTTACACTTTGTATTCAGAATTTCAGACTTTTTAATTTTTCTGAAGATTCTTTCAGAACACCCCATTATTAATGTAAATATTTACAAAGTAATGGAGAATCAACAAAATATACTTCACAGATTATATTATTTTTGGTCTGGACATCTTACCTCAATATTAATGTTGATTTGTTCTTGGACATGTTTCAAAACAATTCTGTTTTATCTTCAGCTTTCCCAGACTGGTTTTATTTATGTTGCATTATGTTGCACCACCTGGATGTCGATGTCAGCTCCATCCTGTGGTTGGCCAAAGAACCTCCAAACAAGGTCACCCTCCATTGGAATATCAAAATTCATAACTCTGTTTCTGTTCTTCTGAATATAAATTTTTTCCCAAATAGTCAGCTCTTTTGTATTTTCTAACTGTTTTAATAATTTAGTGTCTGAATTTATATCATGTTTTTCAGACCAAACATGAGCAGCAACTGCAGATTTTTCAATTTCTCCATTTTTAATATTTCTTATGTGTTCTTTGGTTCTAATTTTTAGGTTTCTTTTTGTTTTCCCTATATATATCTTTTCACAACCCATGCATTCAATTTGATATATTCCTGACTTTTTATTTTTATCAGTTTTTTCATTTTGTTGGTTTTTATTAGTTTATTTAAACTGTAGTTATTTTTTGGTGCTAATTTAATATTAAACTTCTCAAATATATTTTGAAATTTATTATGTACCCAGGGGTGATATGTGAATTTCCTATATTTTTTCATAGGTGGTTCTTCTTTTTCAAGATTACTTCTGTTTATCATTCTTTGTTTTTTATACTTTTCTATCCTTTTATGTACCATTTTTTTCATCAAACCCATTTTCTCTTGCTACTTTGATTATGTGTTTTTTCTCAGTTTTGAAATCTTCTTCGTTTAAGGGTAAGTTTACCAATCTATGAGTTAAACTATTAAATGCTGCTAATTTATGTCCAATTGGATTGAACCCTGTTGATTTTATAAAATTTTCCGTATGAGTTTCTTTCCTATGAATCCTGAATTCAATTTTTCTTTTTTTCTTTCTTCGTTTCTGACCAATTTCAGATCCAAAAAAGGTATTTGTTTATTGTCTTCTATTTCTTTGGTGAATTTAATGTTTGCACTCTGTAAATTTAATAGTTTTAGGGAATCTTCTACATGTTTTTCTTTAACAATACAAATTATATCATCAACATATCTACTCCAAAATTTAAACATTGTGGGATGTGCTTTAGTGATTTTACATTCAAAATCGCTCATAAATAAATTTGCCAGGAAAGGTGATAATGGGTTTCCCATTGAGAGCCCTGATTTTTGTCTATAGAAATTCCCATTGAATGTAAAAAACATTTGGTCAATGCATAACTCAGTTAATTTCAAATAATCTTCTTTGATCTCTCTGTCTATGTTGTTTTTTCTTAACCAATTGTTCAATATCTCCAAAGTTTTTTGTTTCGGTACATTTGTGAATAGTGAAACTACATCAAACGAAACCAACCTATCTGTGGGTTCAATTTCCACTTTTTCTAATTTCTTAACTAATTCCAATGAATTTTCAATCTGCAGACTTTCAAAATTATTAATTCTTTTAAATTGATTATTCAGCCATTTCGAAATTTTGTAGGTTGGTGATCCAATATTGTTAATTATTGGCCTCATTTTGTAGGTTTGTGAATTTTTGGAAGTCCATGTATATTAGGGTTTCTTGGATTACTTACTTTTAATTGAAATTTTTCTTTCTTGGATAGAATTTTAACATTTTTAAAACAGTTTTCCACTTTTTTTATGGTTTTTGGTAGGGGGTCATTCTTAATTTTTTCATACTCTTTTTCTTTCAAAAGTTCTTCCATTCTATTTTGATAATCTTCTTTGTCCAGAATTATAATTTGGTTACCCTTATCTGATTTTGTATATACAACATTTTTGTTATTTATTTCTTTGAGTGTTTTTAAATGTTCCTTACAAACTGGGTTTTTATTTGTATTCTTTATTTTATTCAAAATTTCTTCACATTTTTCTTCACATTTTTTTCTGATGATTATTTTTCTTCTGTAACTAACCCTTCTATTGAATTTTCAATGTCCACTATGTATTCTTCTATTCTATTGGAATAATCTATTGCTGTTTTTAGACCGTTTTCTAACAATTTTGTCTCTTTTAGGTTAAAGGTTGCCTTTGAAAAATTTTTAACATAATTTCTGGTGGATTCTGATTTTTTTCTTCATTTCTGGTTTTATTCTGATGTTTGATTTTATTTGATGTATTCTTCTTTTCCTTTGATTTAGTTAACAAATTATTTATCTTTGTCTTTTGTTTCTCAATTTTCTTTTTCATGGTTATGTTCAAAAAAGTGAAAAATTTATTTTCTAGGTTTTCCCACATGATGTTTCCTAATATTTTAGACAATTTGATATGTAACAAATAAATTTCAATATCCAGATTGCTGATTATTTCGAAGTGTTTATTCTTTTCTAGTTTTAGTAATTTGTTCTCCAAAATTTGTTGTTGTTTGCTGTTATTGTTATGCTTGACGGTTTTTCTAATGAACATGGGAACCAATTCTAATTTTAGACATTGGTTGATGAATTTAATGTCCGCTAATCTTTTAAATTTCTTCTCTCTTAATTTTATGAACTTTTTGACTTCATATTTTGTTTCGAAAAAATTGTTATTGAAGTTGAGTATGGAGGACGCCATCTTGTTTTTCGTAATTTATAACACAAACACAATTCCTGGTTTTGTTTCTTCCTTGTAACTTAAGAAGTTGTAATTAATATTTAATTTTAGGAAGTTATATTTTGAGGTTATTTTAATTATATTATTTTTTTTATATATAATTAAAATAACCTCAAAATATAACTTCCTAAAATTAAATATTAATATACTTCACAGAGTTTCATAATAATAAAACCTCACACTAACAACAAAATAAGTATGTACTAACCATGTGCTACGATAAAATATAAACAACATCCTTTCTGCATCATAAGGTCTGACGTGTCTTAGATTTCTTACTGTTCATCATCGTCCAGATATTAAGCCTGTTGGCTCGTTCCGGTTTCATTAATGCTAGAATAATTAAAATTCTTCAGACCATCTTTTGTGTAGGCGACCAACATTTATTCTTCCATTCGGTTTATAATTTAGCAATAATTTTGGAAATCTTCTTTCTGGCATTCTATCAATATGTTCTTTCCAGTCGTTCCTATATTTAATTATTCAATCTGTAAGTTTGAAAATATTTAGTTGCTTTCTTATATCTTCATTTCTTTTCTTATCCAGCAGAGTATATCCTGCTATATTTATTAAAAATCACATCTCAGCTGCTTCCTATCTTTGTTCTTGTCTTTTAGTGATCGTCCAACATTCTGATCCATACAGCAATACACGAACAGCCATTACTTTATAAAATTTAATTTTTGTTTCTTTTCTTGTGTTTTTAAGGATTCTTTTAATAGTGCCACACATTAGATTAAATTTATTTATTTTGTAATTAATATCTTCAATTTTAACACATGATAAATTGAAACCTAGATATTTAAAACTGTTCACTTGCTCTAAAATTTTATTATCAATTACTATTTTTGCTCTTAAGGTATCATGTCCTTTAAATGCCAAAATTTTAGTTTTATTCTTTGAAATTTTTAAATTGTAATTGGCACTTATTTTTTCCAAATTAAAAAAAGCTCTTTGTACATCATCTTCTGAACTGGAAATCACTACTTGGTCATCAGCAAATAATATTGTATCCAACAGTTTATTGTTTATTTTAAAATGTTTGTTTAAATTAATCTGCCACTTTAACATAACTTCATCTATATATAAATTAAAATAGAAGGTGATAAAGGACACCCTTGTCTGACACCACGATTTATTGTTACCATTTTTGATGTTTAGATTTAAAACCTCTGTTTATTACAATTATATTATTAACATATAAATTTTGTATAGCCATAATCAAATGTTGTGGTATACCTTTATTTGTCATTATATCCCATATTTTATTTCTATGTACCATATCGAAAGCTTTTTCATAGTCTATAAATCCTATATATGTTGGGATTTTAAATTCTATATGCTTTTCAAATAATTGAGTCGTGAATATACAGTCGGAACAGGTTCTTCCATTTCTGAATCCATTTTGAACATCCAATATGATATTTTCTGTACCGTAATTATGTTTAAGCGGTTTTTTTAGAATATTGGCATAAATTTTATAGCACGTATTCAATGTAGGTATTATTCTATAATTAGAAGAATATTGTCTGTTTCCTTTTTTATATATAGGGTGTATTTTGGCGATTTTCCATTCTTCGGGAGGATATTCCAATATATATTTATAAAATCTAGTAGACGATCTTTTAGAGAAAACGATGCATATTTAATTTATTCTATGTTCATATTATCGAGACCCGGTGTCTTTTTGTTATGGAAATGATCAATAGAAGTTGTTAATTCCTCTATGGTTATTAAATCTACGTGTTCATCTGCTTGTATTATTTATTCTTCATTTTCTTCTCAATTTTTTTCTGTCCATAATTCTTGATAGTTATCTATCCATTTTTCTTCTGAAATGTTATTTAATTTAAGTGTGTCTCTTGTTTCATAATTTTGTACGCCTTTTCTTGTTTTCCATGTACATCGTGTTCGATATCACTTATATATTTATCCCACATTGATATTTTGGTTTTTCTAACTTCTCTACGAACTATTGCGCTTTTTCTCTTTGTATTCAATTAATGATTCATTTGTTTTCGTATTAAGATAATTTAGATACGCCGTTTTCTTTTCATTTATTAGATATTATTATTATTATTACTATTATCGTAAGTATTATTATTGTATAAAATGTTGTTTTTACATGACATTTACATTGCTACATTTAATGTATCTTTAACTGTTTATAGTTAGTATAGTGTATATCTATTATCGATGTTATTATCATTATGATTGTTGTTATTATTGTTTTTTTCTAAGTCCTCATTTCAAATTTTTAATTTTTTTAATATGATATATTTCTCATTCCTAAAGATTCTTTTCAGCGTGAGTTATTATTCTTTTAATCTCATCCTATTCTTCATTTATATTTCTAGTTATAGGATTTTCTGTCATCTCTTTTGATATAGTTCTTTAATGGATTCTTGTTGTAATAGGTGAACTTTAAATGTTTCATTATTTTCGATCTTATCATAGTGTAATTTCTTCCATCGGGTTGGAATAGCTATTTTAGACATCACTAAAAAATGATCAGAATTAATATCAGGCCCTCGATATACTCTAGTATCATGAACTAAATTTGAAAGTTTTTTATTTATAATTATATAATCAATTATACTTGTACTTCCTCTGGCACCCCATGTATGTTTGTGAATATCTAAGTGTGGAAAAAAGGTATTCGTTACTTTCAAGCTATTATAGGCGACGAAGTGTATTAAAAGTTTTCCATTATTGTTTATAGTTATTTCACAATGTTTACCTATGGTTTCTGGCATTGGTTTATTTCCTATACGTGCATTGAACTCTCCAGTTAAAATAAGGTAATCATTTTTATTTGTTTTATTTATGACTTTCTGGAGTTCTTCGTAAAACTCTATTACCTCATCTCTATTTTGTCCTTCATCTGGGCTGTATATTCCTATAATTGTAATATATCCTCTTTGTATACACAGTCTTAGTTTTAATATTACTGTTCATAAATTACAAATAGATAATCTACACTTACATGCCTGCAAATTACGCAGTAAAATAGAACCAAATATGACAGCAAGCAGGAAAATAAAGTGGGCGTGGCAGATGACAGAAAAAATAGAACCAAATATGACAGCAAGCAGGAAAAGAAGGTGGGCGTGGCAGATGACAGCACCTTGTAATTTTTTTAAGAATAATCAATTTGAATTGAGTTATGGAACTTGGAGGAATTATAGTTGAATGCCTAAACTATCAAAAGATGAAATAAGAAAATCAGATTTTTTAGTACTTTCTGCCGATGTATCCCCTTAAGTAAGAAAAGATGTTTTAACTGCAATACTCCATCTATACAATATACTAAAGAACTTGCAACCAAAAAGTTATTTGGTCTTGAAAAAAGATTTCAAAGAGATCCGTTGCGTAAAAATGATACTTCTCTTTGCAAATTTTGATTCTCGATTTATCAGCCCACCGCTCAATATCTCGTAGGCCTCTGTGCGCCTTTCTACTACATCTAAGTAAGGATCTGTCTTTACTATATATCGCAATATCATCGGCATTCAGGGCCAGTTGCGTATATGTCCTCCCAGGAACGTCGGCGGTATAAATAGTATATAGCAATGGTGATAGTAGGGATCCCTGAGTCACTCCAGCCAGAATAGTTCGTCTATCAGAGATTATTCGACTCATTCTCTGTTCTTAAATGTGAACAGCTTTTTATGCGAGTATCGAATACCCTCATCCTCTCTGATCTATCGTAAGTTCTGCCTTCTGATTGGTTGACTTAGGGAATTGCATTGCACCAAAGAGAAACGAGCTGTTGGTTGGTGGTCTACACGTGTTACGAATTTCAGTTATAGTGAACAGTTGCACACATTTTTACGTGGAATACGTTTTTGCGTGCTACTTAAAATTATCAATAAATATAATTTGAGAAAGCCGGTTGTTGATCATTGATCTCTGCCTTTGGAATTGTGTTTGAAGATAGAGCAGTGCTTTTACATTTTGGAGACTTTTTAATAAGGTGAGTTCTTACAACAAATTACTGTTAATTAAATAAAAATAAAACGTAGTTTTTTCATTGAATTATATAATAAATATGAAAATCAAATAAAACTACGTTTTATTTTTATTTAATTAATAAATATCGATTTTCATCAAGTAAACACCAACTCAATTGATTAACAAATTACTGGCCTGAAGTCAGCAAGTCCGGTGGTGGGTTTGCCACCGTAGGCGTGATTATCATACAGAATTTGAGGACCTCATTTTTGAAAACGTTTCTTGTCCACTTGGCACCAAATTTGACTTTTAGTGTTTCTGCATTCTTCTTAGGTTGCTCTATGTACAAATATTTGGCCTCAGGACGTTCTATAAATGACTAAAAATTCGTATAAAATGTGGCTATTTGAAACTAACTGATTCTTGTCCACAGCAAAATGGCGACCATAGATTAGTTGCAGGTTTCAAAACAAAATGTCCTTTTTTGATGGCATACAGATCTGGACCCTTTGGTTTCAAAATGTCCCACTTCCATCTTCTAAGTACTTTTACAATCATGTAAAATAACTCGTTTTCTGCTATACTTAGCGTTTGTTCTCATTGTTTGAAGGGACAGAATAAAAACTGTTGTATATGCACCATGTCGTGATATTCTCCGGATAGTTCACTATTCCACACAAAACTTTTTATTAATTAAATAAAAATAAAACGTAGTTTTATTCGATTTTCATATTTATTATATAATTCAGTAACAGCTGTTTCGGTACACTGTACCTTCTTCAGACATGTTAACAAATTATGAATTGTGTCCCAACTGATCTAAGAAACAATACAACAATATTTATTTAAATTTTTTAATTTAACAAAGGGATTCATTCAAATCAAGTTGAGAATTTAACAGTTTTTTACTACTTTTAAATGTATTAATTTCTACAGCCTCCAAAAGATCTAACTTCTTATCCTTATCACATATATGTAAAATTTCAAAATTTGGATCGAAACAATGATTAAATTGGAATAGGTGGTTAGCATATTTTGAATTTTCTAAATTTCTGTTATATGCTCTCACGTGTTCCTTTATCCGAGAGATAAAAGGTCTACCAGTTTGTCCTATATAGACATTGTCACATGTGCCACACTTCAATTTATATACACCTGATAATTTTTCTTTTTTTGTTTTGGTTTTATTGTTTTTCATTATATTTTGTAGAGTTTTATTAGTTTTAAATGCCACATTAATGTTCAACTTTTTAAAGTGTTTAGATATTTTATTTGAAAGTGGGCCTTTGTATGACATTACGACATATTTCTTTGTGTTTTCTTTGGGTAAAGGAAAAACTTTGTTGATTGCTTTTTTGCAATTAGAATGTTTAATTAAGAAGGTTCATTACAAAAAAGCAATTAACAAAGTTTTTCCTTTACCCAAAGAAAACACAAAGAAATATGTCGTAATGTCATACATAGGCCCACTTTCAAATAAAATATCTAAACACTTTAAAAAGTTGAACATTAATGTGGCATTTAAAACTAATAAAACTCTACAAAATATAATAAAAAACAATAAAACCAAAACAAAAAAAGAAAAATTTTCAGGTGTATATAAATTGAAGTGTGGCACATGTGTCAATGTCTATATAGGACAAACTGGTAGGCCTTTTATCTCTCGGATAAAGGAACACGTGAGAGTATATAACAGAAATTTAGAAAATTCAAAATATGCTAACCACCTATTCCAATTTAATCATTGTTTCGATCCAAATTTTGAAATTTTACATATTTGTGATAAGGGTAAGAAGTTAGATCTTTTGGAGGCTGTAGAAATTAATACATTTAAAAGTAGTAAAAAACTGTTAAATTCTCAACTTGATTTGAATGAATCCCTTTGTTAAATTAAAAAATTTAAATGAATATTGTTGTATTGTTGCTTAGATCAGTTGGAACACAATTCATAATTTGTTAACATGTCTGAAGAAGGTACAGTGTACCGAAACAGCTGTCACTGAATTATATAATAAATATGAAAATCAAATAAAACTACGTTTTATTTTTATTTAATTAATAAATATGGATTTTCATCAAGTAAACACCAACTCAATTGATTACAAAACTTTTTTGTTTGAATTTTTGTTGTTTAGATTTCGTTACCTGACAACTGTTCAATTAAGGATGATTATGTTAAGTTTAATTATTTGTTCTTTATTTATTAAAAATAGAATAATATATATTGTGGGTATTTTATGTTATTTCAGCAGTATGGCGGATCGTGTAATGCCCACTTCTGAACATCGGCCGCAGGAATCAGCTCAGACGATGTCATACTCAGGTCAAGGTGTAGTAGGAAGCCCCACATCTCTCGTTGAGAACTTTGACACTGCATTCTCCTCTACTGTGGACCGTCCTCCTCACAACACCGAGTACAGAAATGGTAAGTACTTTTATACTCCCTGGTGTGGCCTTGTGTCTTGTGATCTTCAGGAGACATTAAAATTCCAACAATTGTTTTATTGGACAGAGAGTATGTTTACAGCACTAAATACCTGTTTAAATTTAAAATAAATTCTGTTCACCTCACCTCGTATCCCATCTTCTAATTAGACCTATTTCAAAACTTAGGTGGTTTCATCATCAGTAATTTTGATCAGGAGCACTGCTTCCTACTCCATCTGTTGGTGGATTGTTGTACCTCCAAATCAAATTAACTTCCCCAGAATTTCAAAATTCATTACTTTTCCATTTCTTTTTCTTTTTCACCTGAATGAGATTTAAGTACTTCATCTCAATTATATTATTTTTGGTCTGGACATCTTACTTCAATATTAACCCGTCAGTGACGCACCCTTTTACTTGCTTTCGTACTGCATGGACGGAGGCCATTTTAACATTTTAGTATTCCTAGAACACTGTATAAACAATCATAACTTTTTTAAATGTCGATGGATTTGAACGAAATATTTACTTGTTAGCTCAGAAATAAATGAGAAATTTAATACATACCGTATGGAGTTCAGTAGCCTTTATAAACTACTAAAAAAAATTTTTTAATCTGAATTTCTCTCTCATGATACACATTTTTACTAAATAATTTGATTTGCTCACATTGGACATCCCTGTTTCTTCTGTGACACACTAAATATATTGTGTGGCATAGTGCTGATTCATCTGTAACTTGTATATACAAAAGCAGCTGACATAACCAAAATCAGAATGAATATTTAGAAGAGTGAACTCAAGCTCAATCTTGTGTCAAAGCGATAGCAATGTTTATACTTAGAATCTGAATTATTGCTTGGATTCGTATAAAAATTCCACAGCAGTTATTTACAACTACACAGACCATAAAAATAATTTTCTCTTATTTTAGTACTATTAATTTTAGAAATAAAAAATCACATAACCTTAGTAGTTGAGCTTGGTGTGATACAGCTCGAAACACTCTTCAATATACAGACCTACATCACATTCCTGGCAGCAATAAACAGATGTCTTTCTTCTCCCATGTTTAGTACAAACAACACACCTCCTTTGAGGTTTCAATTTATCACTTTTAGGGGTAATTTTTCTGATGAAGTGTCTTTTAGGTTACGACTGGCCATAATTACATATATAACACACGACACCGCGCCTCAGACTGATTCCTTGTAAGTAACATCTATTTGAAAGAGGCAAAATAAATCAGGTATTCCCCTAAACAGGTCGATTTATATATCAATCGATCGCTTGTATATCATTTTATTGACCTGAAAAATTAGATTGTATATAAGTTTATTAGAAGCCCTGCAGAAAGCAGCACAAAGCTAGGTCTGTGTGCCATCGAGGGTAGAAGTAAGAAACTACTTCAACCTCAATGCCACATGCACAAAATGTGATCACAGCTGATTCATACACTTAGAAAGAAAGCTAAGATCTTAGGCTTCAAAATTATATTGTTCATACGCAAATATAAGAATATACAGCAGTAAAAATAAACAAATGAAAAGGTCGTGCGCATTTAAAGAAAATTACGATTACTTCAATCTTATCTGATTTTTAAAAAAATAATATGAAATTAAATTTTAAACAAATATTATTTTTATTCATATGTCCTGAAAGCTCATAATTTCTACGTTAAACACAAATAAATTACATATTTGTGGCTTCAAAAATGTACGATCCAGAACAGAAAGAAAACATGCCTGCATAGGTCTATACCACGTATAGATGTCGGCAATAAGTGAAGAAGAGAGGGTCTATACCACGTATGGATGTCGGCGCTGACGGGTTATTGTTGATTTGTTCTTGGACATGTTTCAAAACAATTCTGTTTTATCGTCAGCTTTCCCAGACTGGTTTTATTTATGTCTGACCAATTTAAGATCCAAAAAAGGTATTTGTTTATTGTCTTCTATTTCTTTGGTGAATTTAATGTTTGTACTCTGTAAATTTAATAGTTTTAGGGAATCTTCTACATGTTTTTCTTTAACAATACAAATTATATCATCAACATATCTACTCCAAAATTTAAACATGGTGGGATGTGCTTTAGTGATTTTACATTCAAAATCGCTCATAAATAAATTTGCCAGGAAAGGTGATAATGGGTTTCCCATTGAGAGCCCTGATTTTTGTCTATAGAAACTCCCATTGAATGTAAAAAACATTTGGTCAATGCATAACTCAGTTTAATTTCAAATAATCTTCTTTGATCTCTCTGTCTATGTTGTTTTTTCTTAACCAATTGTTCAATATCTCCAAAGTTTTTTGTTTCGGTACATTTGTGAATAGTGAAACTACATCAAACGAAACCAACCTATCTGTGGGTTCAATTTCCACTTTTTCTAATTTCTTAACTAATTCCAATGAATTTTCAATCTGCAGACTTTCAAAATTATTAATTCTTTTAAATTGATTATTCAGCCATTTCAAAATTTTGTAGGTTGGTGATCCAATATTGTTAATTATTGGCCTCATTTTGTTTCCAGGTTTGTGAATTTTTGGAAGTCCATGTATATTAGGGTTTCTTGGATTACTTACTTTTAATTGAAATTTTTCTTTCTTGGATAGAATTTTAACATTTTTAAAACAGTTTTCCACTTTTTTTATGGTTTTTGGTAGGGGGTCATTCTTAATTTTTTCATACTCTTTTTCTTTCAAAAGTTCTTCCATTCTATTTTGATAATCTTCTTTGTCCAGAATTATAACTTGGTTACCCTTATCTGATTTTGTATATACAACATTTTTGTTATTTATTTCTTTGAGTGTTTTTAAATGTTCCTTACAAACTGGGTTTTTATTTGTATTCTTTATTTTATTCAAAATTTCTTCACATTTTTTTCTGATGATTATTTTTTCTTCTGTAACTAACCCTTCTATTGAATTTTCAATGTCTACTATGTATTCTTCTATTCTATTGGAATAATCTATTGCTGTTTTTAGACCGTTTTCTAACAATTTTGTCTCTTTTAGGTTAAAGGTTGCCTTTGAAAAATTTTTAACATAATTTCTGGTGGATTCTGATTTTTCTTCATTTCTGGTTTTATTCTGATGTTTGATTTTATTTGATGTATTCTTCTTTTCCTTTGATTTAGTTAACAAATTATTTATCTTTGTCTTTTGTTTCTCAATTTTCTTTTTCATGGTTATGTTCAAAAAAGTGAAAAATTTATTTTCTAGGTTTTCCCACATGATGTTTCCTAATATTTTAGACAATTTGATATGTAACAAATAAATTCAAATAAATTTCAAAAAAGTGAAAAATTTATTTTCTAGGTTTTCCCACATGATGTTTCCTAATATTTTAGACAATTTGATATGTAACAAATAAATTTTTGAACATAACCATGAAAAAGAAAATTGAGAAACAAAAGACAAAGATAAATAATTTGTTAACTAAATCAAAGGAAAAGAAGAATACATCAAATAAAATCAAACATCAGAATAAAACCAGAAATGAAGAAAAATCAGAATCCACCAGAAATTATGTTAAAAATTTTTCAAAGGCAACCTTTAACCTAAAAGAGACAAAATTGTTAGAAAACGGTCTAAAAACAGCAATAGATTATTCCAATAGAATAGAAGAATACATAGTAGACATTGAAAATTCAATAGAAGGGTTAGTTACAGAAGAAAAAATAATCATCAGAAAAAAATGTGAAGAAATTTTGAATAAAATAAAGAATACAAATAAAAACCCAGTTTGTAAGGAACATTTAAAAACACTCAAAGAAATAAATAACAAAAATGTTGTATATACAAAATCAGATAAGGGTAACCAAGTTATAATTCTGGACAAAGAAGATTATCAAAATAGAATGGAAGAACTTTTGAAAGAAAAAGAGTATGAAAAAATTAAGAATGACCCCCTACCAAAAACCATAAAAAAAGTGGAAAACTGTTTTAAAAATGTTAAAATTCTATCCAAGAAAGAAAAATTTCAATTAAAAGTAAGCAACCCAAGAAACCCTAATATACATGGACTTCCAAAAATTCACAACCTGGAAACAAAATGAGGCCAATAATTAACAATATTGGATCACCAACCTACAAAATTTTGAAATGGCTGAATAATCAATTTAAAAGAATTAATAATTTTGAAAGTCTGCAGATTGAAAATTCATTGGAATTAGTTAAGAAATTAGAAAAAGTGGAAATTGAACCCACAGATAGGTTGGTTTCGTTTGATGTAGTTTCACTATTCACAAATGTACCGAAACAAAAAACTTTGGAGATATTGAACAATTGGTTAAGAAAAAACAACATAGACAGAGAGATCAAAGAAGATTATTTGAAATTAACTGAGTTATGCATTGATCAAATGTTTTTTACATTCAATGGGAGTTTCTATAGACAAAAATCAGGGCTCTCAATGGGAAACCCATTATCACCTTTCCTGGCAAATTTATTTATGAGCGATTTTGAATGTAAAATCACTAAAGCACATCCCACCATGTTTAAATTTTGGAGTAGATATGTTGATGATATAATTTGTATTGTTAAAGAAAAACATGTAGAAGATTCCCTAAAACTATTAAATTTACAGAGTACAAACATTAAATTCACCAAAGAAATAGAAGACAATAAACAAATACCTTTTTTGGATCTTAAATTGGTCAGACATAAATAAAACCAGTCTGGGAAAGCTGACGATAAAACAGAATTGTTTTGAAACATGTCCAAGAACAAATCAACATTAATATTGAGGTAAGATGTCCAGACCAAAAATAATATAATTAAAATAACCTCAAAATATAACTTCCTAAAATTAAATATTTATTACTTCATCTCACTTCGTACACTCCATGTTTTTGACAAATGATGACCGCGTTTCAGGGACAGCCATATTTCCGACTTGAATTTTTGCCTTCACCATTGTCTTCTAGTATTGATTTGATGAACTTGGAGATAAAATCTTGTTTGCCGAGAATTCCAGAATTCATGGATCTGTTATTCTGAATGTATATCTCTTCCCAGACTGTTAATTCCATGGCCTTTGCCAAATGTTTTGAAATTTTAGTTTCTTTTCAATTTTATGATTCTCTAGCAAACTATGAGCTGCAATTGATAATTTCTCAATTGAGGATTTGAATGGAATATGGCCATAACTCATGTTTTACGCTTTTTCCATTCAATTCCCGGTCAGGACAGGCTACTGGGTGAGGTTTTTTTCCAGGGTTTTTTCCTCACCTGTAAGACAAATGTCAGGATGCTTAGCGCCCAACGGTCCCCGAAAGTCATCTGTCAATCATCATCCATATCATTATCATCATCATCATCCTTCTCCAGTATGGAAAAAAATAGGTAGCTACCACACGTATAATTCCCTAGTATAGTGCTAAACGTAGCATGAAAATGCTGACTGCAGTGAAAGACCTGTCATCGGGCAGAATTACTATGGATGGATGGAATATCTCAAAATGTATATTTTTTAATTGTATCCATATTACAGTAATATAATGTACGGTTAAAAACTATAATATAGTTACCTTGTAGGTTCGTCTCCTCAACTTAAGTTCTTTTAAAACTCTGTAGGCCTTTCGGGACTAGTCCCATCATCAGCAGAATGCATTAGGTCCGTTCTTGTTGACCCTTGTTGAAGTACTGACTTGGTTGTGAGAATTTTGTACAGAGGATTGTGTGGATTAGGTGTGTATTCATTGAGAATCAGGTTGTTGTTGATTTCTCTTAGGATTGCGATTTCCTCCAGTATATTTATTCTCGTTGGAATGTTTTCTCTATGTACTATTGTGAGGGTGTTATCGATGTTATGCATATGGTGTCCAGCTTGAATTACATGTTTTGCGTAACTTGATTTTCCTCCATTGTAAATGAAATCTCTGAAATGTTCCTTGAATCTAATGTTGAAGCTTCTGTTAGTTTTCCCAATGTAGAATTTATTGCAGTCTGTACATGTTAATTTGTCGAATTCATCTATTTCTTCGATGTTGTTGTTTATGAAATTGTTTAATTTGTTGTCAGTTTTGTAGGATATATTAATATTCTTATCGAGCTTTTTTAGTGTGTTGGCCAATTTTAATGTTTCTTTACCAGTGTATACGTGAGAGTTATCCATTTCTTGTTGTTGTCATTGGATTCTATTTCAAGTTTGGTTATGTTGGTAATGTTGTTTTTTCTTTTTTGTTTGTTTATAATTCTATTTATTTCTATTATGTTTGTTGTAGCCGTTAATTTTTGCCATGTGTTTGATGTAATTTAATTCTTTATTATAATTGTCTTTATTTAGAGGGAGTTTTAACATCCTATTTATTAGGCTTTTGAATGTACGTATTTTATGTTGAAAAGGATGTCTCGATTTATTGTTTATGGCTAGTGTGTTGCTCGGCTTGTAGGCTAAGGGCCTTGTAGGCCTGTCGCGCCAGGAGTTTTTTTTTTTTAGTGTGTTGCTTGTCGGTTTTCAATAAATGCCAATTTCTATTTTGTTGTTGGTGAAGTTTTTTGTTAGTGTTAGGTCCAAATAGTTTATACTGTTGTTGATTTCTGTTTCATCAGTAAAGATGACGTATTAATTATTTATGACAGCAAAAATAGAAAAGACAAAGAAATCTCTCAAGATTTAAATAACATGCACAACAAAATCATCTGTACCGATGAAACAGAAATCAACAACAGTATAAACTATTTGGACCTAACACTAACAAAAAACTTCACCAACAACAAAATAGAAATTGGCATTTATCGAAAACCGACAAGCAACACACTAGCCATAAACAATAAATCGAGACATCCTTTTCAACATAAAATAAGTACTAATTAAATATGGATTTTCATCAAGTAAACACCAACTCAATTGATTATAAAATAAGTACATTCAAAAGCCTAATAAATAGGATGTTAAAACTCCCTCTAAATAAAGACAATTATAATAAAGAATTAAATTACATCAAACACATGGCAAAAATTAACGGCTACAACAAACATAATAGAAATAAATAGAATTATAAACAAACAAAAAAGAAAAAACAACATTACCAACATAACCAAACTTGAAATAGAATCCAATGACAACAACAAGAAATGGATAACTCTAACATACACTGGTAAAGAAACATTAAAATTGGCCAACACACTAAAAAAGCTCGATAAGAATATTAATAAATCCTACAAAACTGAACACAAATTAAACAATTTAATAAACAACATCGAAGAAATAGATGAATTTGACAATAAAGGCATCTACGAATTAACATGTACAGACTGCAATAAATTGTACATTGGGAAAACTAACAGAAGCTTCAACATTAGATTCAAGGAACATTTCAGAGATTTCATTTACAATGGAGGAAAATCATGTTACGCAAAACATGTAATTCAAGCTGGACACCATATGCATAACATCGATAACACCCTCACAATAGTACATAGAGAAAACATTCCAACGAGAATAAATATACTGGAGGAGAAATCGCAATCCTAAGAGAAATCAACAACAACCTGATTCTCAATGAATACACACCTAATCCACACAATCCTCTGTACAAAATTCTCACAACCAAGTCAGTACTTCAACAAGGGTCAACAAGAACGGACCTAATGCATTCTGCTGATAATGGGACTAGTCCCGAAAGGCCTACAGAGTTTTAAAAGAACTAAAGTTGATGAGACGGACCTACAAGGTAACTATATTATAGTTTATAACCGTACATTATATTACTGTGAACTAATACCTCAAAGGAAAATCACCATGAATTTTACTAGTATCGATTGTATCCATATTCCATTTCACTCTTCAATTTCACATTTTTTTATATTTCTAACAATACCTTTGTTGTTAATTCCAGACCATTAGATACGTACATATTTCTAAAGTGTTTTTTTGTATGAGTTTCTAAATTCCCATTAGTTTTGTGTGTATATATACTTTCTTGCAGTCATTTCAGTAATTTAATAAATTCCAGATTTCTTACCAATTGGGATTACTTATTTTCTGTGGTGGACTAGTGGTTATGCTCCTTGCCTCTAGTTCTGAGGGTCGTGGGTTCAAACCTGGACGGAGTCGATGGATTTTTAGGATAGAAAAATGCAAGGAGCAAGTCCTCCGGGGAAAACTTTAAGCCACGGTCCCGAGTCTGAAGATTTTCAGGCTTGTAAAAGATCCTTAATCCTGAATAAAGAGACTCCTAAGCAAAATTGTCAACATTAACGTCCTAGTAATACTTTATTGGACTGTTAGATGTCTCATTGCATCAGTGTGTTGACCGCATGACATCTATGAGCAAATAAGATAACTAAAAATTAACATTGTTTAGTAACTCCTAACATGGCCATGGCTCAACAACGGGCTATGTCATTATAGATAGATAGATAGATAGATAGATAGATTTCCTTCATATAAAATTTGTTATTCGGCAAGAAATGATAAATTTAATATTTAAGATTGAAAATAAAAAATGTTTGTATACATAGGATGTTAAGCTGACATCTGAATGTTGTGTTTCAGTTGCTGGTGCTGATCGGTATGACGCAGCGAGACGTAAGCGAGTATTGGAAGAAGGTGACAGAGCAACGCATCCTGAACTGAAGGTAAAGAAGGGCAACCATTCTCGTACCAGCGAAGGAGCATCATGTAGTTTTACGAAGACTCCTGATATTGAAGCGTCCCAGGAACCTTCTCCCATCCTGAATTGAAGCGTCCCAGGACCTGAGCTCCTGAGAATGTTGCTCTGCTGCCAATAAAGAAGAGGAAGTTTGATGCATGCACCTGCTGGTGAAACCGAACCAGGACATCACGTCGTGGAACAAGAAGTGACTGTACCTCCTCCACCTCAGCAAGTTCCAGTGCAGCCGCAGGTGTTCCCTGGTCAGTATCTCATTCTGTTACAACACTAGAATTTTCATTCAACTGCATGTTGTTAATTAATGATAGAGTTATATTGTATCCTCCTTTCAGAAGATCAATTCCAACCATCTCTATCTTCCCGTGCTTTCCTTCTTTTTAGTTCTTCCCAGCCGTATTCTCTTTCTAGACTTTTCTTCATCTGGTTCATCTATCTTTCTCGTAGTCATTCTCCTTGTATCTTGAGATTTAACAGTGTTTGTGGTAGTCTTTCCTATTCCATTCTTTGTAGATGTCCTAACCATTTAATCTTTTTTTTTAATAAGTCTGTTCTTTATTTTTCAACATGTAAGGTCTCCCTGATTTTGTTATTTCTTATTCTATATCTCCTTGTTTTGTTATTTCTTATTCTATATCTCCTTGTTTTATGTACCATTCCACATAATAATTTCATTTCTGTAGCTTGAATTCTGCTCAAGTCCTTCTTTGTACACGTCCATGTCTCAGGT
Source organism: Diploptera punctata (assembly GCA_030220185.1). NCBI lineage: Eukaryota > Metazoa > Arthropoda > Insecta > Blattodea > Blaberidae > Diploptera > Diploptera punctata. The sequence goes on along the minus strand of JASPKZ010000837.1, from coordinate 250,845 downwards.
GCACATGTTAACATTGGTTTGAAATAAGTTTTATACATTGCCATTTTAGGCGTGATGGGTATATCTTTATTCCAGATAATTGTTTTTTTAAATTATAGACATTTAAACTTTTTTCTATGACTGGCCTCATAGAATAATAGTCTGTGTTACTGACTACAGTTGAATGAGTTCCTGGGTTCAATTCCCGATCAAACAATGGAAATTTTCCATAAAGCAAATTATTGGTTGCCCATAGTCTGGATTTTAGGTTAAGAACTCTCCTGGTGCTTCATTACCTTATCATATCATTGGGGTAACATAACTCTGCCTTTCAGGTGCCCCAACCTGAGAAATGGATTACAATTTTGCCAATGCCAGGGGAGGAATCCAGAAATGTCATAAGAGACAACCTGGTGGCATTAGACAAATAAAAAAATATTTTTTCTATTGTATTCACGTAGACTTTCATGGTATCAGTTGCTATTGTGATCTTGAAGAAGATTTTTGGGCTGTAGGCCGTGGTCGTGAGGCTTCTACTTCCCCGACATTTTGCCAAATGTAGTCTCTAGCGAAATGTCGGGGAACTACAAGCCTCACGACCACGGCCTACAGCCCAAAAATCTTCTTCAAAATCATCATTTTCTCTATTCTTTTCCTGATTTCTGTCTGTATTTTGCCATTTGCATTTATCACTGTTCCTAGTAACAGTATAGAGAAATGTGATGGTACAGAGAGAAATGTGTGAATAAATTGGAAGCCTAATAGCTCAGATGGAAGAGCACTTGTGTACAGAAGTATATTTATCTCTTCAAATTTAATTTGTAAATCTTGTTTGTGCAATAGGGACTTATCTAAGTGTTTGTTTGGTTTTTCAGGTTCCAGCGGGACACAACAGCCACACAATCTCATAGAGGATGGTCCGAGCGCCCCAGATCATCTCTTGTTAAGAAGCGACAGCGATGAGACAGAAGATGACTCAGATATTGAGGTCGTTAACTGTCCAATTTGAGCAATCACAGCCCAGACAACCCTGTGACGGTTGTAGACTTAACTCAAGAAATCGGACGAGGAATTCTGGACGCAGCGCAACGTCCTGCTGTATCCACTGCACCACCAGAGTCCCCTACAGCTAGTCACTTCATCCCATGCAGTCCCCCACCCCAAGTTGTACCTCCTCTTTGTCAGTCCATCATCCCAGAACCAGTACAGCGGTAGTGAGCCGGCAGAAGTCCCGAGCACCCCAGATCATCTCTTGTTTAAGTAAGTAGCCAAACAGCGATGAGACAGATGATGACTCAGATATTGATGTTGTTTACATGTCCAATTTGAGGCATCACCGCCCAGAGACCCTGTGACGGTTGTATACTTAACTCAAGAATCGGACGAGGAAATTCTGGACTCAATCGCAACAAGCTGCTGTATCCACTGCCCAACCAGAGTCCCCTGGAGCTAGTCACTTCATCCCATGCAGTCCCCCACCCCGAGTTGTAACCCTCCTCTTGTCAGTCCATCATCCCAGTACCATTACAACTGCGTAGTGAAGCCAGCAGAAGTCCCGAGTGCCCCAGATCATCTCTTGTCAAGTAGTGACAAGCGATTAGACAGATGATGACTCATGCAGTCAAGTCGTTAGGGGCCCAATTTATACAATCACAGCCCAGAGACCCTGTGACGGTTGGAGACTTAACTCAAGAATCGGACGAGGAAATTCTGGACTCAGCGCAATGTCCTGCAGCTAGTCACTTCATCCCATGCAGTCCCCCACCCCGAGTTGTACCTCCTCTTGTCAGTCCATCATCCCAGTACCAGTACAGCGGTAGTGAGCCAGCAGAAGTCCCGAGTGCCCCAGATCATCTCTTGTCAAGTAGTGACAGCGATGAGACAGATGATGACTCAGGCATTGAAGTCGTTAGTGGCCAATTTATACAATCACAGCCCAGAGACCCTGTGACGGTTGGAGACTTAACTCAAGAATCGGACGAAGAAATTCTGGACTCAGCGCAATGTCCTGCAGCTAGTCACTTCATCCCATGCAGTCCCCCACCCCGAGTTGTACTTCCTCTTGTCAGTCCATTCAGACTTCCATCATCCCAGTACCAGTGCAGAGGCAGCGAGCTGGCAGAATTCCCGAGTGCCCCACAGCCCACTGCTGATCACCACTATAACAGTACACAAAGTCATCCGCTGCATGAGAGCACGAATACAAGTGACATAGAGGAAAGCATGGAAGAGTTATTTGAGGAATTTCTTGACTCAATGCAACATCCTGCTGTATCCACTGCACCACCAGAGTCCCCTCTAGCTAGTCACTTCATCCCATGCAGTCCCCCACCCCGAGTTGTACCTCCTCTTGTCAGTCCATCATCCCAGTACCAGTACAGCGGTAGTGAGCCTGCAGAATTCCCAAGTGCCCCACAGCCCACTGCTGATCACCACCATAACAGTACACAAAGCCATCCGCTGCATGAGAGCACGAATACAAGTGACATAGAGGAAAGCATGGAAGAGTTATTTGAGGAATTTCTTGACTCAATGCAACATCCTGCTGTATCCACTGCACCACCAGAGTCCCCTGCTGCTAGCCACTTCATCCCATGCAGTCCCCCACCCCGAGTTGTACCTCCTCTTGTCAGTCCATTCAGACTTCCATCATCCCAGTACCAGTACAGCGGTAGTGAGCCTGCAGAATTCCCAAGTGCCCCACAGCCCACTGCTGATCACCGCCATAACAGTACACAAAGCCATCCGCTGCATGAGAGCACGAATACAAGAGACATAGAGGAAAACATGGAAGAGTTATTTGAGGAATTTCTTGACTCAATGCAACATCCTGCTGTATCCACTGCACCACCAGAGTCCCCTGCTGCTAGCCACTTCATTCCATGCAGTCCCCCACACCGAGTTGTATCTCCTCTTGTCAGTCCATCATCCCAGTACCTGTACAGCGGTAGTGAGCCTGCAGAAGTCCCGAGCGCCCCAGATCATCTCTTGTCAAGTAGCGACAGCGATGAGACAGATGATGACTCAGGCATTGAAGTCGTTAGTGGCCAATTAATACAATCGCAGCCCAGAGACCCTGTGACGGTTGTATACTTAACTCAAGAATCGGACGAGGAAATTCTGGACGCAGCGCAACATCCTGCTGTATCCACTGCACCACCAGAGTCCCCTGCTGCTAGCCACTTCATCCCATGCAATCCCCCACCCCGAGTTGTACCTCCTCTTGTCAGTCCATTCAGACTTCCATCATCCCAGTACCAGTACAGCGGTAGTGAGCCTGCAGAATTCCCAAGTGCCCCACAGCCCACTGCTGATCACCGCCATAACAGTACACAAAGCCATCCGCTGCATGAGAGCACGAATACAAGAGACATAGAGGAAATCATGGAAGAGTTATTTGAGGAATTTCTTGACTCAATGCAACATCCTGCTGTATCCACTGCACCACCAGAGTCCCCTGCTGCTAGCCACTTCATCCCATGCAGTCCCCCACCCCGAGTTGTACCTCCTCTTGTCAGTCCATCATCCCAGTACCAGTACAGCGGTAGTGAGCCTGCAGAATTCCCAAGTGCCCCACAGCCCACTGCTGATCACCGCCATAACAGTACACAAAGCCATCCGCTGCATGAGAGCACGAATACAAGAGACATAGAGGAAATCATGGAAGAGTTATTTGAGGAATTTCTTGACTCAATGCAACATCCTGCTGTATCCACTGCACCACCAGAGTCCCCTGCTGCTAGCCACTTCATTCCATGCAGTCCCCCACACCGAGTTGTATCTCCTCTTGTCAGTCCATTCAGACTTCCATCATCCCAGTACCAGTACAGCGGTAGTGAGCCTGCAGAATTCCCAAGTGCCCCACAGCCCACTGCTGATCACCGCCATAACAGTACACAAAGCCATCCGCTGCATGAGAGCACGAATACAAGAGACATAGAGGAAATCATGGAAGAGTTATTTGAGGAATTTCTTGACTCAATGCAACATCCTGCTGTATCCACTGCACCACCAGAGTCCCCTGCTGCTAGCCACTTCATCCCATGCAGTCCCCCACCCCGAGTTGTACCTCCTCTTGTCAGTCCATTCAGACTTCCATCATCCCAGTACCAGTACAGCGGTAGTGAGCCTGCAGAATTCCCAAGTGCCCCACAGCCCACTGCTGATCACCGCTATAACAGTACACAAAGCCATCCGCTGCGTGAGAGCATGCATGCTAGAGACGAACACATGCCAGAGACGGAGAGACGACTTAGGGATATTCGTGCCACTCCCAGACGTGTGGACTATTCACAGCAGCCACCAGTGCCTACACCTCATCAACCAACTGCGTACAGTCATCCTGAAGGACGTTCTGCTATGATCCCACCTCCTATGGTAAGTGTATGTATCAAATAGCTACTCTGTTTTAATTTAAAACTAAATTCTTTCCATCTCACCTCATATCCTGTCTTGTAATTAGACCAGTTTCATAACCTTAGTGGTTACATCTTCAGTAGTTACATGACTGATGTTCTTTTGTTCAGGAACACTGCTTCTAACTCCATCTGAACTCACCAATCAAATCAACTTCCAACCATGAGCGTTTACTGCTGATTTTTGCAATTGCCCATTTTTGACATTCCTAAGATGTTCCTTCACTCTCGTTTTCAAATTTCTTTTAGTTTTCCCTGTGTAAATATGATCACAATCTCTGCATTTAGACTGGTAAATTCCTCATTTTTCTTCTTCAATTTTGTCATTTTTGTTGGTTTTAATTATCCTATTGAGGCTGTTTTTATTTCTCAGTTCCAATCTTAAGTTGGACTTATTTAATTTGAGGAGCTTCAATGGGTGCCACGTGATCTGAATGATCTTTATTTTTAAGTCTCGTAGACTGAGATGGGCAGGACATGTGGCACGAGTGGTGAATGAAAGAGAGCATGGAAACTTGTTTCAGGTAAACAAGAGGGAAAATGCCCAATTGGTAGAGCAAGAATGAGGTAGGAGAATAACATTAACCATGATTTGAGGGAAGTAGATTATACAGGGGATGATTGGAAAACATTAGCTCAGAATAAGGATGTATAGAGTGTTTGTGTCCACTCGGCCATTAATGTACGGGTTTGAAAGTTAGTTATAATGAAGAATTTGTGGTATTAGTGATGAATTGGTTTTATGTAAAAATTAATTGTTGCATGTTTTCATTCAGTGTTTATAGTATCAATTTTTAACCCTTGTTTTCTATTTTGATTGTTGCAGGTGGCTCCTTCGCTGCAAGCTCCAGATGAACAACTGATGCCAATGCATCACAGGAATCCAACCTTAGAGGAGTCCAGGCAGCGACTTCATCAATGGATGTACGGGAACCCTTTACATGTTAGAGCTCGTAGTCCACGACCTCAGGAGCCGGTGTTCCCAGCCGAACAACTGATGCCAATCCATCGCTGGCATACACCCGTTGAGGAGTCCAGGACGCCACTGCGTCAAGTGATGCACACAAACACTTCACAGGACATTATTGAGCAGTACACGTTCCTGCACAAATATAAACAGGTCAGTTTCTACTTCAATTTGTTTTTAATAAAAAGTAGCAGCTGTTATTTTAGATTTTCACCCTCAAGGTACACTTTTTCCAGCTCTGACATTCACATATACACAGGGCGTATCTAAAGTCACTATACATTTCAAAGCAGGAGGACAATAATTGAAAAATCAATGTTATTGCGAAGTTATACTCTTATTCTACCGCTTTTCTACATGACGCCATCTGGTGAAAACACACACTCCATCTTTCAGCTGTGAAACAAAATGTCCACCTTAAAATTAAAACAAAAAAAAAGCCTGCTGCTTCTGTGATATGATTCCATAAATCTAGCAGATGTGATAAGGATGTTTTTGTAGAGTGATGCAAGGGGCACTCAACTCCCTACTGAGGCATCAGGTTGATGCGTTCGGACCATCACTGGCAATTTGAACCTGCTGCTCTGTTTCTGCTGATATCCATAGTCATGCCTCATCACTGCTGGTACACTTAAATTTGTTAAAAGTCGGTGAATGTATGCTTTTGTTGGGGCTCGTTTAAGGAATTTATGGGTAAATTTAGCTCTCTCATGTGCACAAACAGTGGCAACCTGTTCTTCCGAGCTAAATATGTTGCATTAAGCTAACAGTGTATGCAAAGAAAAAAAATTGTAGAGTTTCCATGGAAATGAAAGTGACTTTAGAGACACCCTGTATCATCCCTTCACTAGCTGAAGATAGACACACGTGGATGTAGGCCATTAATGTCATGCTACAAATAGAGAAAGATACACATATGTCCCTTTTACAATGTTTTATTTGTGTTTCCAAAAGTTTGTTGAATTGTTTTTTAACGCCATCCATTGTAGTTTCATGTATTTTATCACTGATGAGGGTTCTTTACAAATAGTTTTACTTTGATTCTTAAGTTTACATTTTCAAAAAATGTTAAACTGAAAATATATAAAACTATTATTCTACCAGTTATATTATATGGATGTGAAACATGGACTCTTACTTTAAGGCATGAAAGGAGATTATGAATATTTTAGAATAGAGTTCTTAGAAAAATTTTTGGATCAAAGAGAGATGAACAGACAGGTGAATGGAGAAGACTACATAACAATGAACTAAATGATCTTTATAGGAAGCCAGATATAATGAGAACAGTTAAGTCTCGTAGACTGCGATGGGCAGGACATGTGGCACGAATGGGGAATGAAAGACATGCATGGAAGCTTCTTGTAGGAAAACACCTAGTTAGTAGACGAAGAATGAGGTGGGAGTATAGCATTAACTATGATTTGAGGGAAGTAGATTTTACAGGGGATGATTGAAAACATTGGCTGAGGATAGGAATATATGGAGAAAGTTGAATTGTATTTTCTTTTGTAGATAGATGTTGTCTGAATCCTGTTTGTGCTGCTGTTAGTATGTTTTTACTTTCTAAGAACCAATTTAGTCTCGCTGAAATCATACGTTCTGCTGTTTTTGCAATGACACTTGTTAAAGAGATCAGTCTGTAATTATTTATATCATCAGCTTCTTGTCTTTTTTTAAAATAGGGATAATTACTGCTTTTTTCCACTCTGTAGGTACAGTAGAGGTCCATGATAGGTTAAATAATTTCAGTAGTGTATTCCTTCCCTTTTGGCCAAGATGTTTAAAAATTCAACATGTATTTTATCTGGACGAGGAGATTTGTTGTCTTGTAACTCATGTATTGCAGAATTTAGTTCCCATATGGTGAATTCTTTGCTGAATATATCATTTGTTTGTTCTTGATGCTTCTTAAAAGTCTTGAGATCTTTTTTAATTTGCCTTAGTTTCTTTTTAGCTTTAGGAGGGAGTTTGTGTTGAGAGCTGTAGTGTTTATTAAAAGCTTCAGCGATAGAGTTGTTGGAAGTAAGTGTTTTCCCATTAAATTTGAGTGGTTCTTTCTTTGTATCTCTCTGACTTGTGATTTTACTTATATATCTATATACTTTTGTTGAGTCTTTTCTGTAATCTGCTTTTTCAATAAAGTCACTGAATGCATTTTTCTTTGCTGCATTGATTTATTTTTTAAACTCTGCTGCCTTTCATCGCCATTCTTGTGTATCTATTGGGTTGTTGGACAATTCTGCTTTTCTTCTTGCTGTGTCCCTTTCTTCTTTTAACTTGGATAAGTCTGTGTTCCAAAAGGGTTTGTAGTGTTTAGTTTTTCCTCTTGGGATCCAATATTTTGCTGCTTCAAGAATTATATTTGAGATGGTATTATTAATTCAAAGTTAAAATTGGGAAACACATTATGAGGTTCTTAATTAATAAATTAATGGGTCATTTTAACATCTTATCTCATATTTCATGTTTTATCAAACACGGTAACTATAGTTTTCAAATGATCTTGTCATTCATTTTCAACCGCCATTATGACTACCGGATATTCGTTGGAATCTCCCTCTCTAACATTGCCATCTGGTGTTGATTTGACGAACTTTGAGATATCGTTGCCATCTGGTGTTGATTCGATGATTGGTATTATTAAGTTTATCTGTACTGAATTAGGGTTAATTTATGTTCAGTTTCTTCTGTAAATTTTTCCCAGTTAGCTTTTCTAAAATTCCAAGAGTATTCTGTTTTTTGTTTACTGTTGTTTGTTTGTCCTGATGTATTATAGATGCGACAACTGCTCTATGTTCCGATCCTAGATCTTCAATGATTTCACAGGTCAGATGATACTAACATGAGATCTGGATTTGTATGTATGTAGGACAGTCATCATTCTTATAGGTAAGTTCTAAAGTGTTTGAATTTAATAAATCTTCAATAGTTTTGCCACTAGGATTATAGTCTTTGTAGAAGAAGAATATAAATTTATGGTTTGGTTACATGAATATTGAAGGTAATTCCACAGTTTGCAGTTTTCCATACAACAATGGTGTACTTGTCAGTTAACTAACTAACTCACAGACTCTATTGAACCCATAGGTTCATGACTGCATGGACATAAGCTCTCCATACATTCCTATCCTGAGCTAATGTTTTCCAATCATCCCCTGTATAATCTACTTCCCTCAAATCATGGATAATGTTATTCTCCCACCTCATTCTTGATCTACCAACTGGGTGTGATCCCTCTGGTCTTCCTACAAGAAGCTTCCATGCACCTCTTTCACCTCCCATTCATGCCACATGTCCTGCCCATCGCAATCTACGAGACTTAACTGTTCTTATTATATCTGGCTTCCTATAAAGACCATGTAGTTCATTGTTATGTAGTCTTCTCCATTCACCTGTCTGTTCATCTCTCTTTGGTCCAAAAATTTACCTAAGAACTTTATTCTCAAATACTCATAATCTTTTTGCTCCCTTAAAGTAAGAGTCCATGTTTCACATCCATATAATATAACTGGTAGAATAACAGTTTTACATATTTTCAGTTTAACGTTTGTCAGTTAAAGAAAAGTTAATAAATTAATCAAATTTCCAACTTTTTACACTCAACATATAATTTAAATTGAGTATGAGTAAGTTATCAAAACCTGGTACGTTGTCAGTTGAAAACATATCAGTTGTAGACAGGTGTGGCTCAACTCTAGATTAGGACGTTTCTATTATTTTCTTTACAACATTCATATGTCATTGTTGCATTACATACTGTTACCATTTGTGATAACATTTTGTATTTTAAACATTTTGCAACGGTTGTTAAAACATGTTTAACAATTATTTAACACTTTACACAAGTTGCGCTGTTTATCTGTCAATGAAGTTCTACATAATGCTGTGCAAATGTTTAATGTAACTTCCACTAGATGGCAGCACATGTGTGTGGCTATTAATTCCAAACCATATTTCAAGAAACTAACTTGATTTTGTTGGGTTCTGATGGGACAAGTTATTGTACACAAGATTAGTTTACAGTTTCTTAAATAAACTGTTGTTGGGTTAGGAAGTTGGTGTACGTCCATTTGTTATAAACATTTATAAATTAATTATGGCAAATAACATTATGAGGATAATAAGTTGTACCTGACCTCACGAGCTGAGATAAGACTTCATTTTTATTAATTACTCGCAGACATTGTCCTGCCGAACATTCAATTCTTGTGCCATGGCCGGACAATAAAAAATGTTACTTTTTTTACCATAAACTTCACTAATTAATAAATTTTAAAAAAAAACTCCTCACTGCCATCTGTTGTGGCTCAAGAAGTGGGAATATGTCATGACTACACATCTGACATAAAAAATTCCTTTAACCCAATTACAGTGCCATCTACTAGGTCCAATTTTGAATTTAAACCATCCAGGGACCCACTTGAACATACACAAAATATTTAATCAAAATCGGTCCAGTCGTTTATTAGGATTCGAGTGACAAACACACGTACAGAAGAATTATGTAAATAAAGATCAACTTATAAACATGTTTGGTAATTTATTGTGAAGGTTGGTTATATCGATTTCACATACATTGATAGAAATTACATTAACCAGTCGCACATGTGTACTGAGATTCTTTAGAATTAAAAGAATTCATTGAGTAAGTTAACATCAAATACTAAAGTTTTTCCCCAGATTGTTTGCACAAAACATGCTGTATATAATACCACACTAACTGCGCTAACAATATTCAAGTGTTTAAAGAAGTAAGTGATGATTGTTAACATTTGTTTTTTTTCTTGATAAACTTTACATGATTGTGTGTCCATTGTGATTATAGGTGCAGAGAAGCGCGGACGACAACGCAGAGAAATGCACCATCTGCATAACTGAATTTGAAGACAGTGAAGATGTACGAAGACTTCCATGCATGCATTTATTTCACAAAACCTGCATAGACCGATGGTTGGCCACTGAAAGAAGATGTCCCAACTGCCGCGCTGACATAGAGCATTGCGTCAATGAAGCACCATCCACGTGACAGCAACTCTTGTATCTCAACTGGACTGATCCGACTTGCTCGATAATTCTCTCATGTAATTGTAGTGTTTTTAAATGTAAATAGAATCTATTCATTATCATGTTTACCTGGGTCTCTTATTTCTTCACATCAAATCCACAATAATTCTGTTGTTTTAATCTCCGTCTCCTTCCTCTTCATCTGGTCACTCCACTCTGTCTTTTATCCATAGTCGAGCCGCTGTTATTTCTGGCGCGGCCACACCTACTCCTGCACGTGGTTTACATAATACTGGCAGGTAATAGCATTGTCAAGTCAGTAGTACATTACAGTGTGGACTGTTCTATTCAGAGAACAACTGACTATTGGCATCATGTTCAATGTGATAATACACGTTCCTGCTAGAGTAAATTTCCAACATGTTTACTTACATATAAGGGTGAGGTTTTTTTGGGGGGGTTTTTCCTCACCTGTAAGACAAATGTCAGGATGCTTAGGGCCCAATGGTCCCTGAAAATCATCCAGCTATCATCATCATCCTTTACTGGTGTGGGAAGCAATGAGCAGCTACCACATCTATAATTCCCTAGTAAAGCTGCAAAGCATAGCATGAAAATGTTATGATTGCAGTGAAAGACTTGCCCTGAGGCAGAATTAGTATAGAATAGTACAAGAATAAACTTGGCAATACGATAAAAATCCTCCAAAAGTGTGACGTTTAACCATGACAACAATTGTCAGCTGACCATGTGGTTTGCTGCCAGAAGTAAGAGGCGCACAACTTTATTGTTCTGGATTGTAAGCCTCTTCCATTGGTTTTTATTGTCCATGTGTTCTTACACTTTGTTCCTATCCCAGACTTTTTCCTCCATCTTTTAAAACAATGTTCTTTTTCCTATGGTTTTCATTTCTTGGGAATCAGAGATTTGAGGTCCTCACATATTTTACAGCTCATAACTTCCCCTCCAAAGGAAGCCACTCTGAAAGCCACTTCCTTGAATTTTTCCCCTCTTGTTTCCAATGTTTTTGTCCAAGATAGATGTGTAACCATTAGACCACCAGAGCTAACTCCATACATTGGAAAAGTGAGTGACAGGTGTGTGAAAACACATGCCATCTTGTTCTTGGAGATGAACAAATCAACATTAATATTGAGGTAAGATGTCCAGACCAAAAATAATATAATTAAAATAACCTCAAAATATCACTTCCTAAAATTAAATATTCTTGCCTTGACCCTGTATAAGATGGTTCCTATATTTAGAAACTTCTCCATTTCTTAGAATTCATCGGAGAATGTTTTGTTTAACATCTTCAGTGCTGCCATCTATGGTTGAATTTATGAACTTCGAAATCAATGTAATTTCGTTGGGGATATCAAAATTCATTGATCTATTTTTGTTTTTCTGAATGTATATTTTTTCCCAAACTGTCAATTCGAAAGGTTTCTCTACTTGTTTTAAAAGTTTAGCTTCTCTTCCAATTTTATGATGTTCTAATAAACTATGTGCAGCATTTGCAGATTTTTCAATTTTACAATTTTTAATATTTCTGAAATGTTCTTTTGTCCGAATTAAAAGGAATTTGGAAATTCGGACAAAAGAACATTTCAGAAATATTAAAAATTGTGAAATTGAAAAATCTGCAATTGCTGCACATAGTTTATTAGAACATCATAAAATTGGAAGAGAAGCTAAACTTTTAAAACAAGTAGAGAAACCTTTCGAATTGACAGTTTGGGAAAAAATATACATTCAGAAAAACAAAAATAGATCAATGAATTTTGATATCCCCAACAAAATTACATTGATTTCGAACTTCATAAATTCAACCATAGATGGCAGCACTGAAGATGGCGACAATAGAAAAGTTAATGACCGAAGAATTTCGTCAGTCGGAGTTATGGCTGAAGATGAACATGACTGTGTTTGAAATCGCGATATCATGGAAGCATGAATCCCATGAGGTGAGTTGTTTAAACAATATGTTCTCCGATGAATTTTAATGATTATACCTCATAATGTTTACTTCCCAACATAATTTAATATTCTCTTTCCATTTCTTATTTAGTTATGGCAATAAATTATCATGTAGGAGGCCAACCCAAGGCGAAGTTTACACTTGTTACTTTTTCTTCCATGAATGTCGATAGATAGCCTTTATTTACAATTTCATTCATTATTGTACAATTCTCCATGCTGACTCACACTCACCTGTAAATAATTCTTTCTGCTGTTATTCTCAAACAAAATCCTCATGTGGGATATTTTTCAAACTAAACTGTTTGAAAAACGTTCAAAATAATGGTTTGTCTCCTCCTCCTCTCCTCCTTGTCTCCGCTTTTAAATGCTTTCCCTTTCCAATGTTGAAGAATGTTTGCCATCTTGAAACAATTGAAATCTCAACGTATTTTGCTTTAGAATGTAACAATGTGTATTTAATGTAGGAAACAAGATTGAAAGTTCGACAAAACAATGCCGGTACCGGTACTTTTATACAGCAGTGAGTCCCCTGGGTAACAAATAATAGGGAGTTCCAGTAGAATATAAAGTGCAGAATGACAAAAAAAATGACCTTTCTAAGAAGGACCAAAGGGACATGGGTGTAGCGAGGTGGGTGCAGGGATGTGCGCTTGTGCCCCCCTTGATTTTCGCCCAATTAACACTAGATAGAATGAGATTTTCTTCTATCCAAAATTAGGGTATAAAAGTTTAAAAAATTTAAAAAGGCACCATTCGTCAAAGCTTAAAAATTCTGCTTTTATCACTAATATTCTATTCTTCATATTTCCTCTTTTCATAGCGCTGTAGTTTTCTTCCAAAATATATATGAGGTTAGTTGAAATAAATATGAAATTATTGTATTGTCACGGTCCCTACAAGTATACAAAGTTTCAAGTCGATCCAATGATTTTAAGTGGGTGAAAATCGTGTTGAAGATTCCGTTACATAGATAGATAGATAGATACAGGTCAAGCTAATATAAAGCGTGTAAAAATAAAGATAATATTGTGTATTTTTATTGTTCGTTTTGTACCTGGAAGGTATACAGTCGAAAAAAAATTGCACCCCCTTTAATCCAATGCTGGCTATGCCCATGCCAAAGGATGCACAAAATTGTACCACATAAGAAATGAAGAAATAAGAAGTGAATTAGAAATACATTCAATAAATTATAGAATTCAACAACACCGCGCCGGCTGGGAACAGCATGTTCAGAGAATGGAGAAACAAAATTACCCAAGATTGTATATCGTTATAAACCAAAAGGATGAAGGAATCATTGTGAATTCAGAGCAGGCAAATCACATAAACCATGAAGTGAAGAAGAAGATATTGTAATTATATATTTTAAGATTCTCCCATATCTATCTTCTTAGTGTATTTGCTAACAACGCAAAGTTCCACTACATGTTCTTCATTTTACAAAAGATGGATACAGCGTCCGATGTTGTAGTATATTCCAGCTGCTAAAGTCCAAAGATGAGGAGTAGTCAGGATATATTGCTGTGCTTTTTCCGAAGTTCCAGGTATTAAAGATTTGAGTTTAACTATCTCGGATACCAAGTTACATATGAAGAGGAAAAAGATTTTAGTCAAAAAATTGTAAAATTTAACAGAGTAACAGGAATTATAAATAATATTTTCAAGCCAAACACACACGAACTAGAATTTATAAAACACTGGCCAGACCCATATTATGTTACAGTAGTGAGGTCCGGACAATTCGCAGTGTAGATGAACAAAGACTAACTGCAGCAGAAATGAAATTTATGAGACGTACTGCAGGTTACTTAAGAACAGACCATAAAGGAATTCTGAGATTCTCAAAGAATTACAAACAAAGTCAGTCATGGAATATGTACAAAATACAGAAACAACTGGAAATCTCACGTACGTAGAATGAGCAGAACAAGAACCATCATCATCATCATAGTACATTCACGAATTTAGGCCATTTGTTGACCTGTTTTGGCCTAAATAGAAGCATCATCCAAAATTCTTTTGAGTGGACGTCCTGGTCTTCTTCTTCCTGCAGGTTGATATCTTAACATTTGTTTGGGTATCCTGTGATCTTCCATTTGATGAACATGTTGCATCCATCTTGACTTATAATCAGAAATTTTGTTTTCGAAAGGTTCGATGTGTAATTCTTCTAAGATGTCATCTTTTTTTTTTTGTGATCTAGTAGTGTGTATCCTGCAGTCCTCCGAAGGTATCTCATTTCAGCAGATCTAAGTCTCTGTATATCCTTCTGTTTCAACGTCCATACTTCGCCACCACACAAAAGAGTTGGAAGAGCCAGTGTTTTATACACTTTCAGTCTTGAATGCTTTTGGACTAACTGTGGCTTGAAGATAGAATTTATTAACCCTAAAATTCTTAAAAATTTAGATATTTTTGCATTTACATCCTTTTCTTCTTCAAATGAGATATTGCATCCTAGATATGTAAAATTATTCACCTGCTCCAAAATTTTATTGTCCAGTACAATTTTACTTCTGACAGGATCTACACCTTGAAATGCCATAATTTTTGTTTTTTTTGTAGATATCTTCAATCCATATTCTTCTGTAATTTTGTTAAGTTCATACAGACCTTTCTGTAGATTATCTTCGGAATTTGCTATTATTATTTGGTCATCTGCAAACAATAGGGTGTTTAATTTTCTATTTTCTGATATTCTTATTCCAAATTTATATTTCTTGTTCCAGCAACATATTACTTCATTGATATAAATTTCAAAGAGTGTTGGGGTTAGGGGGCAGCCTTGTCTCACACCACGATTTATAATTCCTTCTTCAGAAAATCTGTTATTTAATTTAATCTTTATGGTGTTGTCTTTGTAAACATTTTGTATGTTCTGCCGAAGTAAATTCTCACCTTCTCGTGGTACAACCCGTTTTCACAAACGAGGCTCTGAGGACCAAGTCACGGCGGTATAACTGTTACATCGGGTACTGAGTAAATGCGGTATCCTAATGTCTGTCCAGAGACTAAAAGTAGCAGCCCTACCACTGGGGCCAGTAACCCGTCCTAAGGAACTTCAAAACTACTTTCAAGTCTCAACATGAAAAAAAATCCAGAACAAGGATACCACGTCAAATCTTAAATTACCAGCCACCAGGCAAGAGATCGTTGGATTGAGACCGTAACAGACAACTAGGTCTATCACATGAAAGGAAAAAGAAGAGTTTGTTGTTTGAAGGTTTGGAAAAGAGCAATTTATGAGGATGTGTTACACCAACAGCAGGTGCTAGAATCAATTATATTAAAACGAAATAGGTATTTCTGGGTTACACCAGATGGGATCGGAAAAGGAACACCGATATCTTAAAAGAATTGAAGACTACGCCAATTTTGGAATATATTAAACAGTACCAACTAAATTGGAAACACCATCTTGAAAGAATGAGTTCAAATCGGATCCCCAAAGCTGTTTATAATTATATACCAAGAGGACGAAGATCACTGGGCCGTCCTATGAAACGCTGGAGGGAAAATTTTCTATAGGATCGTAACAGGCCTTGGCCTAATACTTGGAAGGAAGAAGAAGAAGGTATTTGTGGGTGACTATGTGCTCTTGTTAAGTAAATTTTTATAATTCTGGAGATGGTTTTGTACATTTGTAAATCATTTGGCTTCGTTTGTATAACTTATATAGACATGTGCTAGATAATGCATATTTTCATTCATTAATTAAATAAAATTAGATTGTAGTCGCCTCCTAAAGAAGAATATATATATATATATAGATTTAGTATACCAATTGCAAGCCGAGTTCCAATTGAACTGCAAACAAATTTGCATAAGATATTATTTTGCACATAGTAGTGTTGGACGTCCATTTACTAGATGGGAAGATCCATTAAATCCCACGTGATGTGAAAACAGGTCAAAAGGTCTAATTTCATGAAGTGGAAGAAGAAGGTATTATTTCGCTGATTCTACCCACTGAGGGAACCGTGGTGCTACCTTTACCCGCCATATGACTGAATTGTGTACGGAAGTGTCATTGATAGAAAGATTGTTCTTAGGCAGTATTGTATTTTACGGGAAATAAGACTGAATCCAGAGCTAAGATGGTGCCAATAATTAGGAACTTCCTGCATTTCTTATTTATTTATGATAAAAAATATGAATATGGGCCGACCTAAAATGTTAAAAATATAAAATGAATACGTGATAAATCAGTTGTCCTCAACTAAAATAAAATTCTGTTAGAAAATCTTCGTCAAGCAATTAATATGATGGCCTTTCAAAACAATTTTCATCTTCTGGTACCACCAGTAGAAATACAGAAGATGAAACATGGTTTTCAAAGGCCTTCATATTTTAACTGCTTGACGAAGATCTTCAAACAGAACTTTATTTAATTAAATGGAAATAAAATTTAGTTTTATTTGATTTTCATATTTATTAAAATATAATTCAGTGACAGCTGTTTCGGTACACTGTACCTTCTTCAGACATGTTAACAAATTATGAATTGTGTTCCAACTGATCTAAGCAACAATACAACAATCATTTATTTAAATTTAACAAAGGTGATTCATTCAATTCAAGTTGAG
Organism: Diploptera punctata; assembly: GCA_030220185.1. NCBI lineage: Eukaryota > Metazoa > Arthropoda > Insecta > Blattodea > Blaberidae > Diploptera > Diploptera punctata. The sequence goes on along the minus strand of JASPKZ010000837.1, from coordinate 233,905 downwards.
AATTTAACAGATTGTAAATAAATTAATTGAAAAGTAGTAATAAACTGTTAAATTCTCAACTTGATTTGAATGAATCGCCTTTGTTAAATTAAAATAAATTATTGTTGTATTGTTGCTTAGATCAGTTGGAACACAATTCATAATTTGTTAACATGTCTGAAGAAGGTACAGTGTACCGAAACAGCTGTCACTGAATTATATCTTTTAATAAATATGAAAATCAAATAAAACTAAGTTTTATTTTTATTTAATTAATGAATATGGATTTTCATCAAGTAAACACCAACTCAATTGATTATATTTTTATTTTTATTTACTTTATTTCGAGTGTTAGAAAGGGAACTACATTTTCATACCCACTGAAAGTTAAAATTGTTATTCGACCAATGAAAATGCAGTCATACAACTGCTTTGTTTACATTACAAGTGGAACTTAGCTCGGAAGAAGTATAATGTGTGATTAAGGTTGGTATTCATGAACCAAGTCATCTCCGTAAGCTGAGACTCTCATCTTTCAATTGTTCCTGGACATTTTTTAATAATAAATATGTTGTTATCACGTGATGTTGAATAGAGTGAGCCAGTTAGAGTAGGTTCTGCATCACCCACATGATTAACCACGGGCTGAGAGTCGCTCTTCGCAGAAAGCTTGGTTTTTTGAAACCGGCCTTAAAGTTTCTGTTACCTGTCTATACACACATTGCCTTGCAAGTCCTGTAAATTGAAGGAGAAATGAAAAATAGGTGAATATTCATAGTTAAATATGGGAAATAACATTATGAGGTTCTTAATTCGTAAATTAATGAGTCATTTTTTAACATCTTACCTCATATTTTATGTTTCTTCAAACACGGGAAGTAGTTTTCGAGAGAACGATCTCTCTAATTTTTAACCGACATTATGACTACTGGATTTTCATTGGAATCTCCATCAATAACGTTGCCATCTGGTGTTGATTTGATTAAGATTCCAATGAAAATCCAGTAGTCATAATGTCAGTTGAAAATTAGAAAGATCCTTCTCTCGAAAACTAGTTCCCGTGTTTGAAGAAACATAAAATATGAGGTAAAATGTTAAAAAATGACTCATTAATTTACGAATATGTGAATAATTTGTCTGAGGATAAAGGAAGTTAAGATCTTTTTTTTTACAAAATTTAATTTATTTTGATCCAGTTATTAATAATTCTAAGTGAAAATATAAGCTGATAGCCACAGTGGAATTAACAGATAATAAGTTCGGTTGATTTTCATCTTGCTCATAATTTTGTTGTTTCTTGTAAGACATGTTTCAAAGTTTTTTTTTGCTCCATCTTCAGTTGGTACAGACTGATCTTCTTTAAGTTGTCAGCCCTGGATCTAGTCTCCTCTTTTTTGTGGTCCAAAGAACTTGCTTATTAAGTTCCTCTCTCCTTGTTCTTCTGTATGTAGATTTTTTCCCGCATGGTGAGGTTGTTTGTGTTTTCTATCTGTTTTAATAATTTTGTGTTTGCATCTGTTTTATGATCCAATTGTACCAATCAGAAGTACAAAATTTCACTAATTCCATGTAGTAAGTCCTTAAAGGGAGCTGATATGAAGGGTTCAGAGCAAAAGTGGATCAAGTCCATATTTTAATCTCTTGAGAAAATAAGTAAAGAAACAAGCTGATAAAGCAGCACAAATATCAGGATATATGAAAGATTTAATTTGGTGCAACAAACATATGTCAATAGAAAGCAAAATCCACATATACAAAACAGTTCGACCAGTTTTCTTATATGGAGCAGAACTAGGGCTGATACAATAATAATCAGATATGAAATGAAGTTTTGATAACTATTCAGAGGGAAGCATTGTTTGGTAAGATACAAAATACAGAAACTAGAGACAAATTCAAGACAATCAAATTCATTAAACACAGATGAAATTTTGAAAGATCATATAGAAAGAATGGAAGACAATAGACTTGCAAAAAGAGCTAAAGAAGATAGACCAATGGATGGGAGAAGAACAAGAGGAAGACCAGCCAAGAGATGGATAGACAGTGGATGCACATCCAATACGTCTTCCTCCGAGGAGTGATTTGGGAAATAGACAGGAAGAAAATCCTACAAGAGAAAAACTTACATAAAGTTGAAGTAATACCAGTACATTTAATTGAGATAAAAAGAATTAAACATTTTTTACAGTGAAAAAGAACAAATACAATATTTGGTTCACCATTATTCTGAAGAATGATTGATATTTTGTACAGAAATTCACATAAAACTGAGATTTTGACTTTTTGGACTTGGTCCACTTTTGCTCTGAACTCCTAATGTAAAATTAGCATTTCCAGAGACGAGTTAATTTAACAAATTTTTACTAAGTAATCCATAAAGCTTTAGGTTTTTCTATTTAACAATAAACAAGCATTCCATAATATTTACAACTTTTGGTTAGGTTTTTTTAGATTTCATATTTATAACTTAAAGGGATAGAAGTATGTTTGATGGACAAGATATGCCATTTTTCAATTTAATCGTATGTAAAGTTGGCTTTCGTATTTAAATACTAAATGCAATTATTTTGATTGGTTATGAATTACAAGGGAACTGCCAACCATTGTAGGCAAAACCTAACTTGAGAAGCATTGTCATGTACCAAGGCCGTGTCCAGAAAAAATATGTGCCGTTTTTAACTGCAAACACAGAAAGCGAACAAAAATCCACGAATAGCAAGCCACTGTATGGAGCAGATGGACTTGCCTGCTTGAGCAAGTGGGACGGGGCATAGTGCAGACAGCAGGTACCAACTCTGGAGTTGTTTTACTTCCCTGTAGTTCAAATGAGACATTTGGTGACGGATTTTAGTGCCTTGCAGTTAAAAACGGCCTTGGTATATCACACCACTTCTCTGGGAGAAATCTGCTGGTAGTTTTTGGCATGCAATGGTTGTAAATTAGAAACAAATCAGGTGATGTCGTTGTTGCTGGTTAGGGGACCCAGAGTTACACGAATTGGAATGTAAAGCCCTGAGAAATAATCCAGGGATTATAATGATCCCTTGGTTATATGAGGTTCTCTTGAATCCAGTCCGTAAACTTGGTAACTCTGGTATACACTCCCGGATATCCTGGTTCAGCGCATCTGTATCCATACGACACAATTCCGATGAGATATGCTCGGTCACCCCTGGGGAAGATGAGAGGTCCACCAGAATCTCCTTGACAAGCATCTTTGCCTCCTCGTGCGTACCCTGCACACAGCACGTTGTCGTCAATCCTGGCGGTCTTGAACCTGCTGAGCGCGTCCTTACATCTCTCTTGGCTGACGACAGGTATCTGCAATTGCATCAAGCGGTCGCTCGACGGACCATTGAATTCCAATGACCCCCACCCCGCCAGATAAGGGTAGTTTCTCTCAAAGTTGCGTTTTTGCAGTTCTGCATCCAGGGGAAGGCATATGGGTCGTACAAGGTCAGAGAATGGCACGTCTTCGTTGAGCCGGATGATGCCGATGTCATTGACGAAAGTTGTTGGGTCGTAGTTTGGATGAACCTTGGATTTCTCGACCAGTCGCTCTACGGGGGTGGCTCCGTCCTTGTCGTCCTTGAGGTTGAGGTCCGCTATGCGCACCATGTACAGATCCTTGCGGTTGTGGATGCAGTGCCCGGCTGTCAACACGTGCCGCTTGTGATGAGAGCACCTCCGCACAGGAAGCGCGGTTCTGGCGAAGTTTTGCTTCTGTAGCCGAGAGCTACTATCCATGGCCATGCACCTGCAATGTAACGTTGGCACATTCTTATTTTGAGACACTTATAGGCTTAACATGTTGTCAGTTATATTTGAAGAGAAAAATTATACGCCCAGACTGGGACTCGAACCCAGGACCTTTGGCTTTCCGGGCCAATGCTCTACCGACTGAGCTACCGGGGCGAGTTTCTATCTGGTGTTCACGTTGTTTTGGCGAGATAAACAACACAGATGATCGTGCAATAACTTTATTTAATTATAAGTCACAGGCTCTATCTAACCTGCAGGTTCATGGCCGCGCGGACATAAGATCTCCATACATCCTTCTCCTGAGCTAGTGTCTTCCATCATTCCCTGTAAAATCTACTTCCCTCAAATCATGGTTAATATTATTGTCCCACCTCATTCTTGGTCTACCAATTGGGCGTTTTCCTCACGTTTTCCTATAAGATGCTTCCATGCACAATCTGTCCTGTCCCATTCGAGCCACGTGTCCTGCCCATCGCTGTCTACGAGACTTAACATTATAACTTGCTTTCTATAAATACCATATAGTTCATTGTTATGTAGTTTTCTCATTCATCTGTCTGTTCATCTCTCTTTGGTCCAAAAATTGTCCTAAGAACTTTATTCTCAAATACTCGTTATCTCATTTCAAATTCAAATACCTAGGAACAATAATCACAAACAGGAATGAGATGCACAAAGAAATTAAACATAGGTTCAAAAAAACATTAAACTGAAAATATATAAAACTGTTATTCTACCAGTTATATTATATGGTTGTGAAACATGGACTCTTACTTTAAGGGAGGAAAGAAGATTACGAGTATTTGAGAATAAAGTTCTTAGGAAAATGTTTGGACCAAAGAGAGATGAACAGTCAGGAGAATGGAGAAGACTACATAACAGTGAACTACATGATCTTTATAGAAAACCAGATATAATAAGAACAGTTAAGTCTCATAGACTGCGATGGGCAGGACATGTGGCATAAATGGGGAATGAAAGAGGGACATTGAAACTTCTTGTAGGAAAGTCAGAGTAAAAACGTCCAAATAGGTTGACCAAGAATGAGGTGGGAGAATAACATTAACCATAATTTGAGGGAAGTAAATAGGAAAACGTTACTCAGGATAGATATGTATGGAGAGGTTATGTCTGCGCAGCCATGAACCTACGGGTTCGTTAGTACCAGTGATTTGGCAAGTTAGTAATATTACTGCCTGATCCAATTGATTTTTATATTTAATTCAGGCAGCCCAAGGTGAAAGCCCAAATGTGCTGCCACCTAGTGAGAGGTTTTGAGAACTTACCTAGAGGTGCTGGGAATCCTCCAATGACTTTTATTTCGTTGACAGTTTTGCCTGTGAACCCGCACTCTGATTCATCAGGGATTTTAACTCTAGGCGTGATGTTTGTCTTAGGAGGTGGTCCAGTCGCACAACAAACTTTTGGATCTCTACCATCGAAGCCACAGGCAGAGGCACGCAGGAAGTCCGCTACCCCTGGTTCATTTCTTTGATTCCTCAGCATTTCTATGAGCTCTGCACATTGCTTGATGTTAATACAGGTCCCCTCCTGGCCTCGCGGGTTCACACACGGGTTCTCTGCACAAACACATCACAACTATCACTACCTACAGAGCTACGGCACTTGCGCTGGTTTTTAATCTCTACGGAGGAAGACATTTTCTCATGGAATTTCGGTCAGTATGTGACCGGTGTCCGCCCAGCATCGTGAGGCATTTGGGTAGCTACAATAAGTAGTGACTCCAGGTTGAGGAAATCAGCTGTAACGGCTGAGGAACATATCACCCCTACACTGGCTGGATGAATATCTACTGTGCAGTAGCTTCATTTGAGGGGTCTATGTTGTATGGTGCGGCAAGAGGGGAGGTCGAGTTACAGCTGCTGCTAGTAAACTACACTCAGTTTTGAAAATAGTTACTACACGTTGTATTTTGTATCTGCGGGGTGAATCATAAATATGGCTATACGTTTGATCGCGTTGTGTGATGAAAATATTACCATTACAGGAAATATGAAATTACCGTTGGAAAGGCAATTATTTCAAATTACAACAATGGAATAAAACAAAACGGTGTAGAACTTACGTCATTACTCAAAATGGCGTTGAATATGCAACAGCAAATTATAATTGCTGCATGGGTAATAACGTATGCTAATGATCGTGAGGCCGCAAGACGTGAGTTTAACGTAGCATTGCAGCCATCGACTGTGGGGAAGTGGAGAAAACGACTGCTGGAAACGGGAAGGATGCAGAAAATCAAACCTCCTGGAAGGCCTCGCATTAGCACGGAGCAGAAACAACGAAGAGAATTGTGGGGGCGTTCGACGCTAGCCCACAAAAATCAACCCGCCAAGCTGCACGTGAGCAGTGATTTGTTTTGTTTTGTTCTATTGTTGTAATTTGAAGGATTCCCTTTCCAATGATAACATCATATTTCCTTTAATAATAATATTTTCGTCACAAAATGCGATCAAACGTATAGCCATATTTCTGAATCACACTGTACTAGTTCTGTGTTAGTGAATACTTACGTGTTCTCATGTGTTTGGGGTGTTCGTTATAGAATAGTGTTGTTTTTATAACAATTTATTGTATTATTATTATTATTATTATTATTATTATTATTATTATTATTATTATTATTATTATTATTATTATTATTATTATTATTATTATTATTATTATTATTGCACGCCGTAGCGTAGTGGTTAAGGCAGTGCGCTACAAACCGGAAGGTCGAGGGTTCAAGTCCCGGTCGGGTCAGGATTTTTAAACTGACCCAAATCTTCTGGTGGCACCATGGTCCTGGGGTCGACTCAGCCTCTAACTTAAATGAGTACCAGACGCTTGTTCTGGGGGTAAAGGTGGTTATGCTCCTTGCCTCTGGTTACGAGGGTCGCGGGTTCAAACCCGGCCGGGGTCGATGGATTTTTTTAGGATGGAAAACTCCAAGGAGCAAGTCCTCCGGGAGGGACTTTAAGCCGTGGGTCCCGAGTCTGAAGATTATCAGGTTCGTAAAATATCCTTAAGCCCGAATGAAAAGGCCTATAAGCAAAATTTACCGAATTTTCTCGTCCTAGTACTACCTTGGTTTCCTAGACGTCAGTATGAGGCGGAACGCTGACCACGGACCACTCAAATGACATCTATACGAAAACAAGTGTAACTAAATTAGTATGGTTCAAATTCTTCCCTGTAGGGGGAGAGCGCCTAAATCTATGTTAAGGGAAACATGGGCTTACAAGATTATTATTATTATTATTATTATTATTATTATTATTATTATTATTATTATTATTATCATTATTATTAATAGGAAAATATTTTTTTGCGCAGCTACTGGTTCCCTCCCCCTCTCGGCAATGTTCCCTCCTGCCAGGGCTACAGTTACAGAACGGGAGTATACTCATGTGGATGTGAGACCAGCAGCCGGCTAGTAGGCCAATGGCCTTCTAGGTCTGATGCGCTATGGAATTATTTTTAACGACATTGTCTTCAACCTTTTTATTCTGAACTACCTGTACGGTGACGCGTTACACTCTGGTTAAATGGAAAGATTGTTGTTCATTGGCGTAAAATATTGAGTAAAGCGTGAGTTGCTTTTACGTCCAACAGATGACACTGTTTTTTCTCCTCAGGGGTCCCCATCTAGGGGATATGTGGATGGCGACCACAAGGTGCCCAAGCTGAGCAAAACATTGCTTCCACTTACTTGTGTTTTGCTCCTTACTTTTCTTCTTCTTCTTCTTCTTCTTCTTCTTCTTCCTCCCAAGTATTAGGCCAAGAACTGTTACGATCCTATAGAAAATTTTCCCTCCAGCGTTTCACAGGACGGCCCAGTGATCTTCGTCCTCTTGGTATATAATTATAAACAGCTTTGGGGATCCGATTTGAACTCATTCTTTCAAGATGGTGTTTCCAATTTAGTTGGTACTGTTTAATATATTCCAAAATTGGCGTAGTCTTCAATTCTTTTAAGATATCGGTGTTCCTTTTCCGATCCCATCTGGTGTAACCCGCTGTTCTGCGCATGAATCTCATTTCACAAGCCGTTATTCTCTTTCATGTTGTCTTTTTAGTGTCCATGCTTGCTATCTTGGTTAACTCTTGTTTTTTCGACCCCGACGCTATTAGGACATCCGAGGGCTAGATAGTCTTTCCTTTCTTCCATTTCTTCTTTCCTTTATTTTATTTTCTTCTCCAGAAAAGCCTGACCAGAGGCTATAAGATGGCAGCCCCATCACTGGTCTTGCCTTCCTTTGGCCAGCAACCAATCGAAGGGACTATTATTATGCTTTCAAATCTTATACGAGAATTTCCCGGAGGGATGCGCCTTACTTGTATCTTTCCTATATAGCCTCTCTTGGCTAACTCTTGTTTTTTCGACCCTGATAGCATTGCCCAGGACATCTACTGTCTTCCTCTCTATTGATGTGGGTCTTACAACATCACCTTGATGGGTTAACCTTGTTATTGACAAATTAGGTAAACAAGGAACCAAAAAAACACTCACATAAGCTGCAGGGTACATCAATGCAGCCCCATTGCAATTTATACACAATATGAATTCTTCGTCATCATTATCATCATTAACAACAACAAGGATTGAGCTCAATGGCCTGTTCCGAATTGGTCCTTCCATCTCTTCGATGGTCTTCCCAACATTCTTCTTCCTTTTGGTTTATAATTATACATTCTTCTTGGTATGCGCTGTTCATTCATTCGTAATATGTGCTGAAGGTAAGCATTTTGATAGTATTTTATTCTTTCACAGAGATTAAATATATTAAGTTCTGTTCTTATATCTTTGTTTTTCTTTTTATCGGTCCTTTGGTATCCTGCTATTGCTATCAACATATTCATTTCTGCAGCCTCTATTTGTTTACTATCTGCCTTTGTTAATGTCCAGGTTTCACATCCATAGATAAGAGATGGAACTGCCAATACTTTGTATTCTTGTAAAGCGAAATAAACATTTGTATGCAATGGATTTGTGTCATCAGCTACAGCTGGACGCATGTAAAAACGACTGTGTGAGTTTGTTTGTTTGTTTGTTTGTCCTTCACGGACTCTATTTGACCCGATTTGAATTCCCCCCCCCCATCATTTACACCCCAGCCACTGATTCCCCGGCCCTGAAGTTTTCACGACAGTGTTGCCGATATGGATATTCAGTGAGAGTTGCCTCTTTATGTATGCGGTTAGCAGACATACAGCTGACATCTCAGCAATTTCAAACCTTACTAGCGCGCTATAGCAGCGTCAAGAGCAGTGATTGGTTGTGGCAGACATCTACTCCTACATCAACCAATTCCTTATTGACAGTAGAGGGCGAGTTTCTCCCTTTACCCCTCGCATAACCTAAACTTCAGAGCCGGAGTTACAGTGGCTGTATTGTAGAGAATTTTTCTGGGACAATTAACGCATATAACATACTAGCGGACCCGGCAGATGTTGTCCTGCCCCAACGCTCAATTCTCGTGTCATGGCCGGACGATAAAAATATATACTTTTTTACCATAAAATTCACGAATCAAGATGCAATTAGATATTACTAAACAAGTTCGCAAGAAAACTCCTCACTGTCATCTGTTGTGGCTCAAGAAGCGTGCATGATGACGTCACGTCGTTTTCGGGAATATGTCGATAATGAAGATGACTACACATCTGACAAAAAATCCCATAACCCGATCGCAGCGCCACCAACCGAGTCCAGTTGTGAATGTAAACCATCCCGGGACCCACTCACAACACACACACATTTTAATAAAATCGGTCCAGTCGTTTAGGTAGTTTTTTTTAATTTCGGTTTTCAAGTAAACCTCCATTTCTTATTGTCGGATTTCGCTCATTTTTGGATAATAGTTACCTTGGTTTGTTGTAATATGATATACTGAGTTTCGTTGTGAAACATCAAAAAATGTGACCGCTAGAGCGATTTTTAAATTTTCACTTCAGGTGAACTCCTACACCTAACGGTTTTAAAAGGTGCAATTGTGAATCTAAATCATCGAGGGAGCCAATCAGGCACACACAAAAAAATTTCATCAAAATCGATCCAGTCGTTTAGGAGGAGTTCAGTGACAAACCCGTAGTGCAGAAATATATATATATATCCACGTTGAGAAAACCAGTATAACGTCTGGGAGACCCGCCATGCTGACCACATGCCACCCCTACACTGGCTAGATAATCATCTACCCTGTGATTGACACATGTAGATCCAGCACCCGGATGATAGGCTAAGAGCCTTCTAGGCCTGTCGCGCTGTGGAATTGAATATAGGCCTATATAGGCCTATATACGTTTATAAAATTTACCTTACGTACTATATGATCAGAGTTAAGGAAAAGAGGCATCAGCGCACTAAAAAAGTCGCTTTTTGGTCGCTTAGATGCCTAAACCGTAACAAATACAACAAATTAAAGTCCCTCCCGAAGGACTTGCTCCCTAGATTTTTCCATCCTAAAAAATCCATCAACCCCTGCCAGGTTTGAACCCGCGACCTCGGAATCAGCGGCAAGGAATATAACCACTAGCCCATTGCAGGCGTCCCTTAAGATTTTTTTTTGCAAATGCCCCAGGTTGTCTTTCGACATTCCTGGTGTTCTCTCCTGGCATGGCGTACATGTAACCCACTTGAGGTTGGGGCGCCTGGAAGGCGGGGTTACGTTGTCCCGATGATATGATGGGTGATGATGATGATGATAATGGTGCTCCAGGAGAGTCCCTAATCCTAAGCTTAATCTAAGATGAATATGAATGATGATGATTGCGATGGCCATATGATTTCGGGGACCGTTTGGGCCTTAAAGTTTTCCTGACATTTGTCTTACAGGTGAGGAAAAACCCCGATAAAAAACTCACCCAGAAAAACTGTCCCGACCGGGGATCGAACCTGGGCCCGTTGCGTGACAAGGCAGTACGCTACCTCGAGCCTTAAAAATAATAAAACGCCAAATTTGCAGCTATTAACTCCCCGACAATTTAATAGCACACTCATTGCATCATTCCATATTTCATGCTTTTATTTTTTTACAAATTAATCGAAATGCTGGCCACATACTGGCTGATTCTGTCAAAATTTATGAGAACTGTTATGGTGACAACGTGAAAGTTTTCTTGGGACACGCGGTATAAGGTAAGGAACTTACGTGAACGCGCGGTGGCGAAGAGCAGAATCAGTAGCAGCGCTGCTGGCGACATCTGCAACAATAAAAACACATTAATAAACATACCTCGTTCGCTTATCGTTTTAATTCCCACATGCAATTATGACAATTTAACAAAACACTAGCACTGCCATTTTTAATACATTTACAAATGTTCAATGACAACAAATTGCATCCAGTATAATGGCTGCCATCTTCTCGGCTTTCGCCTCACAATGTAAACATGAAGCTTGTCTCTCGGGTGTTAAAACTGGTCTTCATTAGACCGCACTCTGCAAAAAGGAACCAAGTCACAAGGCAACTGAAGTCACAAAAATAAAATTGAAGTTAAATTCCAATAGGAAATTAAGCTGAATATATGTATTGTTCAATGCTCCAGGTTGTTATTTCGACATTTCTGGTGTTCTCTCCTAGCATTGGCGTAATTGTAACCCAGTTCTGAGGTTGGGGCACCTGGAAGGCGGAGTTATATTACCCCGATGATATCCATCCATCCATAGTAATTCTGCCCGAAGGCAGGTCCTTCACTGCAATCATAACATTTTCATGCTATGCTTTGCAGCTTTACTAGGGAATTGTAGGTGTGGTAGCTTCCCGTTGCTTTCCACACCGGTGAAGGATGATGGTGATAATGATGATGATGATGGCCATATGATTTCGGGGACCGTTTGGGCCTTAAAGTTTTCCTGACATTTGTCTTACAGGTGAGGAAAAACCCCGATAAAAACCTCACTCAGAGAAACTGCCCCGACCGGGGATCGAACCCGGGCCCGCTGCGTGACAAGGCAGCACGCTACCTCGAGACCACAGCGGTGGACCCCGATGATATGATGGATGATAAATGATAATGAAGCGCCAGGAGAATACTTAACCTAAATTCCAGACCCTGGGCAACCACAGGAATGATTCCCTTTAAAGAAAAATTCCTAATATTTGACCAGGAATTGAACTCGGGACCTCATGAACAGTAGTCATAAATACTGACCACTAGCCCATGTGACTGGTCAACTAAAATATATAAAACTGTTATTCTTCCAGTTATATTATATGGATGTGAAACATGGACTCTTACTTTAAGGGAGGAAAGGAGATTACAAGTATTTGAGAATAAAGTTCTTGGGAAAATTTTTGGACCAAAGATAGATGAACAGACAGGTGAATGGAGAAGACTACTTAATAGTGAACTACATGATCTTTATAGGAAACCAAATATAATGAGAACAGTTAAATCTTGTAGACTGCGTTGGGCAGGACATCTGGCATGAATAAGGAATGATAGAGGGGTTGGAAACTCCTTGTAAGAAACAGAGGGAAAACGCCCAGTAGATAGACCAAGAATGAGGTGGGAGAATAACATTAACTATGATTTGAGGGAAGTAGATTATACAGGGAATGATTGGAAAGGATTAGCTCAGGATAGGGATGTATGGAGAGCTTATGTCCGCGCTTCCATGAACCTACGGGTTCGATAGTGCCAGTGAGTTAGATATATTGTGCGATCAGCTCAGCCACAGTTTAACATCTTCCTTTCATACTCGTATGTCTGGCGTCAGCCGGGACTTACAGGGACACAACTTGTCTCTGGATCGATCGTACTCTTTTGTACCATAAAGGACATGTGGGTCTTCCGGATGAGTGATCAGCTCATTGCCAAGGCCACCTCCGAGACAACATGAACACAATTCACCCATACATTCATAATAAAGAAGATGAATACCATGTGGGTGATTGTGATTGCAAAATGACGTTTGGGCCTTGAAGTTTCTTGACATTTGAAAGTTACAAGGAAATAGCAGATAAGTCACTTTTGCACGCCACAGTCTGTTGATTATGCAACTTCTTTCCCTGCGTGTCACACTTTGAAGGTAAACAAACACATGGCCAAACTGTTTATTTTATTGTCTCTCACTTTTAATACAAATTTCTTTAATTTCTTTCCATGGACTATTTAACTCATGCCCCAAACGGGAGTCAATGACCAATCACATTTCAATTATTTTTTATTTACAACCAATCACAGTCGCGTTTAGCCTAGAATTTACCAATTAAAGTTTATCATAATAAAGAAAGTACCTCCTTTTTAACTTTCTGAATAGGTCATAGCATTATTTTGAAATCACTGACTCTCCAGGAAAGACGGCTACCAGATTGTATATATAGTGCATGAATGTCAACACATAGCGCATGCGGGAGTTAATATAAAAACATTTGTAGCAATTGATTATACCACAAAAAAAGAAGAAACCAGTGTTTTCACTTTATAGGAAGCCAGATATAATAAGAACAGTTAAGTCTCGTAGACTGCGATGGGCAGGACATGTTGCACGTATGGGGAATGAAAGACTTGCATGGAAGCTTCTTGTAGGAAAGCCAGAGGGAAAACGCCCAGTTGGTAGACCAAGAATGAGGTGGGAGAATCACATTAACTATGATTTGAGGGAAGTAGATTATACAGGGAATGATTGGAAAGCATTATCTCAGGATAGGGATGTATGGAGAGCTTATGCCCGCGCGGCCATGAACCTACGGGTTCGATAGTGCCAGTGAGTAAGTAAGTAAGTTAGACCTCCTCAAATACGAACCTCGAACACTGTCTTATAAACTGCCCTACATTGTAACACAAAGTAGAGACAGGTAAATAAAGTAGTTGGTTTTTTCGAGTTATTTGGTAATTACGACGAGTGTGTGGGTGACCTTGCCAGCGGACATGTTGGAATTACCACCAAGGTCACTGTGAATCACTGCAAGATGTGCATTATATTATCTTTGCGGAAACTCACAGACCATGAAATATCACAGGAATATGTTAATTTGATTTAGAAAACTTGCAGTCTCCAAGACCTTCCAGTTGTCCCTGTCTTCAGGTCATCAGTAGAAATCGAACAATATTTTTTCGTAAACACGATATGAGCGTACGGCTGATGCCACCATTGTACGTGACGTCAGAGGGAACGGGTTACAGCAACGGTCTAGAATAATAACTTTGCATCTTTATAAATATAAGGTCTTTAATATGTTATGCAGTTTTTCAAAATACTTACTTACTTACTTACTGACTGACTGACTTACTTACTTACTGACTTACTTACTTACTTACTGACTTACTTACTTACTTACTTACTTACTTACTTACTGACTTACTTACTTACTTACTTACTTACTTACTTACTTACTTACTTACTTACTTACTTACTTACTTACTTACTGACTTACTCACTTACTTACTTACTTACTTACTTACTTACTTACTTACTTACTTACTTACTTACTTACTTACTTACTTACTTACTTACTTACTGACTGACTTACTTACTTACTGACTTACTTACTTACTTACTTATTTACTTACTGACTTACTTACTTACTTACTTACTTACTTACTTACTTACTTACTTACTTACTTACTTACTTACTTACTTACTTACTGACTGACTTACTTACTTACTGACTTACTTACTTACTTACTTATTTACTTACTGACTTACTTACTTACTTACTTACTTACTTACTTACTTACTTACTTACTTACTTACTTACTTACTTACTTACTTACTTACTTAGTTACTTACTGACTTAGGCCTATTTACTTACTCACTGGCACTATCGAACCCGTAGGTTCATGGCCGCACGGACATAAGTTCTCCATACATCCCTATCTTGAGCTAATGTCTTCCAATCATTCCCTGTATAATCTACTTCCCTCAAATCATAGTTAATGTTGTTTCCCACCTCATTCTTGGTCTACCAACTGGGCGTTTTCCTTCTGGCTTTCCTACAAGAAGCTTCCATGCAAGTCTTTCATTCCCCATACGTGCAACATGTCCTGCCCATCGCAGTCTACGAGACTTAACTGTTCTTATTATATCTGGCTTCCTATAAAGACCATGTAGTTCATTATTATGTAGTCTTCTCCATTCACCTGTCTGTTCATCTCTCTTTGGTCCAAAACATTTCCTAAGAACTTTATTCTCAAATACTTGTAATATTTTCTCCTCCCTTAAAGTAAGAGTCCATGTTTCACATCCATATAATATAACTGGTAGAATAACAGTTTTATATATTTTTAGTTTAACGTTTTTTGAAAGGAGTTGGGACATCAAGAGTCTCTGCAATGCATAATAACACGCATTTCCAGAATTGAGCCTATGTTTAATTTCCTTGTGCATCTCATTCCTACTTGTGATTATTGTTCCTAGGTATTTGAATTCAGCCACTTGCTCAAAATTTCCCTCATTTGTCATTAGCTGTCTATTTCCATTACATAATGCATTTTTACGTGTGACCATATGCAATTTTTGAAAATGCAATAATTAATTAAAAAAATCATCGAAATAATTTTTTTTATTTTCATCTATATATATTCCCTTTTAAGTTCGGAAAATTAGATGAGGCTTACGTCCAGCTGCACTGTCTCTGCAGGCAGTTACTCTGTCTATGAAGTCTTGCTATTATTGACCCGAGATATTTAAAAAAATTCACACTTTTTTATTTTCCCTGTTTCAAGTATGAGGTCATCCACATCCTTTCCCAAACACATATATTCTGTTTTCTGTAAATTTATATTCAGTCCCCATTTTTTATATTCTTCCATTAGTTTATTTATCATATATTTCATATCATCTTCATCCCCTGCAAAAATTATTTGATCATCTGCAAACAACAATGAATGCAGTACTTTTCCTCCTATAGGAATACCCATTTCAGAACATTTTTATACCACAAGTTAAGAGCCTGGTCTAAATAAATGTTAAAAAGAATTGGTGACAAACTGCATCCCTGCTTAAGGTCTTTATTCACTGTGAATTCCTCTGTTAAATTATTCTGTATTTTTACTTTAGCTTTTGTATTACTATAGATCCTCCTAACAATATTAATCCATTTATCACAGATATTCATATTTCTCATTGCCGTCCATAACAATTGTCGAGGTACACTATTATATGCCATCTCTCTAAATCAATAAAGCTCATATGCAGTTCTTTATTTTTTGCTAGGATTTTAGGTTATTTTGAACTCAAATTCTCACTTCATTTTAAGTCGCTTCTCACATTTTTTGCAGTAAAAGTTAACATATATAAAAGGTAAATATTCACTTATTGTAACAATAAACTGTGTGTGTTTTCCGTTTTTTATTTGGATTTAAGTTGGTAGTACTGTGCCATAGAATCCCCGAGTGTTTCATTAAATTTATCAAACAATTTTCATTCATAATTTGAAGAGTAATTTTACAGTGTAATGTTACGCAATTCATTATAAATCGCTGGGTTATAAAACCAATTAATGTCACAGATTGTAGTTTCACTGCTGTACATTTTACGACCGCTGTTATGTGTTATTCAATGTATCTACCATTGCAAATTGTATTAATAACATCAAAAATTTGTTGACGGGGTAATCTGAATTCTGGAAAAACATGTCATTACTATAGACCGGATGTTAGGGAAAATGCCTACAGTTATTTATTATAGATATTGTAAAAGTGACTTCATAAGAGTTCATACCAACGACCCTAGAGTTGTTTTCCATTAAGTTCATTTTGCCTATAAATGCCTATTTCAGCTTATAATGCCTATTTGCCATTTTTCTTGAAATTAACTTAGTATTTCAATGGAATCAATTGAAATTAACAAATTTCATGACATATATAATTTCATATTGAGAAAACTAAATATCTGTGTATAGGAGAAGAAATGGAAAATATAAATTTCAACAAAGGAGAAGAACTAAAACCTAATATTGAATGCACTTATTTAGGAACCAAATTAGACCATTCAGGCGATAACACAGTGGAAATTAAAAATAGAATCGCACAAACAAAACAAGCAATAAATGCTTTAAACTCTGTTTGGTGGAGCAAAAATATTACAAAAAAAAATAGAAAATTACAAATATAACAAACCATAATTCAGAGCATTTTAACATATGGTGCTGAAGTCTGGCAAATTCCTACCAGGGAAATGAAAAGAATTTTATGTACAGAAATGGATGTTTTAAGAAGATCAGCTGGAAAATCTAGAATGGATAGAATACGAAATAAAGAAATAAGGGAAATTATGGGTGTACAAGAGGAGCCGGACATCATAGGCATCATAGAAAAGAAAAGATTGCAGTGGTATGGTCATGTCAAACGAATGCCAGAGCAAAGATTGCCAAAAATTGTTATGGAATGGATCCCAATGGAAAGGAGGAAGAGAGGAAGACCGAAGAAAACTTGGATAGAAAGGGTACAAG
Organism: Diploptera punctata; assembly: GCA_030220185.1. Classification (NCBI taxonomy): domain Eukaryota; kingdom Metazoa; phylum Arthropoda; class Insecta; order Blattodea; family Blaberidae; genus Diploptera; species Diploptera punctata. The sequence goes on along the minus strand of JASPKZ010000837.1, from coordinate 216,755 downwards.
CAGCTATGAATATCAGAGGAATGGAGGAAGATCAATGGATGGATAGAGAGGAATGGCGTTTGGTTTCCGGAAGACGGCGGCAGCTGCCATGATACCGGATGATGATGATGAGAAATTTTCAAGTGTTCTTTTTATAAATTCTCTTAGAATATTTTAGGAAAAGGGTAGCAATAAGCCAATAACCTAGCAGGTAGATGGTTCCTCCTCAATGCACTCCCGTTAAACAAATATTGTATTTTTCCACCTCACGCATTCCCGTTAAGCGAAATAGCCCTAAGCTATGTCCCATTGTATTATGCTCCGGCTCTAAGGCTTGGAGAAAGTTCTAGAGTACAGCTTTGCTTCTTTTCAGTACAAACATTGCTGAATGGCAAAGAGAATAGATGGCTCAAGCTTTCTTTCTCTGTCTCACACCTGGTGCTGAAATCTTTAAGTGATATGCAATATTATTTTTGATGTTGGTAACACTGAATTCAGTCTGTAGTCCTCATTCACAGACAGATGCTTCAAAGACAAAGTGGTGCGACATGTGTGTGTGGCTTCCCCCCCCCCTTTTAGAACAGTTTTTACGATGTCTAAAGAGCAGACGACAGTTAAAGAGAAACTGACCAATTTCGTGAAAGAATTTGGTGCGGAAATATTCTCAAGTGAGGGTTCAATATTGTTCTGCAAAGTGCCACATTTCACAGCACGTACACTCTGCAAAACATAAGTCTGCTCTTTGTAAAAGCAAAACATATTCCAAAAACATCTCTGATATCTTCGCACGCTATTGATAACATATGTTTATATTCTTAACGTAAGGCTGTAAAAATTTATGTTGTAGTCCATTTTTTGTAGGAGCCTATTTTGAATTTGTTTTAAATGCCTAACACCCGGACTCTAGTTAATACGCATTGCAAGGACTCTTGTCGTCCCAAGTTCTGTCAATAAAACGTTAAACTGAAAATATATGAAACAATTATTCTACCAGTTATATTATATGGATGTGAAACATGGACTCTTGTTTAAGGGAGGAAAGGAGATTACAAGTATTTGAGAATAAAGTTCTTAGGAAAAATTTTGACCAAAGAGAGATGAACAGACATGCGAATGGAGAAGATTACATAACAGTGAGCTACATGATCTTTATAGGAAGCCAGATGTAATAAGAACAGTTAAGTCTCGTAGACTGCGATGGACAGGACATGTGGCACGAATGTGGAATGAAAAAGGTAAAAGCAAACTTCTTGCAGGAAAACCAGAGTTATGACGAAGAGTGAAATGGGAAATTCAGGAAAGTAGATTACACAGCGTATGATTGGAAAACATTATCTCAGGTTTGGGGTGTATGGAGAGCTTACGTCCGCGCAACCATGAACCCACGGGTTCGATAGTGCCAGTAATTATGTTGGTGAATATTTTCCGAGTGACGGTACGACATTGGGAAATGGGTTTTGAGACTGATGGAGGTCATTTGGTACACTGACTTTGTAGTAGATACTAAACTATAATTTTTTTGTTTTATTTGGACTGCGTTATCCCAAAAAGTATTGGCAATTTGTGAACAAACTGTAGTATGTATCAGTAAAACTAATTGGTGCCAAGAAGACAGGAATAAATAAACACCCGGTAACGAAATAATGCAGAAATGTGTGTTTTTATTTTTAGTTGAAATAAAATTGTATCATGCACGTTGCGACGAACCAAACATGGCGGTTACGAGAGTAAATTTTTAATTTCGGATTTCAGCAAAACCCCCACTTCTAATGGTTGTATGTAGGTGAGATTTGGATGATACCTACATCTATTTATTTTAATAGCACATGATGAGTTTCGTTGTGAAACAAAAAATTGCAACCGCTAGAGGGATTTAGAATTTCCGTTTCAGATGAACTCCTACACCTAATGGTTTTAGAGAATAATATATAGCGACCGCACCTAGACCTGTTGTATAAAATTTCAAGTCAGTCGACCAACTATTTTCTAGTTTAGCGAGCACAAATATTGCGCAGTCTGTATGACTATTTAACTCAGGCCCCAAATGGGACTCAATGACCAATCACATTTCAATGATTTTTTATTTACAACGAATCACAGTCATGTTTCGCCTAGAATTTACCAACTAAAGTTTATCATAATAAAGAAAGCACCTCCTTTTTAACATTCTAAATAGGTCATAGCATTATTTTGCAGTGACTGACTCTGTAAGAAAGACGGCTACCAGATTGTATACATAGTGCATGAATGTCAACACATAGCGCATGCGGGAGTTAATATAAAAACATTTGTAACAATTGATTATACCACAAAAAGCACTGTTTGCACTTTCTTAAACGAATTATTTTCCAGGAAATGACGCAGAAAATTATAATTGGCATATTTACATCATAGGATATCAGAAATCAATTAATACATTATAACATTGGTTATAAATTTCTCCACTAGGGTGCATTCTTACAACATTGCGATCTTTTGGCAATAAATAATATATTGATCGAACAAAAGAAGCAAATGATGCGTACCAATCGTTTATCATTTGTTTTCAAACATCGCCGTTTACATTAAATATATAAATATTTTAAAATAACTATAGTTAAATAATGATTTGTGAGTAAACAGCTTAATTTTATTCGTTAAATAGTCCTAACAAATGTCACTCTTGATTTCCAAATTCACTCGTGGCATTACTTATGATAACTGAATGACTTATTAATGCGATTAAGAAGAAACGTGAAAAACGCGTTTTAAAAATCAGAAAAGAAATGTCAAAGGCAAAACAGCCTATAAACAAGTTTACATGGAATGTGTTGAGTCATACAGTGTCAGAGATTTGCATTCAAAAAATCCCAAGTTGAAATTTCTTACCCGAAAATCTTGAAATTTTTCGCGGTTTTTATTTTATTTTAAAAGAAAATGCTGGGTTGTAATTTGACCGTAAACTGTCATTTGATAATTATTATCGATGAAAATAACGTGAGTTGCACTTGCACGATACACTTGAATACACAGAGCCTGTTGGTGCACATTGAAATGTCATATGATACATGTGTTTGAATAAAAAGACGTTATACAAAGGTACAAACATGTAATATGTCATTCAAATATCCATTATTATTATTATTATTGTTATTGTTATTATTATTATTATTATTATTATTATTATTATTATTATTATTATTATTATTATTATTATTATTATTATTATTATTATTATTATTATTATTATTATTATTATTATTATTATTATAGTCCACCGCTGTGGTCTCGAGGTAGGGTGCTCCCTTGTCACGCAGCGGACCCGGGTTCGATCCCCGGTCGGGGCAGTTTTTCTGGGTGAGGTTTTTAACGGGGTTTTCCCTCACCTGTAAGACAAATGTCAGGAAAACTTTAAGGCCCAAACGGTCCCCGAAATCATATGGCCATCATCCTTATCATCATCATCCTTATCATTATCATCATCATCCTTCACCGGTGTGGAAAGCAACGGGAAGCTACCACATCTACAATTCCCTAGTAAAGCTGCAAGCGTAGCATGAAAATGCTATGATTGCAGTGAAGGACCTGCCTTCGAGCAGAATTACTTTAGATGGATGGATTATCATTATTATTATTATTATTATTATTATTATTATTATTATTATTATTATTATTAACCTAGCTGATTACTTGGTGTTACTATTACTAGTATCCCCGTTCGTCCTTCTGCGGGGACATGATTTATAGATAGATAGATAGATAAATAGATAGATCATCGGTTGATTAATGTCTTTGACATCGTCCGATTCCTAATAGCCAATTTTGTCGGTCCATCCAATCTCCTGGTTGTAGATGTTTCTCCTTCATGTATAAACATATTCCCTGACTCCAGGAGGTTTTAGGTCTTCCTCTGCCTCGTCTTCCCTCAGGTTTCCATTCCAAAACACATTTTGGTAGCCGATCCTCTTCCATTCGCTGGACATGTCCGTCCATCTTAATTAAAGTAAAGTGATCCCACTACAGCCCTCAGGAGACCCTTGGGGTAGTAGGAGGTTAAAGCTCCCACTTTTTCTAGACAATCGGCACTTGATGTCAGCCGGGTTGTCAGCCCTGCGTAACGGCCGCCTTTACCCCCAGAACAAGCGTCTGGTACTCATTTCCGTTAGAGTGTGAGTCGACCCCAAGGGCCATGGTTACTGAGTTTATATAATCTAAAATAGTGTCTTCAATCTCCATTTTCTCCCTTGTAACTGAGTTTCTGGTTTTTTCTGTTCTTGAAATTCTTGCTGTCCTTCGTATAAAATACATTTCCGTTGTCAAAAGACGCTCATTTGTTTTTGTCGTTAATGACCATTGTTTATACAACTCATATAATTACTTAATGGGTTCAAATATCCTTCTGAGCACGTTTCTTTCAAAAACAGTCATTTTCAATCAGAAACTAGGTTTCAGCTTATAATAAATAAATAGACTCTGTATGGCCTTAGATGTTAAACGCGTCTATAAATAACAGAAAAGTGATATCCCAACAATGAAATCAAGCTTCTGTGAAACACAAATATTAACACTGGATTATATCCCTTTTCTCTTCCTCTAAAATAGGTTATGTTTTGTTTATGTTTTGTTAACACTGGATTATATCACTTTTCTCTTCCTCTAAAATAGGTTATGTTTTGTTCCAATAGGCACGAATATTTTTATACTTGTAAACAGCTCAACGGTTCTTCATGACAATTTGTATATATGATACATGTTTTCAGGTACGGCGACTGTTTAGGTACTATACAGAGTGGACCGCTCGAATGGACCTAATTTCAATTGCTTGTTACTGGCAAACGGTTGAAGATAGAAACTTAAAACAACGTTCATAGTACAGAAAAACTCACCAAGTTTCGAATCCTGTCGGTAGATGGCACAAAGATACGTTTCTCGTTCTTAGATTTAAAATTGTTTGTGAAAATGGCGACTCCGCAGATGAAAGCGCAAGCTGTTTTGTGGTATGCGGAGTTTAAATCAATCATTAGAGTTCAAGGGAGTTCCGGCGTGTGTTTTAACCGTGATGCTCCAACTGCTAGAAGCATAAAGAAGTGGCGTGATACATTATTAGCTACAGGATCTGTGTTGAAGAAGCATGGTGGTGGTCGCAGAGCATCCGATGAAATGGTAGCAAATGTTCAAGCCGCATTTGAGCGAAGCCCCCGGAAGTCATTAAGAAGAGCTTCGCGGGAACTTCAAATACCAAATCGACATTACAACGGATTGTCCACAAACGCCTCAAACTGCACGCATATAAAGTGCAGTTAGTGCAACGTCTGGAGCCGAATGACATGCCGAAACGAGTGGAATTCGCCAATACGATGCTGGACCGTCTCGGCGCTGATCTGACTTCATGACCAAGATTTCTTCTCGGACGAAGCCACTTTCCATTTGTCAGGCAAGGTAAACCGGCATAATGTGCGGATCTGGGATCGGAGAATCCTCACGCTATTCAAGAGCATTGTTCGTGATAGTCCGAAGATGAATGTTTGGTGGCAGTTTGTCACATAATAAGGTCATTGGACCGTTTTTCTTCGCCGAGAAAACTGTTCGTGGTACCACATATCTTGACATGTTGGAGCAGTTCTTCTTTCCACAAATTGAACAACTGCAGCCTAACATCGTTTTCCAGCAAGATGGTGCTCCTCCCCACTGGTCCAATGAAGTTCGTACGACTTTGGACAACATTTTCCCTGGCCGTTGGATTGGTAGGGGAGGACCAATCGCGTGGCCCCCGAGATCTCCCGATTTAACACCACTGGATTTCTTTCTTTGGGGGCTATGTCAAGATAAAGTTTACACCACCCCAGTCAAAGACCTTCGTGATCTTCGTGAGCGCATCATAGAGGCTATTGAGAACATTCTAGAAGACATACTCCAACGTACTTGGCAAGAAATTGTTCATCGCTTTGATATCGTCACAGTGACTGCTGGGGCTCATATAGAGATGTGGTGATCTGGATATCAAAACTTGGTGAGTTTTTCTGTAATATGAACGTTGTTTTAAGTTTCTATCTTCAACCGTTTACCAGTAACAAGCAATTGAAATTAGGTCCATTCGAGCGGTCCACCCTGTATATTAAGTTCGAAAACCATTGGGTGTAGAAGTTTACCTGAAACTAAAATTTAAAAATAATTCTAGCGTTCGCAATTTTCGCTGTTTCACAAGGAAACTCTGCATATGCCATTAAAATAAACCGAGACGAATATTATCCAAAACTCACCTAAATCCGGACATTACAAGTGGGGGTTTACCTGAAATGCCAAATTAAACATTGATTCTAGCAGCCGCCATGTTTGGTTCTAATATACGCAAATTAATGTGCAGTTTACTTACGTAATAATGCTCTATTGTTATTCAATTAAGATATCTCGCTCACACACCATATATATCCATCCATAGTAATTCTGCCCGAGGGCAGCTCTTTTACTGGAATCACAGCATTTCCATGCTATGCTTTACTAGGGAATTGTAGGTGTGGTAGCTTCCCGTTGCTTTCCACACCGGTGAAGGATAATCGTGATAATCATGATGATGATAATGATAAGGATGATGATGATGGCCATATGATTCCGGGGACTGTTTGGGCCTTAAAGTCTTCCTGGCATGTGTCTTACAGGTGAGGAAAAACCCGATAAAAACCTCACCTAGAAAAACTACCCCGACCGGGGATCGAACCCGGGCCCGTCACGCAGCACGCTACCTCGAGACCACAGCGGTGGACAGCATATATATATATATATATATATATATATATATATATATATATATTTTATTTATTTATTTATTTCAGGATTGTTTCTGTTATTTATACACGTATCCTCAACCAATATATATCATTTTTTTTCTTCCACACTTCCCGGTCTTGTGTGTCTGCTTCTGTCATATTTCTCTTCTTCATGTCGCCTTGAATTTCCTTTATCCACGTTGGTTTTGGTCTACCACGTTTCCCTTTTCCAGGAGGTATCCATTTCAATACTTCTTTGTTTGTTTGTGTGTCCCTTCTTCTCATTATATGTCCATACCATCTTAGTTGGATTTCTTCAATCTCTTGTACAATATCGTTTTCTACATTCATTATTTCTGTTGTTGTATTATTTTTTATTTTATCTAATTTTGATATTCTTGCCGATCTTCTTAAAAAGTCCATTTCTGTGACTAATAATTTATTTCTGTGTTTTTGCTTCAACGTCCCGCACCATATAATGAAATACTCTTCACAATTGTGTTATATGTTAATAATTTAGTCCTCTTGTTTATATTCCTGCTCCATAAAATATAATTTAATGTGCCAATAATGTCATTGGCATCTGTGTACAACACAAATACAATCATTCTGTACACAAAAACACTAAAGTAACTCACTGACACTATCGAACCCGTAGGTTCATGGCCGCGCAAACATAAGCTCTCCATACATCTCTATCCCTAAATGGTTTGAATCATCCCCTGTATAATCTATTTCCCTCAAATCATAGTTAATGTTATTCTCCCACCTCATTCTTGGTCTACCAACTGGGCGTTGTCCCTCTGGTTTTCCTACAAGAAGTATCCATGCAAGTCTTTCAAAATAAAGCTATTGTTATTATCATTGTTATTGTTGTTATTATTATTATTATTATTATTATTATTATTATTATTATTATTATTATTATTATTATTATTATTATTATTATTATTGAATGCACTTATTTAGGAACAAAATTAGACCAATCAGGTGATAACACAGTGGAAATTGAAAATAGAATCGCACAAACAAAACAAGCAATAAATGCTTTAATCTCTGTTTGGTGGAGCAAAAATATTACAAAAAATAGAAAATTACAAATATATCAAACCATAATTCAGAGCACTTTATTATATGGTGCTGAAGTTGGCAAATTCCTACCAGGGAAATCAAAAGAATTTTAAGTACAGAAATGGATGTTTTAAGAAGATCAGCTGGAAAATCTAGAATGGATAGAATACGATATAAAAAAACAAGGGAAATTATGGGTGTAGAAGAGGAGCCGGACATCATAGACATTATAGAAAAGAAAAGATTACAGTGGTATGGCCATGTCAAAAGAATGACAGAGCAAAGATTGCCTAAAATTGTTATACGAATAATAGTATTTTTTTTTACCTGGTTGAGTGGTAGACAAGGCCTTAAGGCCTTAACTCTGCCAGGTAAAATAAAGCGTTTATTACTATTATTATTATCATTATTATCATTATTATTATTATTATTATTATTATTATTATTATTATTATTATTATTATTATTATAAAATACAAAACACATGATAAAAAATTGCACACTTATAAAGATAAATAAGATAACAATATTTAAATCGTAGTTGGAAAATTATTAATTTTTATGACATTGTACAAACTGTAAGAACCTTTGATTTTGTTCCCGTGTTAAAAACCCTGGGGACGACCCTGAACCTCGAATTATGTCATGAATTACGTAACGAATGTATCTACGTTATAATTTATTTTCTTGATGATCTACGAACGTGTATATTTTTTGATAATGGATGGTATTTTAATACATTGTGCATTTAATTAAACTGCGTGAAGGAAATGGACTTACCTTCGCTTGTGTCGGATCTCGGCCGCCTGGTAAAACCACAAACTGACTGTTTGAACGTGACCGCATCACGGCCACCGTTTATATCCTCTTCTCTCCCCTCTACACATCGCACCGGTCCATGCACAACACCAGATGTATCAGTAACATAAAGTATTAATAACAGCCCGATGTTGGGCCTTGGCCTCCTGTATTAAGCTCCTCCATATCTGCCCAAGTCTCGAGGTAACGTGCTGCCTTGTCACGGTGCGGGCCCGGGTTCGATTCCCGGTCAGGATAGGCTCCTGGGTGAGGTTTTTTCCGGGGTTTTCCTCACCTGTAAGACAAATGCGAGAAAACTTAGGACCCAACGGTCCCCAAAAATCATCTGGTTACCATCATCATCCTTCACCGGTGTGGAAAGCAACGGGAAGCTACCACACCTATAATTCCCTAGTAAAGCTGCAAAGCATAGCATGAAAATGCTATGACTGCAGTGAAAGACCTGCCCTCGGGCAGAATTACTGGATGGATGTCTGCCTACCCAGTGTCTTCCTTTTCCAGTTCCTCACTCCTAGAATCTTATTTGCATCCTCGTCAACAGCAGAAACCCATCTGTTGTTTTCCTTTGGAATACATCTGTGGTGAACATGACCTGGTTTGAGTTTAACCAACATGGAAATACATGGTTCGTTATACAGGTCATATAGTTCATGTTATATCTACTTCTCCATACGCCATCTTCCATAATCGGCCCATAATCCCGCCCTAAAATGTTTATTTTGAAGATGTTTAATACATTTTCTTGAGATGTACCAGCTCTCACAACCATAATACAATATGGGTCTAATAATGGTTTTATATTGTTTTAGTTCGATTATTCGATGTAATGTTTATGTCCTAGTCTTTATATATATATATATATATATATATATATATATATATATATAAAATGAGTATTTGATTAAACCAATATGCACCAGACAGCTGGACGCCCGAAAAACAGATGGCAGCATGATGTTATAAAGGATATATTGCAGATGAAAATTAGAAATTGGCCAGTCTGTATCCAGGATAGACCTAGGTGGAGAAAAATTGTTGCAGTAACATCAAGCAAGAAATGAGGTAAAAGCCCCAAAACAAACAAAACCTCGTAATATTTCAAATAAAACAACGCCAGCAGCACTAATGCATAGCAGAGAGTGCAGAGGGAGCGTCTAAACAGGTCAGCAGAACCAGCACAAACGAGAACATCATCAACACTACCGTGACCTAGTTCATCCTACGCCCGTTTGATCAAAAACCAACGTTCCCATGTCCAGAAGTTCGTCTGCTGCCTTTTGCTGTATATCCAACGCACCGAAGAGAACATATCATTTATTCGAGGGCTGAAGAGGACATTTAACTCCAAAAACAGCCAGGAAAGGGCAGGCCTCGAGTCCGGCACCCGGGACGGGAGAAGTGAAGTGTGATTGCAGCAACCCGATGAAAACCCAGGCTGGGACCCATCTGGGCTCAGGTCTGTGGCAGATTGAGCATCCTATAGGGGCTCAGCTGGCTCCACGGGCTTACATTCGTGGGAAGGAGGTGGGGGGGGGCACTGCCTTTCCAATCATTACTACATGAAATCACCCAGGGTACTTCTCCAATCTAAGCAAGTGCAATCATTTGAAAATGTTTCAGTGACACAAGGATCAGGTGCGAGTAGATAAATAGTTCTCATTAATTAAATGAAAATAAAACTTAGTTTTATTTGATTTTCATATTTATTAAGATATAATTCAGTGACAGCTGTTTCGGTACACTGTACCTTCTTCAGACATGTTAACAAATTATGAATTGTGTTATTATAGTACATATCAACTGATCTAAGCAACAATACACTTACTTACTCACTGGCACTATCGAACCCGTAGGTTCATGGCCGCGCGGACATAAGCTCTCCATACATCCCTATCCTGAGCTAATGCTTTCCAATCATTCCCTGTATAATCTACTTCCCTCAAATCAAAGTTAATGTTGTTCTCCCACCTCATTCTTGGTCTACCAACTGGGCGTTTTCCCTCTGGCTTTCCTACAAGAAGCTTCCATGCACGTCTTTCATTCCCCATACGTGCAACATGTCCTGCCCATCGCAGTCTACGAGACTTAACTGTTCTTATTATATCTGGCTTCCTATAAAGACCATGTAGTTCATTGTTATGTAGTCTTCTCCATTCACCTGTCTGTTCATCTCTCTTTGGTCCAAAAATTTTCCTAAGAACTTTATTCTCAAATACTCGTAATCTCCTTCCTCCCCTTAAAGTAGAGTCCATGTTTCGCACCCATATAATATAACTGGTAGAATAATAGTTTTATATATTTTCAGCTTAACGTTTTTTGAAAGGAGTTGGGACATCAAAAGTCTCTGCAATGCATAATAGCATGCATTTCCAGAATTGAGCCTATGTTAATTTCTTTGTGCGTCTCATTCCTATTTGTGATTATTGTTCCTAGGTTTTGAATTCAGCCACTTCCTCAAAATTTCCCTCATTTGTCATTAGCTGTCCATTTCCATTATATACTGAATTTCTACCTGTGACCATATATTTAGTTTTACTGATATTTACTTCCAGTCCTAATTTCTTAGTGTTACTCAATAGTGTGTGCGTGTTGGCCTTTAGTATCTCCTCGCTATCGGCCAATAGTACTACATCATCAGCATAAACCAACAGCTTATTAATACCATTCAGTTGTAAGCCTTCCTCATTCTCTAAAGATTAATGGCATGCTCTAGTACAAAATTAAATAGTAGAGGAGATAGTGCATCTCCTTGCTTCAACCCATTCTGGATTTCAAAAGTGTCTGAAAACTGTTTGCCTACACGCACCCTACTATTTGAGCCATTTAGACACATTCGTATAAGTCTAACTAACTTTTTAGGAATTCCGAACTCCAGCAGGATACTATATAACTTCTCCCTCTTAATTGAATCATATGCTTTTTTGAAGTCTACATATAGTTGATGTACAGTGCCATTATATTCCCATTTCTTTTCTAAAATCTGTCTTATACTAAAAATCTGATCTGTTGTAGACCTGTTTCTTCTAAATGCACATTGATGATCTCCTAGAATGTCATCAATGTAGGGAGTAAGTCTGCTTACTAATATATTAAGCAACAATACAACAATAATTTATTTAAATTATTGTTGTATTGTTGCTTAGATCAGTTGATAACTTACTTACTTACTTACTTACTTACTTACTCACTGGCACTATCGAACCCGTAGGTTCATGGCCGCACGGACATAAGTTCTCCATACATCCGTATCCTGAGCTAATGCTTTCCAATCATTCCCTGTATAATCTACTTCCCTCAAATCATACTTAATGTTATTCTCCCACCTCATTCTTGGTCTACCAACTGGGCGTTTTCCCTCTGGCTTTCCTACAAGAAGCTTCCATGCAAGTCTTTCATTCCCCATACGTGCAACATGACCTGCCCATCGCAGTCTACGAGACTTAACCGTTCCCATTACATCCGGCTTCCCATAAAGACCATGTAGTTCATCGTTATGAAGTCTTCTCCATTCACCTGCCTGTTCATCTCTCTTTGGTCCAAAAATCTTCCTAAGTACTTTATTCTCAAATACTTGTAATCTCCTTTCCTCCCTTAAAGTAAGAGTCCATGTTTCGCACCCATATAATATAACTGGTAGAATAATAGTTTTATATATTTTCAGCTTAACGTTTTTTGAAAGGAGTTGGGACATCAAGAGTCTCTGTAATGCATAATAGCACGCATTTCCAGAATTGAGCCTGTGTTTAACTTCTTTGTGCATCTCATTCGTACTATAATAACACAATTCATAATTTGAAGAAGGTACAGTGTACCGAAACAGCTGTCACTGAATTATATCTTAATAAATATGAAAATCAAATAAAACTAAGTTTTATTTTTATTTAATTAATGAAAATGGATTTTCATCAAGTAAACAGCAACTCAATTGATTACATAGTTCTCAGATACTTTTGAAATTTATAGTGGATTTAAAAAAGAAGATGGACTATTTCCTCTCCTATTCACTAGAGGATGCATCTAAATCTTTAGAGGATAAACAGGACGTACAACTAATTTATAATAATCAGCTGCTGATGATGTAATATTAAGCGACAGGGAGACACAACCCACACATTGTCTCTCCGAGAACATTGTTTCTAGCTGCTTCTTATTTAAGAATCAATCTGCAGCACTGTAAGCCGAGAATTCAGATGCCTAAACAGCTTAATGGTAGGAGCACTAGTACAGAAAATCAGAGATCTTGGGTTCAAATCTCAGTTTAGACGTAATTTTTTTCTCTTAAAGTTTTATTTGTCCTTCAATGTAAGTGCAAATTTTAAATAAAAACATAAAAAACTATCTAAATTAAATGTTTACTAAATTTATGATTCATTAGCTAATACCCGGCGTGCGCTACTACGCCTAAATAAATTAAACATGTTTTTATTTTTTTTTAGTTAAACAAGTAAAATTAAACAAAAAAATATATAATTTTATATCCTAATTCTTTTTAGATGCCCCGTGCGTCTAATGGGTTAATTAAATTGTATGGTATATATTGAAACGAACCAAACATGGCGGTTGCTTGAGTCAATTTTTAATTTCTGATTTCAGATAAATCCTCACTTGAAATGGTCGTATTTTACTGTTTTTTTACAATACCTACCTCAGTTTATTTCAATAGTATATACCAAGTTTCGTTGTGAAACATCGAAAATTTCGAACGCTAGAGCGATTTTTAAATTTTCGTTTCAGGTTTTAGAGAATGATAGATAGCGTATATACAAATTTTCATGAAGATCGATAAACAACTTTCGGATATTTAAGATTTTGTAAAAATTAACGTTTACATTCTTAATCAATTGAGTTGGTGTTTACTTGATGAAAATCCAATAATAAATAAATATGAAAATCAAATAAAACTACGTTTTATTTTTATTTAATTAATTTACATTTTTATTAATAAAAACTCAAAATATGTTTGGATAGTGTTTGAATGAGGCCGAAACAGATCAACTAATAGCCTAAATCCGTGAATGGATGATGTAGATAGATAGACATGTAGCTGTTTCTTGTCTGCTAACTCCGCTATATAATTATTCCTTTATTTTATTCTTTTCTGTTTTCTTTTGTTTCAACAATTGCAGCAATTTTTAATCTTTTTTGTTTTGTAAAATGTCATAAACTGATCGCTGATTGCATTTATATGATAATCCTTGACCCTTGATAAGTTTTATACGAAGACTAGCGATTACCCGGCATGCGTTACAATGCTAGAAAGAAATGAGTTTTAGTTATGTTTATTAAAGTGTTTTTGGATACACAATATTTTTTGTTTTCCCGTCTGGTGAATGAATCAGAAGATTTTTCTACACGTAAGCAGGCCACATGTGAGAAGCAGGGATTATCCACATTTAATTCACATATTTGTCCCTGTGATTTATTGATGGCCATGGCAAGTCACACCGGAAACTGCAAGCGTTTGATTCGGAATGGCACGTCAATCGGAATCAATGGGAATTTACATTTAAAATTGTAGCTTCCCTGTTATTGTTCATCATTTTAGGCAATAAGCATGAGAGAGAGAGAGAGAGAGAGAGAGAGAGAGAGAGAGAGAGAGAGAGAGAGAGAGAGAGAGAGAAGAGAGAGAGAGTCAGTGGTATTTCGCTATATATATATATATATATATATATATGAGGTGTTCAGAGCAAAAGTGAACCAAGTCCAAAAAAAATTGTTACATGCGAATGATGGTTCAAATATCAATAATTCTTGAGAGAAATGGTGAATGAAGTATTATATTTGCTCTTTTCACTGTACAAATAAGTGTTCAAATCTTGATCTGCAATTAAATGTATTATTATTATTATATTAGAGAATGAGGAAGGCTTACAACTGAATGGTATTAATAAGCTGTTAGTTTATGCTGATGATGTAGTAACTTTAGCCGATAGCGAGGAGAAACTAAAGGAGCAACACGCACACACTATTGAGTAACCCTAAGAAATTAGGACTGGAAGTAAATATCAATAAAAACTAAATATATGGTCACACGTAGAAATACATTATATAATGGAAATGGACGGCTAATGACAAATGAGGGAAATTTTGAGGAAGTGGCTGAATTCAAATACCTAGGAACAATAATTACAAATAGGAATGAGATGCACAAAGAAATTAAACATAGGCTCAATTCTGGAAATGCGTGCTATTATGCATTGGAGAGACTTTTGAAGTCCCAACTCCTTTCAAAAAACGTTAAACTGAAAATATATAAAACTATTATTCTACCAGTTATATTATATGGGTGCGAAACATGGACTCTTACTTTAAGGGAGGAAAGGAGATTACAAGTATTTGAGAATAAAGTACTTAGGAAAATGTTTGGACCAAAGAGAGATGAACAGACAGGTGAATGGAGAACACTGCATAACAATGAACTACATGGTCTTTATGGGAAGCCAGATATAATAAGAACAGTTAAGTCTCGTAGACTGCGATGGGCAGGACATGTGGCACGTATGGGGAATGAAAGACTTGCATGGAAGCTTCTTGTAGGAAAGCCAGAGGGAAAACGCCCAGTTGGTAGACCAAGAATGAGGTGGGAGAGTAACATTAAGTATGATTTGAGGGAAGTAGATTATACAGGAAATGATTGGAAAGCATTAGCTCAGGATAGGGATGTATGGAGAGCTTATGTCCGCGCGGCCATGAACCTAGGGTTCGATAGTGCCAGTGAGTAAGTAAGTATTATTATTATTATTATTATTATTATTATTATTATTATTATTATTATTATTCCAATGGCGCTACAGCCCATAGCGGGCCTGGTCCTTCTTGAAGTGAGACCTCCAATCTTCTGTATGCAATGCTTTCTGTTGCCAGTTCGTACAGTTCAGGATTTGATGCCGATCTTCCTTCACCAGAATCCATCCATCTTTTCTTAGGTTTTCCTATTGGCCGCTTTCCATACATTTCCTCCGTCATTACTTCTTACGTAAACATTTTTTTGCCCATTCTTGGAACGTGTCCGGCCCATTGCATTTTTTAAAATTTTACAAGAGTTGATAAATCGGGTTCCTTAAAAACGTCATAGATTTCCTTATTATATCTCATTCTTCATCTTCCATTCTCTTTTCCTGGCCCATATATCCTTCTCAAAACTCATTCATTTCAAACTGTTAACTAAATTCACAGAGCTCTTTGTCATAGTTCAGGTTTCACTTCCATATACCAACATATGCAGCCATCATGTAACCTTATTTTAACTTTCCTAAAGATAATTTATTAACTCATGCCCCAAATGGGAGTCAATGACCAATCACATTTCAATGATTTTTTATTTACAACCAATCGCAGTCGTGTTTCGCCTAGAATTTACCAAATAAAGTTTATCATAAGTAACGCCACGAGTGATTTCCAAATTATCGATAAATTCACGACTCACGAAGTGAGGAGTGAATTTATCTAGAAAATTTGGAAATCAAGAGTGGCATTTGTTAGGACTATTTAACGAATAAAATTAAGCTGTTTACTCAACAAATCATTATTTAACTATAGTTATTGTAAAATATTTATATATTTAATGTAAACGGCGATGTTTGAAAACAAATGAGAAACGATAGGTACGCTTCATCTGCTTCTTTTGTTTATCACTGCCAACCAGATCATACTATTTATTGCCAAAGGAACGCAATATTGTATGAATGTTCTCTAGTGGAGAAAAAATAATAAACACATCAAACTGTATATTAATTCATTTCTGATGTCGTATGATGTAAATATGACAATTATATTTTTCTGGATTGTTACCTGGGAAAAAATACATTTAAGAAAGTGCAAACAGTGTTCTTTTTTTTTTTTTGGTGGTATAATCAATTGCTACAAATGTTTTTATATTAACTCCCGCATGCGGCATGTGTTGACATTCATACACTATTTATACAATATGGTAGCCGTATTTCTCACAGGCTCAGTCACTGCAAAATAATGGTCAGACCTGTTCAGAATATTAAAAAGGAGGAGCTTTCTTTAATAACACTGATAAATATTTCGTGAAACACGAGTCTGATTGGTTGTAAAACAGAACTCATTGAAACGTGATTGGTCATTGACTCCCATTTGGGGCATGAGTTAAATAGTCATAATAATGAAAGCACCTCCTTTTTAACATTCTGAATAGGTCATAGCATTATTCTGCAGTTGACTGACCCTTCAAGAAATACGGCTACCAGATTGTGTATATAGTGCATGAATGTCAACACATGCCGCATGCAATAGATAATATAAAAACATTTGTAACAATTGATTATACCACAAAAAAAACACGTTTGCACTCTCTTAAACGAATTATTTTCCAGGAATGACGTTCCAGAAAAATGTAATTGACATATTTACAATAGGACATCAGAAATTAATTAATACCTATAGCATTGGTTATAAATTTCTCCACTAGGGTGCATTCTTACAACATTGCGATCCTTTGGTAATAAATAATATGATCTGGTTGCAGTGATAAACTAAAGAAGCAAATGAAGCATACCAATCGCTTCTCATTTGTTTTTCAAACATCGCAGATTACATTAACTATATAAATATTTTAAATAACTATAGTTAAATAATGATTTGTGAGTAAACAGCTTAATTTTATTCGTTGAATAGTCCTAACAAATGCCACTCTTGATTTCCAAATTCCCTAGATAAATCACACCTCACTCACTTCGTGAGTCGTGAATTTATCGATAATTTGGAAATCACTCGTGGCATTACTTATGATAATTTTGGATTTTAGTATTGGAAGTAGTCCATAATATGCCTTATTTTCTCTATATATATTCTATTTCGTATTTCTTGTGATTCTCCAAAGAGTAGAATATGAAATTAGTCCACTTTTGCTCTGAACCACTCATATAAGCGAATAACCTACTTGTATGCGCAGGCGGTGAGCAGATTTTTGATCTCACTGGCATTAGGTTCATGCCCGCGCGGACATAAACTCTTGATACATCGCTATCTTGAGCTAACGTTTTTCTAATCATCCCCGTATAACCTACTTCCTTCAAATCATGGTTAATGTTATTCTCCTACCTCATTCTTGGTCTACCTACTGTGTGATTTCCCTGTATTCCTTATAGGAGTTTCAATGTCTCTCTTTCATTTCCCAATCCCCATTGGCAGTATAAAGAACTTAACTGTTCTTATTATTTCTGGTTTCCCATAAAGATCATGTACCTCATTGTTATGTAATCTTCTCCATTCTCCAGTCTACTACTACTAAAATTTACTTACTCACTGGCACTATCGAACCCGTAGGTTCATGGCCGCGCGGACATAAGCTCTTCAAAACATCCCTATCCTGAGCTAATGCTTTCCAATCATTCCCTGTATAATCTACTTCCCTCAAATCATAGTTAATGTTGTTCTCCCACCTCATTCTTGGTCTACCAACTGGGCATCTTCCCTTTGGCTTTCCTACAAGAAGCTTCCATGCACGTCTTTCATTCCCCAATACTACTACTACTACTACTACTACTACTACTACTACTACTAATAATAATAATAATAATAATAATAATAATAATAATAATAAACTACATGGTGCGGCAGGTATAAAAGGCCCTTGGCCTACATATCGGCAAGCCGGCCTCACATCCATAAGCGGCAATCACAAAGGTGGAATCATCCAGTTATTATTGGGATGACATGTGGTTAGCATGTCGTAAGCTGGTTTTCTCAAACTGGACCCGCTACTTATTTTAAGTACTTAAATCCCTTATGATGCTGGGTGGGCACCCGTTCCATACCATACCATACTGGCCAAAAATCCATGAGAAAATTTCTTCTCCCATGGGGACTCGAACCAGCGCAAGTCCCGTAGCTCTGCACCAAAAATAATAATAATAATATTATTAATAATAATAAAAATAATAATAATAAATAATAATAATAATTGAGAATAAAGTTCTTAGGAAAATTTTTGGACCAAAGAGAGATGAACAGACAGGTGAATGGAGAAGACTGCAAAACAGTAAATTACATGGTCTTTATAAGAAGCCAAATATAATTAGAACAGTTAAGTCTCGTAGACTGCGATGGGCAGGACAAGTGGCACGAATGGGGAATGAAAGACGTGTACGGAAGCTTCTTGTAAGAAAACCAGAGGGAAAACGCCCAGTTTGTAGACCAAGAATGAGGTGGGAGAATAGCATTAATTACGATTTGAAGAAAGTATATTATACAGGGGAGATTGGAAAACATTGCTCAGGATAGGGATATATGGAGAGCTTATGTCCGCGCGGCCAAGAACCTACGGATTCGATAGTGCCAGTAATTATAATAATTATTATTAACTAACTCACTGGCACTATCGAATCCGTAGGTTCTTGGCCGCGCGGACATAAGCTCTCCATATATCCCTATCCTGATCAATGTTTTCCAATAATAATAATTATTATTATTATTATTATCATCACTATAATAATAATAATAATAATAATAATAATAATAATAATAATAATAATAATTAGTTTAGTAAAAAATGAAAGTACTTTGTAAGTGTATGGGCCAACGTTATTTATGTGGGTCAACGCCCTTATGGATTATAGCTGATCAACACTGGGATCGGGTCGTACCGCTAGATCGGTTTCAACCAGAGAAAACCCACTGGTTCAGCGATAATCCTGGGCCTGCGACAACACTTCTCGTGGATATTCACTGGATGTATATTGGTTATAATAATAACTGGAAAGCGCACTAACGTGCATAGGAATTTAATTCTTTAGTTTTTGCTTTAGTCACATACCGATTTGTTATCGTTTCTGCATTTGTTTGGTATGGTATTTTTCACAGCGTTCTCCGCATAGTGAGCATATGTAGTGGTCGTTGGCGTCGTGGTAGGACGTGTTTCTGCATATTTTGTGATGATGATAGCCATGTATCGCCAGTTTGATCATCATATGTCTCAGTTTCTGGTTGGCATTTCCCCAGGTCCGGTCTATCATGGCGTCGGTGCCGTAGAAGCCCGATGGGATTTCTTCCCTCTTCTTTCGCCTCTCTAGAATGTGCTTTTTTGTATTGGCTGTGGATAGTAATGTTAGTGCTGTCGTCAGATCTATGAGAAAAGTCTCTCTTGCTAGTTCGTAAGTCAGGCGCGAACGTGTGTATTTTGAGATGCCCATTGTGGTCTTTAGATATTTCGCTTTGATTCCTTCTATTATGCAGAGATCTTTTTTTGATAGTTTTTCCCAGATACTGTGGGGTCCGTATGTTATTACTGGTAAGATTTTGGCTCTAAATAGGCACATCGCTGTTTTTAGTGATAATTTTTGGATGTTCTGTATGTCATATATTGCTTTCCATGGCGGCCACTGTTCTCTCTCTTTTATGTGGAGTCTGAAAGTTAATGTTGTTTGCAGAGTAACTCCGAGGTATTTGAAAGAGTTTATAATTTCGACTCTACCTTCCTCATATTGTAGGTTGTCCATCTGCTGCTATTCGTCCACCTTTCCTGAAGACCATTTGTAGAGTTATCGATGTAAGAATTATTCTCTATGCCTTTAGCTATCTATATCCGTAGACCGCCATTATGGCAGTCAATAGAGTGACCATAAATGATAACGTAACAACATCGGCTCCTATAATACAAACAAATGGAGTTCTCCAAGGCGACCCAATAAGTCCTCTGCTATTCAACATCACAACTGCAGACATCGCACATGCTTTAAAGATGGCAAACAGTAAAGCTACCATATACATGTACGCAGACAATATGGTCCTTTGCGCGACAAAGCACAGAGATCTACAGGAAAGTTTCAACAACCCTCATAACATGGACAGAAGAAAACGGGCTCCATATAAATAAAAACAAGACAATGCAGATGGTCTTCAGAAAGGGAGGAAGAGTCTCAACACACGAAATGGTGTACTATGGACAAGATCCACTAAAACAAAACAAGTCATTACAAATATCTTGGAGTAACCTTCCAAACAACGGGCACATGTTTCAGCAAACACGTAACTGAAAAAGCTGTCGCAGCCATAAGAGGCATCAACGACATAAAATACATAAATAGACTGTCACTAGATACAGCAAAACAGCTATTCACCGCAAAGATTATTCCAATACTCGTCTATGGTCTGCAAATAATATGGAAATACCTAAAGAAAAACGATCTAAAGCAACTTGAAAAAGTAAAAGCCACATTCTTAAAAAGAGTTCTCGTGTGTATCAAAAATGACTCCATCTCGACTTGTATATGAACTGGCACGGGAACCATTTCTAATAGAAGAGCTGAGGATATCGCTACGCTAACCGCTACCGGCAACAATTCATTATGACGAGCTTCTAGCAGAAAGAGTGAGGAAAAGAAGCGAGATTGATTCGGACTTCTACGCCACAGAAGCAATGATAAATCGAACGTGGGCGAAACCCAGCGGCATGTACTTACTCTATACATGGCTTTCATCACGAGATATGCAAAAAACCAGGCTTTCACCAAGCGGACAAATATTGTGTGTGTTCTCTGTGCGGATGTAAATGCAGCCAATACCATTTAGAACTGTGTACAAAAAGGACAAAAAGCTTAAAACACTTACTGCAAGTAAGTATTTTAATGCACATTTGTGCGCAATTCTACTTATTATTATATCCGTAGACCACCAAAAACCCACTCATTAGACATTACCTTTTGTAGTCTTTTCACTAAAATGGCTTTAATAAAAATTTTGTCTATTTTTACTATTACTACATTTCACGTAATTATTCTCGAAAAACCACAACATGAAAGTCGCCTATTAAATATTTTCGTTTCCGACCCGCGAGAACCCATTAATTCTATGATCTGTGGTTCGTCATATTCTGTGGTGAGGGAACACGTAACAAAACATGATAAGCCAACCTTCGGTTCTCTATGATAAGCCAAAGGGACGCGCCGGAGGAAGCCACCAAGCGGACATAGTTACGAAGTGAGAAAAAGCAGCGTGAGCATTGTGAAAATGGCGTCAGAATCTGAAAAACGTAAAATTAACGACCTTCGCGTTGTTGATTTACGATCAGAATTAGAAAAACGCAGTTTAGATAAAACTGGCGTGAAAGCCGTTTTAATTGAAAGACTACAAAAGGTAAATACGCAAATTATCGATTTCAATATTTTTGCTGTATCTTGTACGTAATAGCATGCCGCTAACCTGTGAATTAAACTTTTTTAGGCGCTTAAAGACGAAGGTCAGGATCCTGAAGAATTTTTATTTGAATCATCAGAAAAGAAGACACCTTCCAAGAAAGCTCCAGAGATAAGTAAGTTTTACTAATTTTAAATATATCGGAAATGCGATCACTTTCCGCCATTTTCTTGTTAGAGATTCCAAGGTTATTGTTGTGATTGAATTTAATGGAATCTTTATGGAAAACGTGTAGTAATCTTAATATAGCCTCAATACACCAATTTTTCACATACATGAAATCAAGTTAATGGAACAAATTTATTAACTGTGCTCTTTTTTATTTTTCATTATTAGATAATGAAGGAAAAATAACCGGTTATTTCGTTTAAGTCAAACGATTACTCTTTCATGTTTGTTTAAACTGATAAGATAACCTCAATTTTTATCATCCGTGGATCCGTTCACTTTTATAACATGCAGGGGTTCAGCATTCCAATAACTTATGCTTTTCCTTACAACATTAGGCTTAAGTTTAGAATACCTTTACCTATGATTTTCCATGCTGTATTCTTGTAATACGGTTCTACGTATTTTTTCCCTAACTTTTTGTACTGTTTTAAACGTTTTGAGAAAAAAGTCCAGGGGTGAGGTAGGTTATATGCCGATCACAATTCTACACGTACATTCTTATGCCACTGATGCACTAAACACTTGTAAACACGTTTTGAACTGTTTTAAACATTTTGCAACGATCTTCAAGCTTTCGGAAAAAGTCTGTTTTATGTCTCTCAGGAATTCTTCTTAGTTCCACAGAATCGCAGCACGCATGTGCGAGTTGCTGTAATGGTTAATATAGACTCCGGTAGTTGGCGTTACCAACTTTGGGAATAAATTTCCAAATGCAAAAAAAAATGGGACGTTAAGTAACTTGCCATTTTCTAACTAAATAAAACAATTTACATTCATATTATTTCTTCCCAAATGCTTAAAAATGGACGTTAACCAACTTCCCATTTCCTAACGTAACAAAGCAATTTACATGTGTACTATTTAATGAACTATAAACTAATTTTACGTACACTAACACTAAATATAGTTTTAAATTATTTTCAAATGGTGGCAACGTTGGAACAACATGGGAAAGTAGCAAGGAAGTAATGTATCCACGATCATGTTTTACGTAAATATATAAATATAAAATATTGTGAAGAAAGCTTGAAGATCATTGCAAAATGTTTAAAACAGTACAAAATGTGTTCACAAGTGTTTAGTGCATCAGTGGCATAAGAATGTAAGTGTAGAAATGTGAGAGACATAAAACCGACCACATCCAAGCTTTCTTTACAATATTTATATATTTACGTAAAACATGATCGTGGATACATTACTTACTTGCTAGTTTCCCATGTTCCAACGTTGCCACCATTTGAAAATAATTTGGCTATCCAATAATTTCAAACCATATTTAGTGTTAGTTAGTGTACGTAAAATTAGTTTATAGTACATTAAATAGTACGTGTGTAAATTGTTTTGTTAGGTTAGGAAATGGGAAGTTGGTTTACGTCCATTTTTTTTAAGCATTTGGAAATAAATAATATGCATGTAAATTGTTTTTTTTAGTTAGGAAATGGCAAGTTAGTTAACGTCCATATTTTTTTTTTTTTTGCATTTGGAAATTTATTCCCAAAGTTGGTAATGCCAACTGCAGAGCCATCTACCGGAGGATACATTAACCATTACAGCAACTTGCGCATGCACACTGCGATTCTGTGGAACTTAGAAGAATTCGTCTACGACATTTAACCAACTTCTTCCAAAGTCCAGTATTTGCGCATACAAATTCTTCTAAGTTCCACAGAATCGCAGTGTGCATGCGCGAGTTGCTGTAATGGTTAATGCAGCTTCCAGTAGATGGCTCTGCAGTCGGCATTACCAACTTTAGGAATAAATTCCGAAATGCTAAAAAAATGGACGTTAACTAACTTGCCATTTCCTAACCTAAGAAAACAATTTACATGCATATTATTTATTACCATATTATTAAACCATCTTCCCATTTAACCTAACAAAACAATTTACATGCGTATTATTTAATAATAAACTATAAACCAATTTTTTGTACACTAACATTTAATATGGTTTGAAATTATATTCAAATGTTGGTAACTGCGATGTGAGAGTCACCTAGCAGGTGTTACATGAAGCATTTCCACGCCTGTCAAACTAATGTCCAATATTCGCGTAATTTATAAATATTTAAAAATCGTAAGAAATGTATATAAAATGGTTCCAAAATGTTTAAAATAGTACGAAACATTATTATAAATGGTTGAAAAGTGTTTAGTGCAACAGTGGCATAAGAATGTAAGTGTAAAATAGTGTGCACCACAGACTTATAAGTATAGTTGCAAAACGTGGCGGTGGTCCATTAATGGGTGCGCACTATTTTACACTTACGTTCTTATGCCACTAATGCATTATACACGTTTTAACCACTTATAATATTTTGTACTATTTTAAACATTTTGGAACTATTTTATGAACATTTCTTACGATTTTAAAAAATATTTATAAATTATGCGAATATTGGACATTAGTTTGACAGGCGTGGAAATGCTTCATGTAACATCCGCTAGGTGACTCTCACATTGCAGTTACCAACATTTAAAAATAATTCCAAACCATATTTAGTGTTAGTGTACGTAAAATTAGTTTATAGTTTATTAAATAATATGCATGTAAATTGTCTTGTTAGGTTAGGAAATGGGAAGATGGTTACGTCCATTTTTTTTAGCATTTGGGAATTTATTTCCAAAGTTGGTGACGCAGACTTCAGAGCCATCTAACAGAAGCTAATTAACCATTACAGCAACTCGCGCATGCGCATTTGATTCTGTGGAACTTAGAACAATTCATGTGTGACAGTTTCTACACCTTATCCGAATATTCTATACAACAACAGAGCAGCCAACATAGGTTATGTACTTAAGATTTGAGAACTTACTATTTATTTTAGGGTGTTGAATTCTTTCACAGGTTAGAGTGCTTAAATTGTGTTAGGTTAGCTTTTAGGTTGGTCTTTCACAGATTAGAGTACTTAAATTGTGTTAGGTTAGCTTTTAGGTTGGTCTTTTACAGGTTAGAGTACTTAAATTGCGTTAGGTTAGCTTTTAGGTTGGTCTTTCACAGGTTTAGAGTGCTTAAATTGCGTTAGGTTAGCTTTTAGGTTGATCTTTCACAGGTTTAGAGTGTTTAAATTGCGTTAGGTTAGCTTTTAGGTTGGTCTTTTACAGGTTAGGTTAGTTTTTAAGTTGGTCTTTCACAGGGTAGAGTACTTAAATTGCGTTAGGTTAGCTTTTAGGTTGGTCTTTCACAGGTTTAGAGTGCTTAAATTGTGTTAGGTTAGCTTTTAGGTTGATCTTTCACAGGTTTAGTGTGTTTAAATTGCGTTAGGTTAGCTTTTAGGTTGGTCTTTCACGTGTTAGAGTACTTAAATTGCGTTAGGTTAGCTTTTAGGTTGGTCTTTCACAGGTTAGAGTGCTTAAATTGCTTTAGGTTAGCTTTTAGGTTTGTTAAATAGCATGTATAATATTGGTTGCATCGCGATATTCCATAGAATAAACCGCTTTGCGTTTGTTGGTGCATGCGCGTGGTTCCTGCCTGGGACTTCGAAAAAATTCTCACTGTGCTTAATGGAAAGATTATCCCATTTGCAATTGATTCCAAACCATATTTCAAGAAATTAAGTTCATTTTGTTAGGTTCCGATGGTACAAGTTAGCATATACAAGATTAGTAAATAATATGCATGTAATTAATTTTGTTAGGTTAGGAAGAAGAGAACTTGTTATACATCCATTTATTATAATGGGCTGTTGTTTCGTTTAAGCACAGTGAGAAAATTTTTCTAAGGAACCAGGCAGACAATGAATGTGCTGACATTGTAATGAAAAGAAAGCTAGCAAAAACGAAATGGTTACACGAGCCAAATGAGGTAAATTTAGACCAATTGGGTAGTATTAGACAGGAAACCACCAAGTTACTAAGGAGTAAAAAGAGGAATATTTGAGAGAGAAGATTAATGATCTTGAAATGAATGCAAAAAAATAGGAACATTAGAGAATTATATCAGGGAATTATAGAGAAGAAAGGGTTTCAGGCTAGAACAAACATAATTCGGAATGAAAATGGGGATATGATTGCAGATTCCAGGAGTTTATTAAATAGATGGAAAAGTTACTTTAATCAGCTATTAAATGTACATACAGAACAGGACATTGAGGAGGTTAATTTACAGACAGCTGAAATGCTAGTCGCAGAACCAAGTGGATTAGAGCTTGAAATGGTGATAGAAAAATTGAAGATGTATAAAGCATCGGGTTCAGATGAGATCCCAGCAGAACTGATAAAATCAGGGGGAGAAAAATTGATGGACAAGGGGTGCCGTTTGCTTAGTATGATTTGGGAAAAAGCTCATCCAGATGAATGGAAAGAATCAATTATCGTACCAATTTATAAGAAAGGAGATAAAACTGATTGCAACAACTATAGAGGCATCTCATTACTATCAACTTTGTACAAAATTCTAACAAATATATTAGTAAGCAGACTTACTCCCTAGGACATTCTAGGAGATCATCAATGTGGATTTAGAAGAAACAGGTCTACAACAGATCAGATTTTTAGTATAAGACAGATTTTAGAAAAGAAATGCAAATATAATGGTACTGTACATCACCTGTATCTAGACTTCAAAAAAGCATATGATTCAATTAAGAGGGAGAAGTTATATAGTATCCTGCTGGAGTTCGGAATTCCTAAAAAGTTAGTTAGACTTATACGAATGTGTCTAAATGGCACAAAGAGTAGGGTCCGTCTAGGCAAACAGTTTTCGGACACTTTTGAAATCCAGAATGGGTTGAAGCAAGGAGATGCACTATCTCCTCTACTATTTAATTTTGTACAAGATCATGCCATCAAATCTGTAGAGGATGAAAAAGGCCAACAGCTCATTGGTATTAATAAGCTGTTAGTTTATGCTGATGATGTAGTACTATTGGGTGATAGTGAAGAGATATTAAAGGCCAACACGCACACACTATTGAGTAACACCAAGAAATTAGGACTGGAAGTAAATATCAATAAAACTAAATATATGGTTATACACAGAAATAATTATATAATGGAAATGGACAGCTAATGACAAATGAGGGAAATTTTGAGGAAGTGGCTGAATTCAAATACCTAGGAACAATAATCACAAATAGGAATGAGATGCACAAAGAAATTAAACATAGGCTCAATTCTGGAAATGTGTGCGATTATGCATTGCAGAGACTCTTGACGTCCCAACTCCTTTAAAAAGCGTTAAAGTGAAAATTATATAAAACTATTATTCTACCAGTTATATTATATGGATGCGAAACATGGACTCTTACTTTAAGGGAGGAAAGGAGATTACAAGTATTTGAGAATAAAGTACTTAGGAAAATGTTTGGACCAAAGAGAGATGAACAAACAGGTGAATGGAGAAGACTGCATAACAATAAACTACATGGTCTTTTGTAGGAAGACAGATATAATAAGGACAGTTAAGTCTCATAGACTGCAATGGGCAGTACATTTTGCATGAATGGGGAATGAAAGACATGCATGGAAGCTTCTTGTAGGAAAACCAGAGGGAAAATGCCCAGTTGGTAGACCAAGAATGAGGTGGGAGAATAACATTAACTATGATTTGAGGCAAGTAGATTATACAGGGGATGATTGGAAGGCATTAGCTCAGGATAGAGATGTGTGGAGAGCTTATGTGTGCATGGCCATGAACTTATGGGTTCGATAGTGCCAGTGGGTAAGTAAATAAGTACCAGCAGACAATATGTGCATGTGTCAACAGGGTTTTATTTTCAAATTACCACCATTTTGCATTTTTACTAATAAAATTATTTCAATATATCTTTGTATGAAATTTAACTAAATATGTAACATGAAGATATGGCAGTTATAGATTTTAACTTTTAACGAATATTCTATACAAGAACAGATGTTCCAATGCAGTCAACATAGAGTACATGATGTTTTTATTATTGATTTAACATTTCTCAATGAAAGATAAATTATATTTGAAGAGAAAAATTTTCGCCTAGACTGGGACTCGAACCCGGGACCCTTGGCTTTCCGTGCCAAGTGCTCTACCAACTGAGCTACCGAGGCGAGTTACAATCTAGATGCAAATTGCAAAGATGGAAGCAATGGTTTCAAAAGCATTTGGCGATAGGGAATTACAACGTATATAAGAAAAATTTGCGTATAGATCGTAACTTGCCTCGGTAGCTCAGTTGGTAGAGCACTTGGCCCGGAAAGCCAAGGGTCCCGGGTTCGAGTCCCGGTCTAGGCGAAAATTTTTCTCTTCAAATATAGAGTACATACTTCAGAATTTCAGAACTTACTGTATATTTTTGGGCGTTGCTTTCTTTCACAGGTTAGAGTGTTTAAATTGTGTTAGGTTAGCTTTTAGGTTTGTTAAGTATCGTGTATATGTTGGCAGCATTGCGTGATTCCATAGTATAAACTACTTTGTTGGCACATGCGCATGGTGTCTGCCTGGGACTTAGAAAAATTTCTCTCTGTGTAATGGAAACTTTACCCATTTATTTTGTTAGATTAGGAAGAGGGAAGTTGTAAATTCATTTCTTGTAAACATTTGGGAATTTATTGCAAAAGTTGGTAATACCGATTTCGCTGTCACCTAGTGGGAGCTACATTAAGCATTCGAGCATGAACACTGCGTTTCTAAGAAAAATTTGTGAGTGACAAATACTAGACTTTTTCAAAGTGGCATACAGAGTGGTTTGAAACAAAATGAAATTAATGAAATTTTACATGTTTTGTACATACGTTTGAGTATTTAGAAAATACTTTAGATGATTTCTACAATATCTGTTACTGGGGTGTGTTATGGTTGTTCCATGTAAGGCTGATACGATGGTGGGATGTTTCTTAACCCTTAATTACTAGCGCATACATAACCTACATTAGGACTCCGTGCGGGGTATTTTTTTGCCTTCAAGTCTTTATAATAGTTAATAACACTGTTACTTATTTTAGGAATTCTCACTATGAGGTATATTCATTAAGGTAGAATATGTTTATCACTCACCTCATATTGTTCTTCTTATTTGATTATAGACTAGTTTCGGAACATAGTTTCTGTTCCATCCTCAGTAACATCACGACCGTTGTTCTGTCGTCTTGAAGAGTTGTCCTTCTCTCCTTCCATTGGCTGACTGAAAAACCTCGAACCTGGTTTCGAGGTTTTTCAGTCAGCCAATGGAAGGAGAGAAGGACAACTCTTCAAGACGACAGAACAACGGTCGTGATGTTACTGAGGATGGAACAGAAACTATGTTCCGAAACTAGTCTATAATCAAATAAGAAGAACAATATGAGGTGAGTGATAAACATATTCTACCTTAATATAACACTGTATCACATTATTACGAAGTTTAATGATATTTTGGCTGTTGTACACTTCAGGTCGCAAACATTTTTCAATTTAATATCTTATTCCACTGATGCACTAAACACTTTTATACACGTTTAAACATTTTGCAACACTTTTAAACACATTTTAAACATCTTCCAATGTTGCAACGATCTTTTTTTTATATTTATATATTGACGTAAAACATGGTCGTGCTACATTGCTTACTGCTATTTTCCCTCCTCTTCCTATGTTGTTCCAGCGTTGCCACCATGAACCCAAAATACTCCAGATGTTGCCAACCATTTCCACGTTCCCCTGGATTTCACTACGTTAGAGTAATTGATTTGTGTTACAGTAATTGATTTATGTTTGGTTAGCTTTTAGGTTCCTTGCTTTTTACATGTGATTCCACGTTCCCTGGATTTCACCTACGTTAGAGTAATTGATTTAGGTTTGGTTAGCTTTTAGGTTCCTTACTTTTTAAATGTGATTTGATACGTAAAATAAATTACCTCTTCATATCTGTTATTCTATGAAAAATTCAAAATATCGGACGGTTACCACGTAAAATCATATTTCCACTAGTTCATTTCGTGTTAATTATACATTTTTAGACAAGTTCTGGGAATTTTGTGTCAATGTTGGTCATACTGATTTCTCATACATATACCGCCAACTGCTGGAGGTTGCATTTATCTACCTGGGATAATTGGAGCACTAGCGCATGCGCACTGCGATTCTATAGAACTTAGAAAATTTTCGTGCGTCCCGAAGTGTAGCATATCCAATATTTTTAAAAAATAATAACATATAACCACACACGTCCGCACTCAACGGAATAGCAGTCCTTGGACAGGACTCGGTCCACCACATGATCGTTTGCAGATCCGACTAGCTGCAATTGGTGCAACCCTTTGTTTGTCTTTGGTCCTGTTCCCTGGAATACTGAAGCCCTCTTCAGGTCTATTTGTTTTTCCTTACAACTAGGGTTGAGTATATCATCAGTAAATACAATATTCCGAGCCTCAACACTTGTTTTAAACCATTTGTTTCCGACACCATGTTTCTCCGTCACAATATTTTGTGCAGGCGTTCTCCCCATAATATTTGGTGGTTCCTTGTACCAGATAGTGCCATCTTTTCCTTTATGAGGAGTGTGTCAAATTGCCAGTGGAATGTCATCTTGAGAGAGACTTGCTGTAGCAGAAACATCTTCATCATCTGACATAATATCATCCTGATCACTTTCAGCACTCTGTATAGAGTTCGAATCATGATCACTGTCTTCTGCACAGTCTTCGTCTGATGAAGAAGAAAATCTGTCAACAATTTCTTCATCTGATGATCATTTCAACAGTTCTATAATTTAATCTTCTGTCAATACTTTCTTCTTTCTACTCATACTTACTCTTAGACTTCAGATTGTAAGCACGAGAATAGAAAATAACTCTCTACAGATGATAGGCGCGCGCGGGCAGCAACAATGACATAAAGTAAATATAATTGCGTCATTAGCTATTCCAAGAAACTAAATACAACAGAAACACGTGGTGGAAGAGTTCACTTGAGAATAGGTGAGTTCCAGGGGATCTCATAAATGTAATTGTCACTAAATAGTAGCATCTTTCAACCTAATGGAAAAAAAATACCCCGCACGAGTAATTAAGGGTTAAATAATTATGCTTTATTTTAGCTGGCAGAGTTAAGGCCATGAGACCTTCTCTTCCACTCAACCAGCGAACAGTAAAAATTATACAAAAATTACATACTTATTACAATTTTAAGATATTAAAATATAAAAAAAACTCCCAAGTGCGACAGGCCTAGAAGGCCTTTGCCATATCATCTGGCTGTTGGCCTCACGTCCACATGTGTTAATCACAGAGGTAGATGATCATAAGCTAGCGTGGTGACATGTGGTCAGCATGTCGGGTCCCCCAGCTGTTATAGCTGGTTTTCTCAACCTGGAGCCACTACTTATTGTAGCTACCCAAATGCCTCACGATGCTGGGTGGACACCGGTCCCATACTGGCCGAAATTTCGTGAGAAAATTTCTCCTACCATGGGGGCTCAAACCAGCACAAGTCCTGTAGCTCTGCACCAAGGCTTACTCGGCGCATCGTGAGACTATTACAATATAGACTAAACAAAAGACAATGGTGATATGTTATAATACTAGCTAATAAAATAAGTAAGTAAAGCTTCCCAGATGATTATTTACAACATGTTTAATATAGTTGTTATGCAGTTAATGTTTTCATTGTTTTAAGATATCAGTTAATTTGTATTTAAATAATGATAGTGATGGGAAGTGAGTTCCATGCTCTAGTCATAGATATTATTGTGTAAGATTCAGAATATAGACAGGTCCTGTGCTGAGGTATCAAAAGTAAAGGAGAGTCTTGTGATCTTGTTCCTAAATTGTGATGAGCCGATAAATTTTGAAAATACATTGATAAATAACTTGGTAAATGTGTGCAGAATTTGGAATAATCATCATCATAATTGGCTCGACAGCCCCATGTGGTCCTTGACCACCATTAGAAGCTTTTGCCAGACTTCCCTGTTCTGAGCTTATTTGCTATGTCCTCGTGGAAAGTTCCGTCCGGCATACTGTTCTTCTGGTTTTGGGACAGTTATATTTTTACGAGATAGGAGTGTCAACCAAATGCCCAACCCCCAGCTATCCTGGAGGACCTATGTTTTCTGTCAGGGTTGTCTCCCTTAGTTGGCCAGTCCCGATTTTCAAGCGTCGGAAACTCTCTTTTCTCCCTTGCACCACTCATTGTTATGTTAACCAGGAGCCACGAGGACGTGTGGTGCGTCGGACTTGGTAGGAATTAATGGCATTTCTCGAGTTTTAGTAGTATATACCCTCGAACCACATACTACCTCTTTGGCTCCCATTTGGAATAGTAAAGCATGTGAATGTAAAGTTCTTCTGTCATTTAGACATAGCCATAATAAGGCCTTAAATGTGGGAGATACGCTGTCATAATGACGGAGATTGAATGCACACATTATAAGCACAGGGTAGTCTCTCAGTAATATGTTGCCATAGAGAAACTTCGAATAGAGGGAAAACCGAGTACAGTGACATCTAAAAAATTTTGGTTGGTTTACGATGAACTACAATGAGCAAACTACAATGGTAGCGCTGTTTCGTAGTAACAGAATATGTAACTAAATAAAACAAATGCAAGGCACAAGGTATGTTCACTCGGGATTATGGGAAATTAGCCATTTTGTAAATTAAATTTTTTAAATGTTATCCTTTCTTCTATATAGATGGGACTGTAAAAATTGTATACTATTGAAAGTAAAATCATTACATAGATTTTATTTTACTCTAATTTGTAAGTAAATTCAAGCTTGTTTACGTTTTTAATGTGAATCTATTTTCAAAGATAAACCTACTAGAAGTGATAAAATTGTAAGATTTGTTAGGTTAGGAAGAGTGTACAGCCATTTCTAATAAACATTTTAAAAATGTCACTTTATAATGGATTTCAGATGTACTACATGGCTGAAGTTCTTTTATAAATATTGTATAAAATATGTATGTAAGAATAAGGGGGCAGGTCAATTGTAAATATTTATTAAAAGAGCTCATAATGCACATTTATAATTTATTTTCATTCTTCCCTTCTGTTAAAATTAAAGAAAATCTTTAGGTCTGTGAGGCTGGGTACAAATAATTCCATAATTTAAGATTATAAAAGTTTAATTCCATGATTATTCACCAGACGGTGCTGAATTTCATATTAGTACCAGAGAAAAAAGTCGAAAAAATTTAGATGTCGTTAGTTGTTCTACACTAGTGCCACTTGTGGCATGTACGCGAAACTTGTCCACTTCTCTGGTACTCTGTGGTGTGTCGCAGTAATCAAAGGCAGCATTACAAGAGTCTGTGGATGTAGGCCTATTTGTTTTAATTTCATGGGAAGGAAGTTGTTAGACCTATTCAGGGAATGAAGAATTGAGTACATTTGCTTGCAGGTGTGGGTGCATGTAGATACTATTGGGCTGTAGGGGATGTTTAAAAGCTAGTTTTAAGTGAGCATTGTATTTGGGAATTTACAGAACAGGAAGAGAACCATAACACAGATGGAGAAGCGGATGAAGAAGTGGAGGAAGAAGTAAACAAGGAAAATAAAAAAGATGACGAGGATGAAGAAGATGAAGAAGAAGAAGAGAAAGTTGAAACAAAACCAATTGAGAATTTGGACAAGAAGGCGGTTGTAGTGTTGACCCCTGACCCTGCAGTAGATGCCAAGTTGGACTCGCACAAAATGGAGCAAAATGAGGAAGCTGATATTAAAGAGGAGCCCAAATCAGAAGTGAGTGGGATTATGGAGGAGGTAAAGAGGACTCTTCTCAACATTTATTTTTTAGCTGTAAACTGTATAAAATAATTATTGGTATATTCTAAAATTTTGTAAAATTTAAGACATTGAAAGATGTATTTGTCAGGTTAATGAACGTCAAACCTGACATAAGTGGGTGCGCAAAAAGCTGTTTTGAATTATCTGAGTTTGGTTTCAACAATATACTTAAGACTAGTATATAGGATGTCATTGTCAACGAACTTTGACTTTTTAAAAAATTTGAATTCTATTAACTTTTTTTGGAAAGGAAATTCAATGCATGAACCAGGATTTGAATTCTGGACTTCTGGTTCTACGAGCAGTATGCAGTCCATTACACCATTCAAGACACGATACAAACATCAGCCTTTCTTTCCTCATACAAATCTCTAATCATATTTGAAGAGAAAAACACGCCTAGACTGGGTTCGAACCCAAGACCTTTGGCTCTCTATGCCAATGATCTAACCAACTGAGCTGTCTAGGCTTCCAATCTAAATACATATTTTTCTCTTATACATAGTTAAATCCCAAGCGTCAAATGCTGCACGCCTCTTTCTCGATCACGCAAACAGCGGCTTCTATTAAGAAGATTTTTTATTGGAGATTTAAACACTACTTTATAAAGCCAGTAGGGCTTCTATTAATGTTTTTATTATTAATTTAATATTTCTCACCGAAGGACAAATTATATTTGAAGAGAAAAATATACACCTAGACCAGGATTTGAACCCAGGACCTCTGGCTTTCTATGTCAAAATGTCTATAATCGTCCCGCAGGTGCTACCAATAGCCAACTTACAGCTTCTATTGAAGAAGTATTTTTAATGACTATTTAAGTCATCCCAAATGGGAGTCAATGACCAATCACATTTCAATGATTTTTGATTTACAACCAGTCACAGTCGTGTTTTGCCAAAATTTACCAACTAAAGTTTATCATAATCAAGAAAGCACCTCCTCTTTAACATTCTGAGTAGGTCATAGCATTATTTTGCAGTGACTGACTCTCTAAGAAATACGGCTACCAGATTGTATGTATAGTGCAATAGAATGTCAGCAGAAAGCGCATGCAATAGATAATATAAAAAACATTTGTAGGAATTGATTGTATCACAAAAAAAAAGAAAACACTGTTTGCACTTTCTTAAACGAATTATTTTCCAGGAAATGACGTTGCAGAAAAATATAATTGACATATTTACATCATAGGACATCAAATTAATTAATACCTGTAACGTTGGTTATAAATTTCTCCACTAGGGTGCATTCTTACAACATTGCGATCCTTTGGCAATAAATAATATTATGATCTGGTTGCAGTGATGAACAAAGGAAGCAGATGAAGTGTACCAATCATTTCTCATTTGTTTTCAAACATCGCCGTTTACATTAAATATATAAATATTTTAAAATACTATAGTTAAATAATGATTTGTGAGTAGACAGCTTAATTTTATTCGTTAAATAGTCCTAACAAATGCCACTATTGATTTCCAAATTCTCTAGGTAAATTGAGAATAGCTGACAGCTATTATACAATTGCAATGCCCCAGGTTGTCATTTTGACATTTCTCTGACTACAGAATATGCCAACATTGGTCTTCTACTTATTCATCTAGGCTCATGTTCTTGTTCTGGGGATCGAGTTTAGGACAAAAACCTCACATGTAACACGGTCACTCTATGACGACACATCCAATTATTTGCTTTTATAAAATCTTGTTCAGAAGGGATACTGATGAATTTTCACTTGTCTACCACATAACACTGTCAAAAATTACATAAATACATTAATTTAAAAAATATTTTAATGAATTCCTAGAACTTTTATTGAAATAAAAATACCGGAATTTGAAAGTTGAAAAATATGGAGTATGAAATTTTCACTAAAATATGAACATTTTGCTAAAATATTATGAAATATGAAGATTTTTGTTGGTTTTATTTGATTCTACACATCATAAAATGTAAAGATACTTGTTTCATCAGCGCTCTCTGACAAATAGTTTAAAACATGAAATTTCATAAAATTCCTCGCTCTAGTTATTACTCTAAACCCATGACTGAAGAGGGATGAGAAGTCGTCTGAAACCATTGGTCTCGAAGAAATTTGAAATTGTATGAGGTGAGTCTTTAAATATGTTCCCCACTCACTATTAATGATATAACCTCATAATGTTTACTTCCCAACATTAATTTAAATATAATACATCATCTGCATAAAGTAGTCTGCTGAAGTGGTTCGTAAATTGAAAATAGACAACATGATGTTGTTTTCAAACGCTGGGCCTTGGCACCGAAGCCATTAGCGTTCTTGCTCTCCAATATTTCTCTATGGTGGATCCAACAGGTAATACTTCACAGGTTTGTAGGTGTTCTTCGTCTTTATTGCACAGAGGACAATTTGGATTTGTGTAAATTCCTATTTTATATGTAAATGTTTGGCCAAATAGTCATGTTCTGTAAGCAGCCTAAATTTTGCTACTGTAGTTTTGCGTGGAATTTCTGGAATAATATCTGGCTTCTTTACTAAAATATTCCATTTTTTTGTCTCTGGCTTTATTACATAGGTCTTGGTTTTGTTTGATTTTATATTTGTTTTTAATTATTCTTTTTATGGATGTGAAAGGTAAGCTTTTAGTAGTATTCTGAATAAGATTGGAGCCTTTTTTGGCAAGAAAATCAGCAGTGTAATTTCCAGCAATTCCACAATGTGCAGGTATCCATTGCAATTGAATTCTTTTCTGTAGTTTTTGGAGTTGTTGAATCATTTTGTAGCACTCTTTAATTTGTATTGATTTCATTTTGTGTGAATTTATTGCATATATTGCTGCCTTAGAATCAGAGAGTATGACAGCATTTTGAAATTTATTTATTCTGTATAGCAATTGTTGGAGTGAAATATGAATAGCCGTTACTTCCGCATCAAAATTTGTTGTGTGGTATCCTGCTGGTTGATAAAATGAAAATAATGCACATGTAATTCCTGATCCTGAGTTGTTATCAATAGTAAATCCATCTGTGTAGACATGTAACCATTCTTCTGGTGGATATCTCTTATTCACAGATTCTTCTAGATTTTGTTGAGTGTTAATTGGTTCAAAAGCAAGAGGGTTTTCTCTGATCAAAATATTTTCTTTAGATTTAGGAAGATTCAAATCTGTTTTTATTTAACATTAACACCATGTATCTGCCCAGTGCAGTGGGTAGCATTAGAACACACACACAAGCTGCAGTTAACATAATTGGACATAGAGATAAGAGGGAGGAATTTGGATTTGGTCTGGTAGTTCCTAAGTAGCTCAAGATATGAGATGGGACTTACACCTCATACTTTGTTTGTGCTCTGACATTGAGGTACTGATGTGTTTTTTTTTTTAATTTTAAAATCATTAGGAAGTTATGTGGTTTAATTTAATATTTGCATTTGTATTTTTTAACATTCTTACCTCATATGTTTATTCTGTTGGACGATCGTTTCAAAACTATTGCTCCATCTTCAGCTTGTTCACAAACTGGATTTTTTCTTTTCTTCAAAGTTGTCGACCTTGGATCTATGTTCCAAAGAACTTAGTAATGAGGCTCCATTCTTCAAGAATTTTAAAGTTAATAATTTTCTTCTTGTTCTTCTGTATATAGATCTTTTCCCATATTGTGAGTTCATTGGTATTTTCTAACTGTTTTAATAATTTTGTATTTATATCTATTTTGTGTTTCTGTGTCCAAACATGAACTAAAGAACACATAAGAAATGTAAAAAAGGGAGAAGTGGAAAAATCTGCAGTAGCAGCTCATGTTTGGGCAGAGAAACACAAAATAGATATAAATACAAAATTATTAAAACAATTAGAAAATACCAATGAATTCACAATATGGGAAAATGTCTATACAGAAGAACAAGGAGAAAATTATGAACTTTGAAATTCTCATTAGCAAGTTCTTTGGAATACAGATCCAGGGCCAACAACTTGAAGAAAACAAAAAAAAAACAGTTTGTGAACAAGCTGTAGATGGAGCAATAGCTTTGAAACGATCGTCCAACAGAATAAACATATGAGGTAGGAATGTTAAAGAATACAAATTCAAATACTGATGTGTTGTTTGTTTGTGTGCAGGATAAAAATGTTCCAGAAACTAATGGAGTTGACAATGAAGATTCCATCAACTTGACAATAGGAGAAGATGAAGAGAAGTTACTTGCTGAAGAGGTGAGAAACAATTTGTATTCTATATTTTGTAGGAATAGTAAAAAAGTAGATATCATGAATTACAGTAAAATGTTTGTATTAAAAGAGTCCCTTCAGAAAATTCAGCAATCCCAATAATGTTTTTAACAAAAAGCTCAAATGTATTCCAGTCCATAGACTGTCCAAGCACCCAGCATTTACAGTAATAAGAAAAACTAATTATATTTGAAGAGAAAGATATATTTAAAGAGGAAAATTATATGCTCCGACAGGGACTTGAACCCAGGACCCTTGGTTCAAGTCCCGGTCTGAGCGTATAATTTTTCTCTTTACATATGTTTTATCCATCATTGAGATGTATGAAATGAATAATAAAAACATAGAAAAATATATGCCTAGACTCGGGTTTGAACCTAGGACCTTTAGCTTTGTACATTGAGCTATCCAAGACTTCCAATCTAAACACAAAATTTTCTCTTATACGTTTCAATTCAACGACCTCTCAAATGAGAAGCCGGCATTCACATGTCGAGCAATGATTCAAATGCATTTGGGGCTCTTGGGAATTAAAATTTATAAGAGAAAAATTTGGGTTTTGATTGGAGGAAGTAGGATAGCTCAGTGACACAGCATTAGCATGTAAAACTAAAGGTCCTGGGTTCAAACTTCATTGTAAGCGTTTATTTTAAGTTTGGTTTGTGTTGTTCTTAACCTCATATTGTTGTTTATATAAGACATGTTAGTAGCGCCATCTTCAGTTGGTACAGACTGATTTTTCCCAAGTTGTCGGCCCTGGATCTCGACTCCTGCTCCCTCTTAGTATGGTCCAAAGAACTTGCAAATTAGGTTCCTCTCCCCGGGAATTTCAAAATTCATAATTCTCTCCTTGTTTTCCTGTATGTAGATTCCTCCCCCTCATATGGTCAGTTTATTTGTGTTTTATAATTTTATACTTGCATCTACTTTGAGTTTTCTGACCAAATGTGAGCAGCTACTGCAGATTTTTCTACCTTTTTTTTACATTTCTTATGTGTTTTTGGTTCTAAGGGTTAAATTTCTTTTTTAAATTATCTCCGATGTATTTAAATTATTTATCTATCGTTGAGATGTATGAAATGAATAATAATTACTTCATAATGTTAACTTTCCAACGTTAATTTAACAAAATTTCTCTTTGTTTTCCCTGTGTATATCTTATCACAATCTGCACATTTTATTTGATATATTCCTGATTTTTTACTATCATAAATTTTTTGTTGTGATTTGTTTCAGGAGGACAGCTCTAGTCAGGACAAGGAGAGCAAAGGTGAGCACATTTCACTTCACTTCTGTGGATTCCTGTCCTCGGTGAACAGAACCCAGTTCACATTTCTGATATCTCCCTAAGATCCTCTTACCTGTATCCAGGAGTGGACCACTACTGCCAACCATTGCACGCTGAAATCTACTTTGACATTCCTCCCAGAAAGCATTGATATGTACCAAGGCCGTGGCCAAAAAATTATCTGCCTTTTTTTTAACTACAAGCACATAAATCAAAGCCAGAATTCAGTTAATGGTAACCCACAGATGTACATCCCTGCACAAGTTAAGAGCAGAGGATTATCCAGTCTGCTAATACAGGAGTAGTATTACTCTCCTGCAGTTTAAATGAGAGATAGTTTTATTAACTACAACTACTATTACACTACTGATATTTAATTTTAGGAAGTGATATTTTGAGGTTATTTTAATTGTATTATTTTTACTCTGATCATCTTACCTCAATATTAATGTTGATTTGTTCTTGAACATGTTTCAAAACAATTCTGTTTTATCGTCAGCTGTCCAGACTGGTTTGATTTATGTTGCACACCCTGGATGTCGATGTCAAACAGTTAGAAAATAAAAAAGAGCTGACTATTTGGGGAAAAATCTATATTCAGAAGAACAAAAACAGAGTTATGAATTTTGAAATACCGACGGAGCGTGACTTTGTTTGGAGGTTCTTTGGCCAACCACAGGATGGAGCTGACATCAACATCCAGGTTGTACAACATAAATCAAACCAGTCTGGACAAGCTGACGATAAAACAGAAGTGTTTTGAAACATGTCCAAGAATAAACCAACATTAATATGCTGGTAACATGATCAGACTAAAAATAATACAACTACTTACTTACTCACTTACTCACTCGCACTATCGAACCCATAGGTTCATGGCCGCACGGACATAAGCTCTCCATCAATCCCTATCCTGAGATAATGCTTTCCAATCATTCCCTGTATAATCTACTTCCCTCAAATCATAGTTAATGTTGTTCTCCCACCTCATTCTTGGTCTACCAACTGGGCGTTTTCCTTCTGGCTTTCCTACAAGAAGCTTCCAGGCACATCTTTCATTCCCCCAATCGTGCAATATGTCCTGCCCATCACAGTCTACGAGACTTGACTGTTCTTATTATATCTGGCTTCCTATAAAGACCATGTAGTTCATTGTTATGTAGTCTTCTCCATTCACCTGTCTGTTCATCTCTCTTTGGTCCACAAATTTTCCTAAGAACTTTGTTCTCAAATACTTGTAATCTCCTTTCCTCCCTTAAAGTAAGAGTCCATGTTTTGCATCCATATAATATAACTGGTAGAATAATAGTTTTATATATTTTCAGTTTAACGTTTTTTGAAAGGAGTTGGGACGACAAGAGTCTCTGCAATACATAATAGCACGCATTTCCAGAATTGAGCCTATGTTTAATTTCTTTGTACATCTCATTCCTATTTGTGATTATTGTTCCTAGGTATTTGAATTCAGCCACTTCCTCAAAATTTCCCTCATTTGTCATTAGCTGTCCATTTCCATTATATAATGCATTTCTGCGTGTGACCATATATTTAGTTTTATTGATATTTACTTCCAGTCCTAATTTCTTAGTGTTACCCAATAGTGTGTGCGTGTTGGCCTTTAGTATCTCCTCGCTATCGGCCAGTAGTACTACACCATCAGCATAAACTAACAGCTTATTAATACCATTCAGTTGTAAGCCTTCCTCGTTCTTCAAAGATTTAATGGCATCCTCTAGTACAAAATTAAATAGTAGAATAATACAACTACTACTAAATGAATGGGTAATTATTTTTGATAAGATGGAGGACAGGCATGAAGGATAGTGATTGTGTTTACAGCAAATGTGGAAGGAGCAACAGCCCCTGATGGCTCAGGAGATGCAGGACAGGAGACTGCTGCGCAGGACACTACTGAAGAGAAACAAGAAAGTGCTGATAAAGGGAACGTGCAGGAAGATAAAGAGAATGACGGCGAAAAGAAAGACAAAGAGAGCAGCGATGACAAGACAACTAAGACGTGAGTATCATTCACATCCAACCAGTATAGGAGCAATGCGATGCTTGGTGACACATGTAACTGCATCTTCATCATAGTAAATCCATGAATTTAGGCCATTTGTTGACCTGTTTTGGCCTCAAGAGAAACACCATCCTCTTCTTCTTCCTGCAGGTTGATATCTTAACATTTGACGTTTTTATTATTAATTTAACACTTCTCATTGAAGGATAAATTCTATTTGAAGAGAAAAATTTTCGCCCAGACCGGGACTCGAACCTAGGACCCTTGGCTTTCCGGGCCAAGTGCTCTACCAACGTACATAATAGAAAAATTTGCATCTAGATTCTAACTCGCCTCGGTAGCTCAGATGGTAGAGCACTTGGCCCGGAAAGCCAAGGGTCCCAGGTTCGAGTCCTGGTCTAGGCGAAAATTTTCCTCTTCAAATATAATTTATCCTTCAATGAGAAGTGTTAAATTAATAATAAAATCGTCAATAGAAGCCCTACTGGCTATAAAGTAGTGTTAAATTCCCAATAAATGTCTTCTTAACTAAGAAACTGCCATTTGCAAAGATAGAAACTATGGTTTCAAGCATTTGGCACGAGGGAATTACACAACGTACATAAGAGAAAAATTTGTGTCTAGATCGTAACTCGCCTCGATAGCTCAGTTGATAGAGCACTTGGCCCGGAAAGCCAAGGGTCCCAGATTCGAGTCCCGGTCTAGGCGAACATTTTTCTCTTCAAATATCTTAACATTTTTTGGGTATCCTCTGATCTTACATTCGATGAACATGTTGCATCCAGCTTGACTTATAATCAGAAATTTTGTTTTCTGGAGGTTCCATGTGTAATTCTTCTAAGATGTCTTCATTTTTTT
This sequence comes from Diploptera punctata, assembly GCA_030220185.1. Lineage (NCBI taxonomy): Eukaryota > Metazoa > Arthropoda > Insecta > Blattodea > Blaberidae > Diploptera > Diploptera punctata. The sequence goes on along the minus strand of JASPKZ010000837.1, from coordinate 174,758 downwards.
GTGATCTAGTAGTGTGTATCCTGCAGTTCTCCGAAGGTATCTCATTTCAGCAGATCTAAGTCTGTGTATATCCTTCTGTTTCAACGTCCATACTTCGCTACCATACAAAAGAGTTGGAAGAGCCAGTGTTTTATACACTTTCAGTCTTGAATGCTTTTGGACTAACTGTGGCTTGAAGATAGAATTTATTAACCCTAACATTCTTAATAAGTTAGATATTTTTGCATTTACATCCTTTTCTTCTTCATATGAGATATTGCATCCTAGATATGTAAAATTATTCACCTGCTCCAAAATGTTATTGTCCAGTACAATTTTAACACACCAAAACATGGAATTTCCTTCTGCCCTATGTCAGAGACTATCAAACTACAGGGTGGACCGCTCGAATGGACCTAATTTCAATTGCTTGTTACTGGCAAACGGTTGAAGATAGAAACTTAAAACAACGTTCATATTACAGAAAAACTCACCAAGTTTTGATATCCAGATCACCACATCTCTATATGAGCCCCAGCAGTCACTGTGACGATATCAAAGCGATGAACAATTTCTTGCCAAGTACGTTGGAGTATGTCTTCTGGAATGTTCTCAATAGCCTCTATGATGCGCTCACGAAGATCACGAAGGTCTTTGACTGGGGTGGTGTAAACTTTATCTTTGACATAGCCCCAGAGAAAGAAATCCAGTGGTGTTAAATCGGGAGATCTCGGGGGCCACGCGATTGGTCCTCCCCTACCAATCCAACGGCCAGGGAAAATGTTGTCCAAAGTCGTACGAACTTCATTGGACCAGTGGGGAGGAGCACCATCTTGCTGGAAAACGATGTTAGGCTGCAGTTGTTCAATTTGTGGAAAGAAGAACTGCTCCAGCATGTCAAGATATGTGGTACCACGAACAGTTTTCTCGGCGAAGAAAAACGGTCCAATGACCTTATTATGTGACAAACTGCACCAAACATTCATCTTCGGACTATCACGAACATGCTCTTGAATAGCGTGAGGATTCTCCGATCCCCAGATCCGCACATTATGCCGGTTTACCTTGCCTGACAAATGGAAAGTGGCTTCGTCCGAGAAGAAAATCTTGGTCATGAAGTCAGGATCAGCGCCGAGACGGTCCAGCATCGTATTGGCGAATTCCACTCGTTTCGGCATGTCATTCGGCTCCAGACGTTGCACTAACTGCACTTTATATGCGTGCAGTTTGAGGCGTTTGTGGACAATCCGTTGTAATGTCGATTTTGGTATTTGAAGTTCCCGCGAAGCTCTTCTTAATGACTTCCGGGGGCTTCGCTCAAATGCGGCTTGAACATTTGCTACCATTTCATCGGATGCTCTGCGACCACCACCATGCTTCTTCAACACAGATCCTGTAGCTAATAATGTATCACGCCACTTCTTTATGCTTCTAGCAGTTGGAGCATCACGGTTAAACACACGCCGGAACTCCCTTTGAACTCTAATGATTGATTTTAAACTCCGCATACCACAAAACAGCTTGCGCTTTCATCTGCGGAGTCGCCATTTTCACAAACAATTAAATCTAAGAACGAGAAACGTATCTTTGTGCCATCTACCGACAGGATTCGAAACTCTGGTGAGTTTTTCTGTACTATGAACGTTGTTTTAAGTTTCTATCTTCAACCGTTTGCCAGTAACAAGCAATTGAAATTAGGTCCATTCGAGTGGTCCACCCTGTATAACATACTTCAAAAACAAAGTAAAGAATTATTTAATAACAAACTAACTTATACACCCTTATATTTATGTAAGAATTGTTGTAGTTGATAATATTTGTAACCAAAATTAATATTTTTTTTTTTATGTTTTCAGCACCACATCGCCTTCTGATACAAAGACCTCTAAAGATGATAAAGGTGAGTTGTCTTGAGAAATTGTACTTGAAAATTATTAATAATCATTATCAACTGTGTGAAATAAAATTTAAAAGAATACTAGTTCTGTATAGATAAATTCAATCGATGGTCATACATCGTCCTCTTGTCGTGTCCTCCTTTCAGATGTTTGGATTCTTAATTAACAAGTGATTAAATTATGAAATTAGGAAATAACACTGATTTATCCATCATTGAGATGTTTGAAATTAATAATAAAAACATCAAAAGAAGATACTGGCTTTATAATGTAATGTATAATTCCCATATATATGTCTTCTTAATAAAGGAGCCGTCATTTGCAAAGATAGAAGCAAAGGCTTCAAAGCATTTGGTGGGCAGGAATTACAACGTATATAGAGAAAGATTTGCGTTTAGATCGGTACTTGCTCAGGTAGCTCAAATGGTAGAGCACTTGGACTAGAAAACCAAGGGTTCCCGGGTTCAAGTCTTGGTCTGAGCGTATAATTTTTCTCTTCAAATACTATTAAGTTTACTTTAATTAAATTTGAATAATATGAACATTGAAAGAAGCTCTACTGGCTTTATACGTAATGTTTGAATTCCCAATAAAAAGTTTTCTTAATAAAGGAGCTGCCATTAGCAAAAATCGTAGCAATGGCTCGTAGCATTTGTGGTTAGGGAATTAACTATGTATAAGAGAAAAATACACGTTTAGATTGGAGGCCTAGGTAGCTCAGATGGAAGAGCATTGACATAGTCAAAGGTCCTGGGTTCAAACCCTAGTCTAGGCGTATATTTTTCTTTTCAAGTATAATTTGTCCATCATTAAATTTGAGTTGTTTTTTTTTTTTACTCACTTCATATCTCTTGACTTCTATGCAGACCTGCGGTTTTGTCACTGCATTCGTGACATTATCAATGCATCGCAACTACTGTCTTCTGTTGTCTCTCTTGTAAATTGATTTCTGCGCTCTCTGATGGCTGACTGATGAACTTCCAAATCAATCCCCTCTCATTTTCACTGGGTATTTCAAAATTCATAGTTTTGCATATGTAAATTTTCTCCTAAATTGTGAGTTCCTTGGATTTTTCTGACCAAGCGTGCAGATTTTTCTATTTCTCCATTTTTAACATTTCTAAGGTGTTCTTTCAATCTTGTATTAAAATTCCTTTTTGTTTTCCCTACATATATCTTTTCACAATCTTACAATCAATTTGATAAATTCCTGATTTGTTGAATTTGATTGAAGACGGCAACAAATCAGGAATTTATATTAATTGTAAAGATTGTGAAAAGATATACGTAGGGAAAACAAAAAGGATTTTAAATACCAGATTGAAAGAACACCTAAAAATGTAGAAATAGAAAAATCTGCAATAGCCACATATGCCTGGTCAGAAAAACACGGAATTAAAACCAAGGCAAAATTACTTATACAGTTGGAAAAATCAAAGTAACTCACAATTTGGGAGAAAATTTACACATGCAAGAATAAAAAGAAAACTACAAATTTTGAAATACCCGGTGAAAATGAGAGGGGATTGATTTGGTAGTTCATTGGTCAGCCAACAGAGAGTGCAGAAATCAATTTGCAAGCAAGACGGCAGTTGTAATTGTGGTGATGCATTGATAATGTTACGAATTCAGTGGTGAAACCTGGATCTGCATAGAAGTCAGGAGATATGAGGCAAGTCAAAAAACACTTCAAATTTAATTAATAAGAGATTAATAAAAATTCTTTTTCATGGTGGTCAAAACGGAGCTTGGGCAGGTTTTTCTTGGAGTTTTCTCCAATTTTCCAATACCACGATTTCATTCCACCATTTCTCCATACTCATCTCATTCATTTTGTTAATCTGCTCCTGTGACGGTGTGTCAGGCGTGGTCGGCCAGGACCCTTGTCATTCAGAGACCTCTGTATAAGGGGCCTCATCTCATCTCATCCCTTTACCCGACCCTGAGTTGGACATGAGTTGAGAATATTATTTATTATATAATAAAAATTCTACGATGGGAATAAATGTTACAAAGCATTCAGAATTATTTTTGTTTTGTGTGTAGAAAAAGAAGAGCAAGTCTGGATCAAGTGGGTCGTCTAGCAGCAGTAGCAGCCGCAACCTGTGGGTGAGTGGATTGTCATCATCCACACGAGCCACGGATTTGAAGCAAGTGTTCTCTAAGTATGGCAAGGTAAGTCACTGGCAGATTGAAACATTTTCAGTCTTAGGACAGTTGAACGTTCCCTTGAAATATGCATTTCATAGAAGGTAAAGGGAACAATTTTAACCTGAACTGGGAATCTAATCCCAAACTTAAATTTTTCTAATAAAATTAAATAATACTATAATGAATATTTAATTTTAGGAAGTTATATTTTGAGGTTATTTTAATTATATTATTTTTGGTCTGGACATCTTACCTCAATATTAATATTGAGGTAAGATGTCCAGACCAAAAATAATACTATAATGAATTCTAACTGTTGCTCCTCGTCCAAAACTGTGGGATGGAGAAAGTTTTCTCTGATTCATGATATAATTTTTTTTTTTTGTTGCCACGTCGGTGTTCTCGAGGTAGCCATGCTGCCTTGTTTTACAGAGTGGGGCTTGTGTGAGGTTTTTTTTATTGGGGTTTTGTTCTCACCTGTAAGACAAATGTCATGAAAACTTTACGGCCCAAATGGTCCCCGAAATCACATGGCCATCGCAATCATCATCATTCATATTCATCTTAGTTTAAGCTTAGGATTAGGGACTCCGCCGGGTGCAACCACTATCATCAACACCCATCATATCATCGGGGCAACATACTCCTGACCCTCCTCCAGGCGCCCCAACCTCAAGAAGTTGTGTTAACAAGTATGCAATACCAGGAATGCCTTGAAAGACGAAACCTGGGGCATTTGCCAAAAAAAAAAAATTTTTTTTTCTTCTCCTCTCCTCTTTACCATTGAATTACTGACAAGCACGATAAATAAGTTTGGTCTGTATTATTCTTACCATCATAGTAGTTGTTTCTATTAGGACACTTTGTTCAAAACATGTTTTATCCCATCTTCAATTGGTACAGATATACAAATATAACAGCAGGAATATTTTTTTATCCAGGTTTCAAGTCCAATATGAATATTTAATTTTAGCAGTGATATTTTGAGATTATTTTAATTATATTAATTTTAGTCTGATCATCCTTACCTCAATGTTAATGTTGATTTGTTCATGAACATGTTTCAAAACAATTCTGTTTTATCGTCAGCTTGTCCACACTGGTTTGATTTATGTTGCACATCCTGGATGTCGATGTCAGCTCCATCCTGTGGTTGGCCAAAGATATTTGAGAAGTTTAATATTAAATTAGCATCGGAAAATAACTAAAGTTTAAATAAACTGATAAAAATAAAAAGTCAGGAATACATCAAATTGAATGCATGGGTTGTGAAAACATATATATAGGAAAAACTAAAAGGAACCTAAAAATTAGAACCAAAGAACACAACAAATATTAAAAATGGGGAAATAGAAAATCTGCAGTTGCTGCTCATGTCTGGTCTGAAAAACATAATATAAATTCAGACACTAAATTATTAAAACAGTTAGAAAATACAAAAGAGCTGACTATTTGGGAAAAAATTTATATTCAGAAGAACAAAACAGAGTTATGAATTTTGAAATACTGACAGTGTGTGACCTTGTTTGGAGGTTCTTTGGCCAACCACAGGATGGAGCTGACATCGACATCCAGGGTGTGCAACATAATACAATATAAATCAAACCAGTCTGGACAAGCTGACGATAAAACAGAATTGTTTTGAAACATGTTCAAGAACAAATCAACATTTACTATTGAGGTAAGATGATCAGACTAAAAATAATATAATAAATTTTTATATTTGAAGAGAAAAATATACGCTCAGACTGGGATTTGAACCCAGGACCTTTCACTTTCTATATGAATGCTCTACCAACTGAGCTATCTGAGAAACTCCAATCTAAATGAAAATTTTTCTCATTTATATACTGTTTTTTCCTGAGTGCCAAATGCCCTGAAACCGTTGCTTTGATTTTGCAAATGGTGGTTTCTTTATTAAGACCTTTTATTTGGAATTTTACATTACATTGCATTATAAAGCCAATATGGCCTCTTTCAATGTTTTTATTATTCATTTCATACATCTCAATGATGGATAAATTATATTTTAAGAGAAAAATGTATGCTGAGACTGGGGTTTGAACCCAGGACCTTTAGCTTTCATAGCATTTGGCACAAGGGAATTGCAATGTATATAAGAGAAAAATTTGCATCTAGATCACAGCTTGCTTCGGTAGCTCAGTTGGTCCAGCAAGCCAAAGGTCCCTGGTTCGAGTCTCGGTCTAGGCAAAAATTTTTCTCTTGAAATATAGTTATGTTGATGTTTGTTATGTTGTAGGTGATTGGTGCAAAAGTGGTGACGAATGCCCGCACTCCTGGAGCTCGTTGTTACGGCTACGTAACCATGGCAACCAGTGAAGATGCCTCTAAATGTATTCAGCATCTGCACAGAACTGAACTGCATGGACGCATGATTTCTGTCGAGAGGGTCAGTACCTGTTGTCTTCTTTTTAAAGTGGGAAGTAACACTGAGTTGGAGAATGTTTTTATATCTCACCTCATAAAGTTGTGTATTTCATTAACCATTTCAAAGGCCTGGTGTCCTCATCACTAGTGCTTCCTTGCGGCCTTTATATTTTATTTCTGTGTACAGCTCATCAATTTTTTCCCATGATTTCCCTCTGGCTGTTGCAATGTTTTCCATTTGGAATGCTTTGTTAACTCACCTCATATATATAATTTCAAATTTCTTTGATACCGGCGGTTTCAGACAATATCTTGTCCCTCTTCAGTCATGCCAGTGGAAGTCGTGACTGAAGAGGGACAAGATATTGTCTGAAACCGCCGGTATCAAAGAAATTTGAAATTATATGAGGTGAGTCGTTAAAAATATGTTATCCACTCATTATTAAGTAATGGATTAGTTCATTTTGTCTCGATATGTCGTACAACACCAAACAGCAGAACATCCATATGTCGTACACCAAACAGCAGAACATCCATATGTCCTACACCAAACAGCAGAACATCCATATGTCCTACACCAAACAGCAGAACATCCATATGTCCTACACCAAACAGCAGAACATCCATATGTCCTACACACCAACAGCAGAACATCCATATGTCCTACACCAAACAGCAGAACATCCATATGTCCTACACCAAACAGCAGAACATCCATATGTCCTCACACCAAACAGCAGAACATCCATATGTCCTACACCAAACAGCAGAACATCCATATGTCCTACACCAAACAGCAGAACATCCATATGTCCTACACCAAACAGCAGAACATCCATATGTCCTACACCAAACAGCAGAACATCCATATGTCCTACACCAAACAGCAGAACATCCACATGTCCTACACCAAACAGCAGAACATCCATATGTCCTACACCAAACAGCAGAACATCCATATGTCCTACACCAAACAGCAGAACATCCATATGTCCTACACCAAACAGCAGAACATCCATATGTCCTACACCCAAACAGCAGAACATCCATATGTCCTACACCAAACAGCAGAACATCCATATGTCCTACACCAAACAGCAGAACATCCATATGTCCTACACCAAACAGCAGAACATCCATATGTCCTACACCAAACAGCAGAACATTGTGGAGTGACTGAATGTATGTTTGCAGACAAAGGGAGATGCAAGTGGGCCACCTCGTAAGAGCGAGAGTAGCAAACTGAGTAGCAGCAGCTCGGCAAAGAGACACGAGCGCAAGCCAAGCTCAAGCAATAGCAAGGACCCTTCATCCACTGATAAGAAGAAGGAAGAAGATAAGAAAGAGGACGGAGAGGCAGAGAAAGGTAACATTGTTTTAATGACACGTGTAGATAGGAGGGAGGGGGGGGGAGAATGCTGCAGAACCGAGCGACAAGACGTGACCTCAAGAAGAAACGAGACAGCCACGGCACACGGAGTATAATTCTTTCCTGTTTATGTTGCTTGATGCAGTTCTCAAATGTAGTATAGGAACCTGAATATGGAGATAGAATTTAAGAAAAATTCTATCACCTCATTTCATGCTCTTCTTTTTTAGACCTGTTTCAGGACCTAATAATTATAATTATTAAGACCTGGAACCGGTCTAATAAGGGTATAAGGTGAGGTGATTAAATAAATAATGCATATTGTTTAATACTTACAAAGTCAATGGAGATAAAAGTCATAACTCTATTGTGGCTCAAGTAGAGAGATTTATATTCAGGTGGATCCAGGTTCAAGTCCTGGTGCAAGCAACCTGACTGTGGATTTAACCCCAGATGTTGAGCGTCTATAAATAAGAATGATATAAAAATTGTGAATTAGGATCTATCATTACACTAATTTCTTAGTTGCGTGAAAATATAGTACAACTCAGAGATTCTGTTAATTGTGTTGCATTCAGTTGGAATGCATCGAAAATGTCGCACAAGAGCGACTAAACTGGTCTTCATAAAAATCAAGAAATATGAGGCGATTCAAAATTACCAACTCAAAATAAAGAAAAGAAACCTCGTAGTGTTGTTTCCTACATCTATCTAATTAATCAGATTCTATTTTGATGTAATAAATTTGGGAATTTTAACATATGAGGTTTATTAAGGTAGTGAGAATTCCTAAAATAAGGAATTATGAGGTTTCATTAATAAGAATGAAATGAATCTTGAATTCTTCCTACCTCATACTTCTGTTTTTTTTAATCACAGCACTGCGGTATTGGAAAAAAATCTTCTCCATCATCAGCTGACGATTCATTTGAATCTTAATCAGATTGTGTTGTTTAATATAATTACGCTGATAATATCAAACATCAAAATGTAAATATTCTATGACAATATTTTTTTTTATTATTTCACTCACCTCATACTTCCTAATTCATAGCAGACCCAGGGTTTCCTCACATCCTTTGTGACATTCTCAGTGCTGTGTCACGTTCACAACTGACGTCCAACGGCCTTCTATCCTGCAAACTGACCTCCGCGCCATCTGGTGGCCGACCAAAGAATTTCCAAATCAGTCCTCTCTCCTTATCACCGGGTATTTCAAAATTCATAGTTGTATTTTCATTCTTGCATATATAAATTTTTTCCCAAATTGTGAGTTCCTTCGGTTTTTCCAATTGTTTAAGTAATTTTGTTTTGGTTTCTATTCTATGTTTTTCTGACCAGGCATGTGCAGCTATTGCAGATTTTTCTGTTTCTCCATTTTTAACATTTCTGAGGTGTTCCTTTAATCTTGTATTTAGATTCCTTTTTGTTTTTCCTATGTATATCTTTTCACAATCTTTAAAATTAATTTGATAAATTCCCAATTTTTTGCGGTCTTCAATCTTTTCATTTTTGTTGGTTTTTATTAAATTACCTAAGCTGTAATAATTTTTCGGTGCTAATTTAATGTTGAATTTGTTGAAAATTTTTTTAAACTTGTCAAATACTAAAGGATGGTATGTGAACTTCTTGAATTTTTTACCTATATTTTTATCTGTCTGAAGAGTACTTTCATTGATGATTTTTTGGTTCTTTGAATTTATTTATTTTCTTGTGTATCATCTTCTCTTGAAAACCATTATCCTTTGCAGTTTTTATGATGTGTTCTTTTCTCTTTATTGTAATTTTCTTTGCTCATGGGGATATTCACAAATAATAAAAAAAACAATATTAAAAAACCTCAATGTTATTTCCTATCTACATAACTTAATTCTATGACAAATTATATTTGAAGAGAAAAATGTGCGCCTAGACTGGGGTTTGAACCCAAGTCTCTAGTTCTGTACACTTTGCAACTGACATACCTAGGCCTCCGATCTAAATGCTAATATTTCTTGTTTATACATTTAGGTTCAAACCCCAGTCCAGGTGTAAATTTTTCTCTTCAAATATTTGTCATTTAGTGAGAAATGTTAAATTTAAAATAGAAACTTACAATCTATTAATTATACAGCGAGCATAGGAAGGTTCTTGCCTGTTTTTTAAGAACATATTTCTACTATTATAACAAATAGTAGTCCACCGCTGTGGTCTCGAGGTAGCGTGTTGCCTTGTTACGCAGCAGGCCCGGGTTTGATCCCTGGTCAGGGCAGTTTTTCTGGGTGAGGTTTTTATCGAGGTTTTTCCTCACCTGTAAGACAAATGTCAGGAAAACTTTAATGCCCAAACGGTCCCTGAAATCATATGGCCATCGTCATTCTTATCATCATCATCATCCTTCACCGGTATGGAAAGCAATGGGAAGCTACAACACCTGCATAAAGCTGCAAGCATAGCGTGATAATGCTATGCTTGTGATGAAGGACCTGCCTTTGAGGCAGAATTACTGTGGATGGATAACAGACAGTGATGTAGTTAAGAATTAAATTAATGTTTTTATTACCTCACCTCATATCCTTTTTCTTCTATACTGCTGTTTCGGAGCTTATATCCATCATCAGTAGTCTCTGGTCGGCCAGTGTTATGTCGTTTCTTGGCGGTTTTCTTCTTACTTCTATCGGTGGACCGATGAACCTCTGGATCAGGTCAAAATTAGCAGGAGTTTCAAAATTCATGAGTTTATCTTTCTTGTTTTTTGAATGTGGATTTTTTCCCAGACCGTGAGTTCTTTCTGTTTATCTGTTTGTTTGATTAGGCTGGCTTCTGTATCAATTAAATGTTTTTTCAGACCAAGCATGGGCTGCTACAGCTGACTTGTCCACTTCACCCTTTAATACATTTCTAAGGTGCTCTTTCAATCTGGTTTTTAAATTTATTTTTGTTTTTCCTATATAGATTTTGTCACAATCCTTACATTTGATCTGATATATTCCTGATTTGTATTCTTCTTCAATATTTTCATTTTTGTTGGTTTTAATTATCTTGTTTAGGCTGTATTCATTCTTTGGGGCCAATCGAATGTTAAACTTCTTTGAACATTTTCTGGAACTTGTGGTGTTTTAAAGGATGGTAAATGAATTTTTTGAATTTTATGTTCTCTTCTGTTTGTTTTTTAAGTGTGCTTTCATTGATAATTTTTTGCCTTTTAAACTTATTTATTTTCTTGTGTACCATGTTCTCTTCATAACCACTTTCTATTGCTACTTTAATTATGTATTCTTTTTCTTCTTCATATTTTTCTCGGTTCAGGGGTACTTTCATCAATCTGTGTGTTAGACTATTGAATACAGCTTTGTGAGCGAAATGGTTGAATCCTGATGCCTTAATGTAGATATCTTTGTGTGTTCTTTCTGTATATTCTAAATTCTATTTTGTTTTTTTTTCGTTTCTAGTTAGGTTTAGATCCAAAAATGAAAATTGTCTGTCAGTTTCCATTGTGAATTTTACAGTTTTGCTCTGAAGGTTCAGGAGTTTTAAGGTGTCTTCTATTTGTTTATGGTTTACAATGACGTAGTTCCTAGGCAACGAAACGTATACAATATATTGTAACAAAACAAGCTCATAGTGCTAATTATTATGAGTTCAGAATTTAGACTCGCCTCATATTTTCTTGCAGACTGGTTTCATCATGCCTTTGTGATATTGTTGATGGACTTTAAAGAAACCTCATAGTGATACCCTTTTGAGGTTATTTTAATTAAATTACTTTCAGTCTGTTTTTCATCTTACCTCAATATTAATGTTGATTTGTTCTTGAACAGTTTCGATTCTTTAGCATCGCCCAGACTGGTAGCTAAAAATTAAATTGTACTTGTTGGTAGCACTTTCGGAAGTTATCTTCCATCTTCTGCAGGTTGAGCAAGTTGGAGTATACATCACTACACAACAACAAGCTCAACCTGCAGAAGATGAAAGATAACTTCCGAAAGCGCTCCAGTTAATTTTATATACAATATTTTAACAAAGTTGAGGACGACGGCACCTACCAACAGGTACAATTTAATGGCTGTTGTACACTTCAAGGTCGCAAAAATTTTTTCGATTTAATATCTTATTCCACTGATGCACTAAAACACTTTTAAAAGCATTTAAAACATTTTGCAACACTTTTAAACATCTTCCAATGTTGCAACGATCTTTTTTTTATATTTATATATTTACGTAAAACATGGTCGTGCTACATTGCTTACTGCTATTTTCCCTCCTCTTCCTATGTTGTTCCAGCATTGCCACCATCAACAACCCAAAATACTCCAGATGTTGCCAACCATTTCCACATTCCCTGGATTTCACCTCACCTACGTTAGAGTAATTGATTTGTGTTACAGTAATTGATTTAGGTTTGGTTAGCTTTTAGGTTCCTTGCTTTTTAAATGTGATTTGATACGTAAAATAAATTACCTCTTCATATCTGTTATTCTATGAAAAATTCAAAATATCGGATGGTTACCACGTAAAATCGTATTTCCACTAGTTCATTTCGTGTTAATTATACAGTTTTGGGAATTTTGTGTCAATGTTGGTCATACTGATTTCACATACATATACCGCCAACTGCTGGAGGTTGCATTTATCTACCTGGGATTACATGGAGCACTAGCGCATGCGCACTGCGATTCTATAGAACTTAGAAAAATTTTCGTGCGACCCGAAGTGTAGCATAACCCAATTTAATTTTTAGCTTTCATCAAATGTAACCAGTCTGGGCAAGATGCTGAAGATGATTGATATAATCGAAATTGTTCAAGAACAAATCAACATTAATATTAAGGTAAGATGATGAGACTAAAAATAATGTAATTAAACAACAATGTTTGTTGATTTATTGTTTTTTTTAAAGACCACATTACTCTTTATGATTTGTGCTGACTTCCCATTGTAACGTCAAATTCATTTTAACAGAACCTCAATTGTACTGTTAGTTATTAATACAGTAGGATCATATTACGTAGAGATGTACATTTTGAATTTTATTCAGGATACCAACGTTCAGATTCAAAGATGTGTGTGATAAAATTATTTTTATACAAAAAAAATAGATTCTCAGTAGATTTGAATCTATGAATCCTGTATTGGTTAATACCTAAATGTGCTTTTTTCATGTTTAGAACTACAGACAACTTCACCCACGGCAGACATTACTAAAAAGTCAAAACTTTTTTTTCAAGCTCAGCATTTCTGAATCTTACCAGAAGTGGTTCTCAAGGTCTGCTGGTCCTGTGAGATTGGTCAAAAAACTAATCATTTGTCCAAGATAGAAAAACATCTCTCTATAGTTTGGAACTACAAACTAATAAAATTTCCATTGAAAACATTTTATGACTATACCTACGACAAAAAGGGCTTCCGTTAACAACACAGTAAATATATTGGAATATTTAATTTCTGTTATCTTTATCTCAGATGAAGTTAGTTTGGGTGCTACAAAGAACATAAGTGAGCCCCATGAGAAACGCTGTTTTAAGTGAACCTGGAGGAATTGGACATTTCAATAAATGATGCAACACGTTCTCTCAGAAAATAAAAATGCAAAATACATGTCTTGTGTTGCAAAATGAAGTGAAATTCGTCATAATTATAGCATTGTTTTGTCAGTAATATAAATGTTCCGAGATGATTTAAAAAGTGTAGAGAAGAATCAGTTTTCGTCACAAGAAATAGGTTCTATATGCACGTCTGATTTCTATTTCATCTGTCATTTTAAATATATGAAAGAAGGAAGTGGCCCACATACCAGATGATTCTAAGGTCATAGAATTGACAAAAAAATTATTGAAAAAATATTTTCCCATAGCCAAAGAATTGGAGAAGAAAAAGTTGTGTTTGAAAATAAAAAGTTGAAGAATTTTGTAGATGGCTGGATCAAGGAGCCTGCAGAGCACTTGGATAATTGTTGAGTTGACATCTTCTGATGAAAGAAATTGGAATCTCTTCGTATGATGCATGAGGTGGAAAAGAGGCACATAGCTATGTTCTTGATAATGTGTTGCATAAATTTATTGAATGTCGAAGGGGATATTTATTTTGAAGAATTTTTAAAGCTGTCATTTATGAGAAAAGCTGCAATTTATTAAAAATTTGTCAAAATTATCTAAGTCATAAAATAGAGATGTAATTTCCCTCCCTAGCATGTAGGTAGAAGGTGTGTGCCGTGGCTGGGCAGGTGTTTAGGGGAAAGATAGAAAGCGTGCGGTGAATTAATATTTGGTGATTAAAGTTGTAGATAAATGTCTGGAAGAAGCAGTTATGGATGATTTACAGGCGGTGAATCATCAGAAGCTAAGGACAACGCCGGTGAAGGCGGCGAAAAGGCTGAAGGTGAAGAGAACGACAAGGCCGACGCTACTAAAACGCCCGGCAGTGAGCAGAAAAGTAAGGAAGACAGAAAGCGGAGTAGCAGGGAGTTGTCACGCGACCGAAGACATCGAAGCGCTGAGAGTAGCCATTACTCTCATCGTAGCAGATCTCCAAGACGTTCGCGGCACCATGGCTCACCCTCGCGACGTCCAGGAGTTCTAACATTTGCACAGATACGAGATGAGAGAGAACGTCAGCGCCAGCGGGAAAGGGAACGAGAACTTCGAGAGGAAGATAGACGCCGCAGGGATGAAGTAATGAGACAGAGGGAAATTGAGAAGAGACACAGAGAAGAGGCCATGCGGTTGGAGCGGTGAGTCCAGGGATACGGGAGCGGAATGCAACGGTATTTTAAAACTAAGTTTTAAAAAAATATTTAGAGGAGCATCTGAAAACAAGCTAATTTTAAGATAATATCACGGGCATTTTTCCAGGGCTTCTGTCGACTGTAATGGGAATATGTTTATCCTTTATAGTAATGTTGTATAAAAGCGAAGTTAAAAAAATAAGTTAGTTGAATTCTAGAAAAGAGAAGCGAATGAATCCAGCCAAGTGAATTATGTGCCGATGATTAATATGTTAGTGAGAGGATGAGGGGGGGTAAATGTAATTATCTTTGCTATGAAGTCGAGGTGCGAGCTATTGTGTTAATTGTCTCTTGAACATTTATTGTGGTTGGATTAGAAAAAGTGAACAGTTGTGTATTTTACAGGGAGAAAGAGAAGCTGCGCATAGAAAGAGAACGCATTGAGCGTGAACGGAGTGAATTGATGCGTTTAGAAAGAGAACGTCAGAGGCAGGAACGTGAGAGATTGGAGCGAGAGAGAGAAGAACTCAAACGCCAGCAGATGAGGTGAGACATGTCTTCACAAGTTATTATTATTGGTGAAATTAAATGTTTCTTACCTCTCCTCAAATAAATCTTCTAAGTAGATCGTGATTTCAAGACCATAACGGTCTCTTCTTCAGTGCCTTTTTGGCGTATGTTGTTATGTCGATCGGACGAAACTCTTCTTCCCTGTGTTAGTGGGAGGGAAGAAGAAGAGTTTCGTCCAAGTTTTGTATGAGTGTATTATCTTACGTCAATTTAATGTTGATTTGCTCTCGAATATGTATCGATTAATTTTATATAATGAATTTTGGAATTTTTAACATTATGAGGTTTAATTCATAAGAAATAAATGAATCGTGATTTCTTCTTACCTCATACTGCAGTGCTGTGTTTAAAAAACATAGAAGTATGAGGTAAGAAGAAATCACGATTCATTTAATTCTCATGTATCGATTAGTCTTCTAATCATCCTCAGCATGGCCAGACTGATTAGATTTGCGTTATAAATCCTGGATGTCGATGTCAGCTCCGTCCTGCGGTCGACCGTTCAACTGGACACCCTGTTAAGAAATAATTCTTTCCACCTCACCTCATACACTTGTTTTGTAATTAAACTGGTTTCATAACCTTAGTGTTCAGTAGTTACACGACCAATGTTGTGTCATCCAGGAGCACTGGTTCTTACTCCATCTGTTGCTGGACCGATGAACCTCACAATCAAATCAACTTCTCCGGGAATTTCAAAATTCATAATTTTTCTTTCTTAGTTTTTTGAATGTGGATTTTTTCCCAAACAGTGAGCTCCTTAGTTTTTTCTATTTGTTTTATTAAACTAGTCTTTAATTAAATTTACAGTGGGAGGAAACACTATGAGGTATTTACATTAATAAATGAGTTGGAGAAACGTTTTAACATCTCACCTCACAAAGTTGCATGTCTTCACGATACCGATTTCAAAAGTATAGTATTACTTCCATCTTCAGTCAAATTCCGATTGAGGGTCTTTCCACTTTTCAGCGGTTGCCCTTTTACCAGCCGGCTGCTGGCCCTTCACATCCACATGTGTCAATCACAGAGGTAGATGATCAACAGCCAGTGTAGGGGTGACATGTGGTTAGCATGTCGAGTCCCCCAGCCGTTATAGCTGGTTCCTTAACCTGGAGCCGCTACTTATTGTAGCTACCCAATTGCCTCACGATGCTGGGTGGGCATCGGTCCCATACTGGCCGAAATACCATGAGAAAATTTCTTACCCCATGGAGACTCGAACCAGCGCAAGTCCCATAGCTCTGTGCCAAGGCTTCCTAGCTTAACTGATCGGCTACGGTGCAGGACAGTCAAATTCCAACTATTGAAATTTGGTGGAAAGAGGCTACAGATGTGTAGATATGTGAAAGTCACACAAAACTCATAGCAATACTTGCTGCAGTAACAGTTCAAAACAGAAAGTTAGATAAATTTATTATAAAATGTTGATATTGTTTTACAGGTTTGAAGAGACCCGCCGAACAGTAAAGCGTCCATCAACTGACCGCCGTGACGCATACCCTGAAGAGAGGAAGCGCGTGGCAACAGAGAGACGTTTTGATGGTACTGCACGCTTTGAGGAAGGACCACCAAGGTAACAAAACAGTAGATTATATAAATGTCTATATATGCAGGGATAATATGTGAATGAATCTAACATTGTGTGCGTTTGTTACAGATTTGAAAGAGGTCCCAATTTCCGTGTGCGTGAGGAACGCAGACCTGAAGGCGAACATCGTGGGAAAATGGATGTGCGTCACTCCAGAGATAATAGATATCCCGAGTCTGGCAAAGGTAATTCAATACTAATAAATAATTATATTCGAAGAGAAAAAAATATACTATTATATTTGAAGAGAAAAATTTTTGTCCAGACCGAGACTTGAACCCAGGATCTTTGGCTTTCTGGGCCAAATGCTCTACCAACTGAGCTACCAAGGTGAGTTGCGATCTAGTCACAAATTTTTCTCTTATATACGTTGTAATTCCCTCATGCCAAATGATTAGAAACCTTTGCTTCTATCTTTGCATATGGCGGCTTCTTAGTTAAGAAGGTATTAATTGGGAATTTAACACTACTTTATATAGCCAGTAGGGCTTCTATTGATGTTTTTATTATTAATTTAACACTTCTCACTGAAGGATAAATTATATTTGAAGAGAAAAATTCTTGCCTAGACCGAGACTCAAACCTGGGACCTTTGGCTTTCTGGGCCAAATGCTCCACCAACTGAGCTACCAAAGCAAGTTGCGATCTAGATACAAATATAATTTAATCTCTTCAAATATAATTTATCCTTCAGTGAGAAGTGTTAAATTAATAAGTTGTTGTTTTGAAATGCTGGGCCTTAGCAATGAAGCCATTAGCGTTCTTGCTCTCCAATATTTCTCTATGGTGGATCCAACAGGTAATACTTCACAGGTTTGTAGATGTTCTTCGTCTTTGTTGCATAGAGGACAATTTGGATTCGTGTAGATTCCTATTTTATATAAATGTTTGGCCAAATAGTCATGTTCTGTAAGCAGTCTAAATTTTGCTACTGTAGTTTTACGTGGAATTTCTGGAATAATATCTGGCTTCTTTACTAAAATATTCCATTTTTTGTCTTTGGCTTTATTACATACGTCTTGGTTTTGTTTGATTTTATATTTGTTTTTAATTATTCTTTTTATGGATGTGAAAGGTAAGCTTTTAGTAGTATTCTGAATTAGATTGGAGCCTTTTTTGGCAAGAAAATCAGCAGTGTCATTTCCAGCAATTCCACAATGTGCAGGTATCCATTGCAATTGAATTGATTGTTAAATTAATAATAAAAACATCAATAGAAGCCTTACTGGCTTTATAAAGTAGTGTTCAAATTTCCAATAAATGTCTTCTTAACTAAGAAGCTGCTGTTTCGAAAGATAGAAGCAAAGGTTTCAAGGCATTTGGCACAAAGGAATTACAACGTATAAAGAGAAAATTTTGCATCTAGATGATCGCATCTCGCTCAGTTGGTAGAGCATTTGGCCCAGAGAGCCAAAGGTTCGGGGCTTGGTGTACGTGAAAAAAAAAATTTCTCTTCAAATGTAATTAAAAGATAGAAACAATGGTTTCAAAGCATTTGGTGATAGGGAATTACAACGTATATAAGAGAAAAATTTGCGTCTAGATCGTAACTCGCCTCGGTAGCTCAGTTGGTAGAGCATTTGGCCCGGCAAGCCAAAGGTCCCGGGTTCGAGTCTCGGTCTAGGCGAAAATTTTTCTCTTCAAATGTAATTAAGAGGTTTCTTTAATAATTAAAACATCTCAGACTGCAATCGCTGACGATGGGGCTAAGAAGCTCTAAAACATATGTTCGACAAAAACCACTCTTTATTAACATAACATTGCATTTTACATCAAGAAAATCTTGCTACTAAATTTGACGAAACTTTCAGATCTGTGACGAAGAAAGTAATTAACATTGTTAATTTCATTAGATCTCGTGAACTAAATCATAGGCAATTCATAGAATTTCTCAAAGAGTTTAATAAGAGGTGAGAATGAACAGACAAAATGTTTTAATTAAGTTATTTTGCATTCAAATTGTCTGTATGTGTTTCCAATAGAATGAGAGATTAAAATGTATGTCATATAATGAAGGTAATAGCCTCAAAATCAACATTATGCATTTTTTTTTTCGTTTTCTCAACAATTTGTAGTTTATGGATTAGATCTGTTTCAGTTGTTGCCTCTTTTAGAAGTGTGTCATATGTGAATACCACAGTTATCCTAGCATCAACTTTCTGAAGAAGGCCCGAAAAACCAAGGTCCAGGGTTCGAGTCTCGGTCTAGGCAAAAAATTTTCTCTTCAAATATTGTTAACTTATTAAGTTATGTAGATAGGAAATAACACTATGAGGTTCTTTAATATTGTTTATTTTTTATTATTTCACTCACCTCATACTTCATATGAAGTATGAGGTGAGTGAAATAATAAAAAATAAACAATTGTTACACTTGTTTACGTCAGTTTTCTTTCTCTCTGTTTATAGATAGCTCATGGGTCCCTGGTTCTATATTGAATTTTTCTAAGAGATGTTTTTGTTTCCTTAAATTGTGTTATTAATGTCATAATATTTCTGTGCCAACAGGTGACAGTCGCTACACAGACAGGGCAGGCGACACCTGGCACGCAGGTGGAGGTCCTCCACCTGTGAAACCATTCAGTTCCATGGGCAGTGGCGGAGTTCCTCCCAGAGATTCTTGGGGACCTTCTAGTGACAGGAAAGCAGATGGCCAGAACTGGGGCCGACCTATGGACTCAGGAGCATCAGACAGGTAACTTACAGTAGGAGACGTAAAACAGAAGACAGTACAACGGGGTGCCTCCACTTATTTATTATATAACTTACTGTTTGGACCTGGAAGAACTATTTAAAGAATTCTCCCAGGATACGCTGTAGTGTAACCAGTAATATTGTCATCATTTATTATGAAAATACAATAGAAAGCAACATTATCACATTCTCGATGTTTTTATTATTCATTCCAAGATGGATAAATAAATAGCTGATTATGATGATCTTGCATAAGATTTCCGGGCTGTTGGCCGTGGTCTTGAGGCTTGTAGTTCCCCAACGTTTCGCCAGAGACTGCGTCTGGCATCCTCAAGGGTTGTCTTGAGACTGGCAATTTTGTCGGCTACCTGCGGATACATGTATAAATGTTATGAATGCAGTGAAAGATCTGCCCTCAGATAGAATTACTATGGATCGATATAGGGAAATTGAAGGGACTTTTTAAGAATGTTGTAAAAAGCAGGAAAATGTTAAATACAGGAATGTAAAAGCGGAGTAATACTGAAATAGATGTAGCCTTACACAGTTTTTGGGTACAACCGAGAGATGCTAGATGTAATGTAATGAAAGATGAAATATCTCTGTATAAAAATTGAGAGAGCTTTAAAAAAATGTACCAACTCAACCTTTCACTATCAGGTTTAATTTAAAGTTTAAAATAAAATTCTTTTATGACAATCTGGCTGATTTCCATGAAGCTTCTCAGTAAGATAAATGTCTCCTGGAAGCGTTACGATCGCTTCGCAGGACAATTCTACAGACGGCAGAGATGCGGTTCCTAAGACAAGTAAAAGGATGTACAAGACTTGATTGAATAAGAAATGAGGATATAAGAGAAGAATTGAAAGTACAGCCTTTATTGGATAAAGTCGCGAATTACAGACAGAAATGGATTGATCACATGGATGGAATGAGTAAGGAGAGATATCCATTGTTAGCAAGAAATTATCAAGCAAGAGGAAGGCGTGATGTTGGAAGACCTAGAAGACTTTCGGCTGATGCATTATGAAGTCGGAACGGGCAATTGCCTAATCCCTGGAGTGGTGGTGGTGATGATGAAAATAAAATTCTTTACACTTCACCTCATGTCCTGTCTTCTAATGAGACCGGTTTCATAACCTTAGTGGTTACATCTTCAGTAGTTACATGACTCATGTTCTGTTGTCTTACTTCATCTGTTGGTGGACCAATGAACTTTCCCGGGAATTTCAAAATTCTTTGATTGGGAGCTTCATTGGTCCACCAATAGATGTAGTAAGAAGCAGTGCTACTGGACAACAGAACATCGGTTGTATAATTACCGAAGATGTAAATACAAAGGTTTTGAAACTGTTCTGATAGAAGACTGGATAGATATCTTACAGAATACATATAACCTTATGAAATGTCTTACATAAAAATTGAGAGTTTTAAAGCATACCAACTGATCAATAAAACTTTGTTTGACAGGTGGGTGTCAGGAGGCAGCGGTCCGATGGGAGTGGTTGGTCGAGGAGGACCCAGCATGGGTCCAGGTTCCATGTACAACAGTCCACAGAACGTGGCTCCCAACATGTCCGGCATGAACATGGGAATGTCAGGTGGCAGTGGACCATATTCTGGAGATCGCTTCGATGCCTACAAGCAGTCAATGGGCCCAATCCGCAAATACTAAACAAGGATGTTTTGTGTGTGTTCATAAGTAGATACATTCCAGTGTTCTTTTAGTGACATGCCTGATTTATATGTTGTCACATACCAAGTGGGGTACACTTTCTTATCTTGTTACCTAAATATTGTATTTTCATATTTGATGAAAATAAAAGCATTTACGTTGAATACAGTGAAATCTGCCTAAATTGGATGCTATGTAAGTCGCAGCTTTATGGGAAAATTTTATTGGTCCTGACAAAAATCCTATTTTTTTTTTGTGTTATTTTTCCTGAATGAAATGGAAACAAAGTGATTTCCTCACTGTACAAAATGGGAATGTTGTGAGAGATTGTGTAAGTCGTAGCAATGCTTTGAAGTAAATTATTGTGTTCTGAAAGTTTAGATCTTTTTAAGAAGTCTGCATTTTAGTTCATGGACTAACAAATCACGACAGAAAATAATGTAATGAGGTTGTACTTAATAAATAGGTTTGTTCTGTATTCTTGTTACCTCATAAAGACATTTGTTTCAAAGCATGTTTGTTCCATCTTCAGTTGGTACAGACTGATTTTTCCCAAGTTGTCGGCCCTGAATTTCGATTCAGTGGTCCAAAGCACTTGGAAATTGGATTCCTCTTCCCAGGAATTTTTAAATTCCTAGGAGACGAACCTAATTAGCATAGACAACAGAAAGAGGGAGCAGAAGTCGAGAACTTGTCTGTACCAACTAAAGAAGGAGCAAACGTGCCTAGAAAGAAATGTATTAAAATAAATATTAAAGAATAAACACTAGCATGTATTTAACTTTTATAGGAATTAATCACTATGAGGTTTAATTTATGGTGAAATTAAATGTTTCTTACCTCTCCTCATATAAATGTTTTAAGTTGATCACGATTTCGAGACTATAACTGTCTCATCCTCTGAAGTTTCTTGGTGACTGGTGTTATGTCGACCGGAAGAAAGAGGGAAGAAAAAGAGTTTCTTCCGATCAACGTAACGTCAGTCGCCAAGAAAGTTCTGAGGATGAGACAGTTATAGTCTCGAAATCGTAATCAACTTAGAAGATTTATATGAGGAGAGGTAAGAAACATTTAATTTCAGTAGCAGGTAACTTATTTTAGGAATTCTCACTGTAAGGTATGTTCATTAAGATAGAATTTTTTATCACTCACCTCATATTGTTCTTATTTGATTATAAACTATGTTCCGAAACTAGTTTATAGTCAAATAAGAACAATACGAGGTGAGTGATAAAAAATTCTACCTTAACCAGCAGGTACTTCACATAACAGTAATGATAAACATCCATTGGCTCTTCTCACACTGTTGGTACAATATTTTCAGATTGTATTTCTTCCTTATCACAAGACTCAATATTTTCATTATCCTTCCTGACTCCATCGCCATTATTTGTTCTTCTGTAACTTGTGTTTCTAAATTCTTCCACGCATTTTTCTTCTTGTGAATTGTTTATTTCTAAACTATTTGTTTCTACATTTGTGAAATTAGTGTCTACCCAAGATGCATTGAAATGCAATATTTTCATGAATTTCTTTAGAATTAGATTCATTTTCATTACTCCTTTATCATCGTGTTGAATTTGTTCAGAGTCGCTTTGCAAATTTTCATGACACTCAGATTCATCGTCCCCTTAAATCTTCATTTTATTCTGCATAATTTTTGGTAATTCATGAGTGGAATTTTTATTGTTACAAGATTGCATTTTTTCAGCTTTTATAACTTATTTTCATTCCTATAAGTGGTTGAATTCTTTCCATCTTTCATATTTTCAATTTGTTGATCTGTCCCTTTATCAGTTCCTAGAGAAATAGCAACTTCTTTTTCGCTTGTTTCAGCTACCTGTGAGCTTATGTCTGCAGTATGAGGTAAATAAATTTTGTTGTTCTGAATTTATATAAACATTTTATTTTAGGAATGATCAGACGTGAAAATAATCATATAAACTTCGCTATAATTTTCTAAAAACCAATATTATTATGTTGAAGTTCATGCATTTGCAACAAATTTCTTAAAAAAGGAGTTCTTACAAAATGAACAGTTGAATTTTACAACATTCTTTGGTTTTCTTTTGTTCATTTTGACAGACAAAGATTTTTATTTTATTTACTTCCACACTTCGCTTTCAATGCCCTACTTCCCATAATACTACATTCTTTGGTTTTCTTTTATTTATGGTTTTAATTGTATTGTTTTCCTTTTTCGTTTTGATATTTCTTCTTCGTGATGAGGTGACAGTTTTTTTTTTTTGGAGTCGTCTTATGTATTAAAGAGACAACTGTATGATGTAAGACAAATACAGTCCAAACCTAACAAGATCGGTTGCAAAGAGCAACGAAGTTTAGCAAAGTCAGATTGTCATAAAGTGAAAAGGTGGGTGTAAGAAATGTGGCTGTGGTAAAATTGAATATCTCTGACGCATAAAATAAGGAACGTTTAGTCATTGGTCCTATTGGAGGACATTAACGAAGAAATTCAAGGGATGTGGAGAAATGAGTGATAATTTATTGGAATAGTTCATTTTTACACCAACATGAAACTATATGCTTTCGAATGTAAGCTGCACTTTTAACTGAATTATTAGGTCCTCAGAATTATATATATGATGAAATTTTAGGTTATGTTAAGTCTCCATTTTCTGACATTTGTTTGTGCACTTCCGAACATACGACTAGCTTTTTTTTTAAAAATACAACAGGAAGTAACATTAAGAGGTTTCTTTAATAATTATGATATTTGGTCTGTGTATTCTTACCTCTTATGGTTGTTTTTGTTCAACACATGTTTCAAGGCTTGTGAGCCCCATCTTCAGCGATTACAGACTGATTTTTCTCAAGTTGTCTGCCCTGATTCTTGACTCCTGCAGTGGCTGTTCATGTTTGGTCAAAAAAACAGAAATGAGCTCATCATATGGGAAAAGTCTACATACAGAAGAAAAAGGAAAGAATTATGAATTTGGAAATTCCTGGAGAAATGGACCTGATTAGCAAGTTGATTGGACCACAGGCGCTTTTGTGCGACATTATCAATGCATTCCAACTGCTGTTTTGTGGTTGTCGTTCCTGTAAGTTGGTTTCTGCTCCCTCTGCCAGCTGACAATTTTTTTCTGTTTCTTTGGGAATTTCAAAATTCATGGTTTTCTTTTTATTCTTACATTGTTACGACTGCAGTTTGCGTGAACACAAAGTATGAGGTAAAATATAACCAATTTTATTATTATATTTGAAGAGAAAAATTTTCGCCTAGACCGGGACTCGAACCCGGGACCCTTGGCTTTCCGGGCCAAGTGCTCTACCAACTGAGCTACCGAGGCGAGTTACGATCTAGACGCAAATTTTTCTCTTATGTACGTTGATAATTCCCTCCTCGCGCCAAATGCTTGAAACCATAGCTTCTATCTTTGCAAATGGCGGCTTCTTAGTTAAGAAGACATTTATTGGGAATTTAACACTACTTTATAGCCAGTAGGGCTTCTATTGACGATTTTATTATTAATTTAACACTTCTCATAGAAGGATAAATTATATTTGAAGAGAAAAATTTTCGCCTAGACCGGGACTCGAACCCGGGACCCTTGGCTTTCCGGGCAAGTGCTCTACCAACTGAGCTACCGAGGCGAGTTACGATCTAGACGCAAATTTTTCTCTTATGTACGTTGATAATTCCCTCGCGCCAAATGCTTGAAACCATAGCTTCTATCTTTGCAAATGGCGGCTTCTTAGTTAAGAAGACATTTATTGGGAATTTAACACTACTTTATAGCCAGTAGGGCTTCTATTGACGATTTTTATTATTAATTTAACACTTCTCATAGAAGGATAAATTATATTTGAAGAGAAAAATTTTCGCCTAGACCGGGACTCGAACCCGGGACATTTTTCTCTTCAAATATAATTTATCCTTCTATGAGAAGTGTTAAATTAATAATAAAATCGTCAATAGAAGCCCTACTGGCTATAAAGTAGTGTTAAATTCCCAATAAATGTCTTCTTAACTAAGAAGCCGCCATTTGCAAAGATAGAAGCTATGGTTTCAAGCATTTGGCGCGAGGGAATTATCAACGTACATAAGAGAAAAATTTGCGTCTAGATCGTAACTCGCCTCGGTAGCTCAGTTGGTAGAGCACTTGGCCCGGAAAGCCAAGGGTCCCGGGTTCGAGTCCCGGTCTAGGCGAAAATTTTTCTCTTCAAATATAATTTATCCTTCTATGAGAAGTGTTAAATTAATAATAAAATCATCAATTTTATTATTGTTTATTTTTTCTTTCACTCACCTCATACTTCATAACTCGTCGCAAACCCAGGGTTTTGTCACATTTGTGACATTCTCAATGCTGTGTCACGTTCACAACTGACATCCAACGACCTTCTATCCTGCACACTGACCTCAACGCCATCTGATGGCTGACCGACGAACTTCCAAATCAATCCTCTCTCCTTATCACCGGGTATTTCAAAATTCATAGTTGTATTTTCATTCTTGCATATGTAAATTTTTTCCCAAATTGTGAGTTCCTTCGGTTCTTCCAATTGTTTAAGTAATTTTGTTTTGGTTTCTATTCTATGTTTTTCTGACCAGGCATGTGCAGCTATTGCAGATTTTTCGGTTTCTCCATTTTTAACATTTCTGAGGTGTTCTTTTAATCTTGTATTTAGATTCCTTTTTGTTTTTCCTATGTATATCTTTTCACAATCTTTACAATTAATTTGATAAATTCCCAATTTTTTGCAGTCTTCAATCTTTTCATTTTTGTTGGTTTTTATTAAATTACCTAAGCTATAATCATTTTTTGGTGCTAATTTAATGTTGAATTTGTTGGAGATTTTTTGAAACTTGTCAAATACTAAAGGATGGTATGTGAACTTCTTGAATTTTTTACCAATATTTTTATCTGTCTGAAGAGTACTTTCATTAATGATTTTTTGTTCTTTAAATTTATTTATTTTCTTGTGTATCTTCTCTTGAAAATCATTATCCTTTGCAATTTTTATGATGTGTTCTTTCTCTTTATTGTAATTTTCTTTGCTCATGGGGACATTCACAAGTCTGTGTATTAAACTATTAAATACTGCCTGTTTGTGTGAAAAATGGTTAAATCCTGTAGCTCAAACTCATAACTCAATTTTATTAATTTTTAATTCTGGACCTCATACTGGTACTTCCCATAATTAATTTATGAAAAATCTAGTTTATCTGATGAAAATATCAGCCTTGATTAGGTTTCACTGTATAACAATAACGAGTATTGTATGTGACAAATATACTAGTTGTAAAATGTAACTTTATTCCTGTAAACGTAATGTTACATGATACATTGTGCCCTGCTTGGTATAGAATCTACTTACTTTTTACAGTTTGATATACAAAAGATTAATTGGGTACAAATGATTTCATCTTTCTTACCTCTGACAGTTGATTTCTGTGCCTCCAAATTTATGAGGTACTAAGCTTCCTGGAGCGAAGATAAACTCTTGGAGTACAAAACTCTTATCCCAGTTTTTGACTTTCAAATTAATGTTATTAGTTGCTTGATATAAGTAAGCATGCAAAAAATACATACAGTTGTATGTTTTGTGAAGTTAGTTGTGTCTCCATAATTTGTTTCTACAATAAATAACAATCATACACACATGAAGTGTTAAAAACCTCTTCTGTTCTGTCCATAATTTTTGCTCCAATCAAGCCTTTTTCCTTCGCCTGGCCAATGCATCTTCTGTCTAAGGTTTCCACTGCTGCTGCTACATAACTTCTCCTATTCACCTTTCCTAACTTTAATTTCTTCCAGAGATGTGTTGTGATGTACAAACAACTTGTCCAAAAATGATCTGATGTTTTTATCTGGAAGGCACTAAAATCCAGTGCCAAATCTCTCATAGGGAAGTAATGAATGAGCTGGTTTTTATCTTATATTTGAAGAGAAAAATGTTGGCCCGGCAAGCCAAAGGTCCCGGGTTCGAGTCTCGGTCTAGGCAAAAAATTTTCTCTTCAAATATAATTTATCTTTCATTGAGAAATGTTAAATTAATAATAAAAACATCATGGTTTTTATCTTACCTCATATTTTTCTAACATGGGAACTGCAGTTTTCAAGGGGACGTCCCTCTCCCCTCAGCTGAT
Organism: Diploptera punctata; assembly: GCA_030220185.1. Taxonomy (NCBI): domain Eukaryota; kingdom Metazoa; phylum Arthropoda; class Insecta; order Blattodea; family Blaberidae; genus Diploptera; species Diploptera punctata. Next base: position 147,626 of record JASPKZ010000837.1, on the reverse strand, counting down.
ATCATGAATACTGGATTTTGTTTGAATTTGTATCTACAAAGTTGCCATCTGGTTTTTATTTTAAAATACAATAGGAAGTAACATTAAGAGGTTTTGATGTTTTTATTATTATTAATTAGATAAAAATAAAACTTACTTTTATTTGATTTTCATATTTATTAAGATATAATTCAGTGACAGCTGTTTCGGTACACTGTACCTTCTTCAGACATGCTAAATTATATAATAAATATGAAAAGGTAATGGCATTCCGAGGAAAAAACCAAATCAGATCCAAAATAGTAATAGGAAACAAAATCATAGAACAGGTGAACCATCTCAATTATCTGGGATGTGACATTTCATTTAATTATGATAATGATATAATTAATAAAATAGCAAAATTTCAGGGAATATGTGGTACGATAAAACGATCACTAAATAACAAAACAACAAGAGAGACCCAATAGAAATTTACAAAAACGTTGGCAGTACCGGTACTGCTCTATGGTTCAGAAGCCTGGATACATAAAAAACAAGATCTAAGTAGGATAACGGCAGCAGAAATGAAATTTTTGAGATCTGTTAAAGGGTGCACTAAGGAAGACAGAATCAAGAACACAGAAATAAGACAGGAACTTGAAATATTTGCAATAACTGATAAAATTGATACATATAGACAAAAATGGAAGCAACACATAGACTGAATGAAGATAGATATCCAAAACAAATAAAATACAAACCTAAAGGCACCCGAGATGTGGGCAGACCTAGAAAGAGATGGGCTGAAGTCGGAACGAGTCAACAGACCTAATCCATAAATGCAGTTGATGATATGAAAATCAAATAAAACGTTTTATTTTTATCTAATTAATAAATATGGATTTTCATCAAGTAAACACCAACTCAATTGATTGTTTTTATTATTAATTTTGTACATCTCAATGATGTATAAATCATATTTGAAGAGAAAAATTATACACTCAGACCAGGACTTGAACCCAGGACTCTTGGTTCTCTAGACCAAGTGCTCTACCACCTGAGCAAGTACCAATCTAAACACAAATTTTTCTCTATATACTTTGTAATACCTGCCCACCAATGCTATCTTTGCTTTGCTTCTATCTTTGCAAATGACGGCTCCTTTATTAAGAAGACATATTTGGGAATTATACATTACATTATAAATGCCAGTACGGCTTTTTTCGGTGTTTTTATTATTAATTTCGTACATCTCAATGATGGATAAATCATATTTGAAGAGAAATTATACACTTAGACTGGGATTTGAACCCAGGACCCATGGTTCTCTAGACCAAGTGCTCTACCATCATTGAGATGTATAAAATTAATTATAAAAACACTGAAAAAAGCCGTACTGGCATTTATAATGTAATGTATAATTCCCAAATATGTCTTCTTAATATAGGAGCCGCCATTTGCAAAGATAGAAGCAAAGGCTTCATAGCATTTGGTGGGCGGGAATTACAACGTCTATAGAGAAAAATTTGCGTTTAGATCAGTACTTGCTCAGGTGGTAGAACACTTGGTCTAGAGAACCAAGGGTCCCAGGTTCCAGTCCCGGTCTGAGTATATAATTTTTCTCTTCAAATATGATTAAGGGGTTTGTTTAATAATTAAAACATTTTGTCTGTTCATTCTTACCTCTTAGAGTTGTTTTTGTTGAACATGTTTCAGAGCTTCTTAGCCCCATCATCAGCGATTACAGACTGATTACAGCCTCATATCTCTTAGACTGATTACAGTCTGTAATTGCTGACAATGGGCTAAGAACCTCTGAAACATGTTCGACAAAATGTTTTAATTATTGCCATCTAGTGTTGATTTGATGAACTTTGAGATCAGGTTCCATTCACTGGAAGTTTCAAAATTCATGGATCTAAATTTGTTCTTCTCGGATGTATCTTTTCCCAAACTGTCAATTCTAAAGGTTTCCCAAATGTTTTAAAAAGTTTAGTTTAAATTTCACCATCTTGAAAACTGCAGTTGCCGTGTTAGAAAAATATGAAATAAGATAAGAATTGACTCACTTGTTATTTTCCATAATTAACTTCTGAAAATATTAAAGTAACAACTCCTGTATTGGCAGACTGGATAACTCTCAGTACTTGCCTCACTTAACTCATACAGGAATGTACAGTTGGTTGACATTGCTGGTTTCATCACAACACATGTCCGAGAGAAATTTGAAGATGGTTTCGTCATGACAGTTCCCCTGTCAGATGTTACATTTCCTAATATCATTGTAGACATCATTGGGTGCAGTGGACTAGTGGTTACACTCTTTGCCTCTGGTCCCGAGAGCCATGGTTCAAAAACCCGGCCGGGATCAATGATTTTTTTAAGATGGAAAAATCCAAGGAGCAAGTCCTCTGGGAGGGACTTTAAGCCGTTGGTCCTGAGTCTGAAGACTATCAGACTTTTGAAAGGTCCTTGAGCCTGAATAAAGAGGCCTCTAAGCAAAATTTAGCAATTTATATAATGAATTTGGGAATTTTTAACATTATGAGGTTTAATCCATAAGAATTAAATGAATCGTGATTAGTTCTTACCTGATACTTCTATGTTTTTTTAAACACAGCACTGCAGTATCAGCGACCATCGTCACCATCCTCAGCTGTTTTCATGACTGTCAATTCTTTCTTTTTCCGGTAATTATCCAAACTGCCATCTGGTGTTCTTTTGAAGGAATCATTTTCTAAACTGCCATCTGTTGTATTTTTGAAGAACTTTGTAATCAAGCTCGGTTTGTCTGGAATCTCAAAGTTCATGGTTCTAGTATGGTTTTTTAATATATATAGGAAAAACAAAAAGGAACTTGGAAACTCATAAAAAAAAACCACTTCGGAAACATAAAGAATGGAGGAATTGAAAAATCAGCTATAGCAGCACATAGTTTATTAGAGCATCATAGAATTGAAAAAGGAGCAAAACTTTTGAAACCTCTATCTAAACGTTGTTTATTTTTTATTGTTTCACTCAACTCATACTTCATAACTCCTCGCAAACCCAGGGTTTCGTCACATCATTTGTGACAGCATTGAGAATGTCACAAATGATGTGATGAAACCCTGGGTTTGCGAGGAGTTATGAAGTATGAGGTGAGTGAAATAATAAAAAATAAACAATATTAAAAAACCTCATAGTGTTATTTCCTATCTACATAACTTAATCTATCTAAACCTTTGGATTTAACAGTTTGGGAAAATATATATATTCAAAAAAACCATACTAGAACCATGAACTTCGAGATTCCAGACGAACCGAGCTTGATTACAAAGTTCTTTAAAAATACAACAGATGGCAGTTTAGAAAATTATTCATTCAAAAGAACACCAGATGGCAGTTTGGATAATTACTGGCAAAAAAAAAAATTGACAGTCATGAAAACAGCTGACGATGGTGACAATGGTCACTGATACTGCAGTGCTGTGTTTAAAAAAACATAGAAGTATGAGGTAAGAAGAAATCACGATTTATTTAATTCTTAAAAATTTAGCAACCTCCTTCATCCTAGTAGAACTTTAGGTCTTACTAGGTCGGTATGTTGACTGCATACCATTCATGGATCTGTAGGGAAATAACAGTAACTAAATTAACTCGGTAATAATTAAATGAATCGTGATTTTTTCTTACCTCATACTTCTATGTTTTTTTAAACACACCACTGCAGTATCGGCGACACGTCATCAGCTGTTTTCACGACTCAATTTTTTTCCTTTTTGCCGGTAATTATCTAGACTTAAAAGAACACCAGATGGCAGTCTAGATAATTACCGGCAAAAAGGAAAAAATTGACAGTCGTGAAAACAGCTGATGATGATGACAACGTGTCGCCGATACTGCAGTGCTGTGTTTAAAAAAACATAGAAGTATGAGGTAAGAAAAAATCACGATTAATTTAATTATTATTAATTGAACCTCATAATGTTAAAAATTCCAAATTTAATATATACATTAACTTGGTCTAGTAACTCCAAACAAAGGAGATGCTAAGGTCCAACATTGGGCTGTTTTGCCATCGTAGATGCGACATCATCTGGTTTAGGTCTCGCTGTGGTTGAACAAAATCTTGATTAGGGGCATTTATCTCTCTCTGTTGCGCGTCCACCTTATCATAATAATTTTTATAAATGAGACTATATGCAGGTACAGCTGTCGAGTTCGTTGTTAGACCTTATTTTCCATTCATTATTGACTTGGTCCCAGTATCTTTCTCAGAATTTTCCATTAAATGGTCAGCCATCTACTAAGGGTCTGTATTTCTGCTCCATAGGTTACTATGGTTTTATGACAGCTTTGTATGTTCTTAATTTAGCATCTCTATGTACCATCTGGTCCCATGCCGTAGCCAAGTGGTTAAGGCAAGATATCTTGGCGCAGAGCTACGAGACTTGTGCTGGTTTGAGTCTCTATGGGGAAGACATTGCAGCCAGTATGGGACCGGTGCCCACCCAGTATCGTGAGGCATTTGTGTAGCTACAATAAGTAGTGACTCCAGGTTGAGAAAATCAGCTGTAATGGCTGGGGGACCCGACATGCTGAACATGTGTCACCCCTACACTTGCTGAATGATCGTGTACCTCTGATTAACACATGTGGATGTGAGGCCAGCAGCTGGCTGGTAGACCAAGGGCCTTGTAGGCCTGTCGCGCCGTGGATTTTGGAGTATGGTACCATCTGGTGGCTCCTCAATATGGGAGAAGGGACATATATGCTATATTTTTTTAAGAGAAAAATTATATGCTCAGGCTGGGGATTGAACCCAGGAACTTCCTAGGGCAATGCTCTACCACTGAGCTATCTGGACTCAAATCAAACACAAGTTTTCTCTTATAAATAATTCCCGATTGCCGAATGCCATGAGCTTTTGCTTTGATCATGCAAATGGTGGCTTCTTACTTAAGAAGACATTTATTGGGAATTTGAACTCTACTTTATAAATATAAAAAAAAACTCCTGGCGCGACAGGCCTATAAGGCCCTTAGCCTACCAGCCGGCTGCTGGCCTCACATCCACATGTGTCAATCACAGAGGTAGATGATAATCAGCCAGTGTAGGGGTGACATGTGGTCAGCATGTCGAGTCCCCCAGCCGTTATAGCTGGTTTTCTCAACCTGGAGCCGCTACTTATTGTAGCTACGCAAATGCATCATGATGCTGAGTGGACACCGGTCCCATACTGGCCGAAATACGATGAGAAAATTTCTTCCCCCATGGAGACTCGAACCAGCACAAGTCCCGTAGCTCTGCGCCAAGGCTTCCTGCCTTAACCACTCAGCTACGGCGCGGGACACTTTATAAATATGCTCCACCGTAAATTTGCTGGTTTCTACTTCGGTATAAATTTCATATCCTTAATACCACGAGAATTTACACACAAATGCTTTGCTTCTATAACACAAGCAACATCTCGTGTTTATAACATCTTTTGTAAAGATTCAATAATTTGTATTGTCAAACGTTCTTGAACTTGTTGTCTTTTTGTGTAAAAATGTATAATTCTATTAATTTTGGAAAGCCTTAGAATTTTAAAGGTCCTGGGTTCAAACCCCGGTCTGGGCGTATATTTTTTCTTTTCAAATATAATTTGTCCATCATTAAGATGTTTAAAAACGAATAATATGAACATTGAAAGAAGCACTACTGGCTTTATAAGTAATGTTTAAATTCCCAATAAAATGTCTTCTTAACAAAGAAGCCGCCATTTGCAAAAATTGTAGCATTTGGGGTTAGAGAATTAACTATGTGTAAGAGAAAAATACACGTTTAGATTGGAGACCTAGGTAGCTCAGATGGAAGAGCATTGACATAGAGAGTCAAAGGTCCTGGGTTCAAACCCCAGTCTAGGCATATATTTTTCTTTCCAAATTTAAATAAGATTGTTTAATCCTAACCTCACATCCCGTCTACAAATAATGTGATCTGATTGGGTGTCAATTAATTGAAAACATTTCTTATGTGGAAACATTAGCAATGAAAAGATTGTATATAAACACACAGGCTTGTGTCCACTACTACAGTAAAACTCACAAAACATGACACTCCCTTTATGCATATCTCTCGAAGGGATTCAAGTTCAAGGGTGCATAATTGTAAACTTGATAAAATTATTTTTTTTTACTTGTTCTTTTCTTTTTTATAAAGAAATGTAATACATTGTGCAGTGAAATTTCACAGCTGCTAGTTAATTATTTTAAGTCTTGTGATTTATTCTGTTTCACAAAATGTAAATGAATGTGTGTTCAACACTGAAATAAAACACTTGTCAAAATTAATTACAAAATCGTGTTCTTTCCTTACGTCTTGAACAACCCGACACTCTGGAATGAAAATCTTGTGTAGTTTGTCTATACTGAGATTTGAAAGGAAGTCCTACTTCTTCTTCACTTCCTGGTTTAGGCAAGAGTTGCCTGTTCAAAGTTAAAATTGGGAAACACATTATGAGGTTCTTAATTAAGTAGTCATAATGGCGGTTGAAAATGAATGACAAGATCATTTGAAAACTATAGTTACCGTGTTTGAAAAACATGAAATATGAGGTAAGATGTTAAAATGACTCATTAATTTATTAAGAGTTGCCTGTTCCGTCTTCACAAATAGATCTAAGACCATCTCTTTTGAGGACGTCCGACGTACTACTTTTTAATCAAAATTACACTGAGAGGTAAGTCCACCGCTGTGGTCTCGAGGTAGCGTGCACGGGTTCGATCCCCGCTCGGGACAAGATTGCTGGGTGAGGTTTTTCCTCACCTGAAAGACAAATGTCAGGATACTTTAAGGCCCAAACATCATTATCATATTCACCTCATTAGATTAAGTTTAGGTTTAAGGCCTCTCCTGGCGCATCATTACCCATCATATCTTTGCGGCAGTGTAACTCCACCTTCCAGGTGCCCCAACCTCGGAGGTGGGTTACAATATGCCAATGCCAGGAGAGAATACCTGAAATGTCGAATGAAAAAAAAAACACAGAGGTAATTATATTTCTTCTCTTTGTATCTTGTAAGCCCATGTTTCTCTTAACAGAGATTTAGGCGCTCTCCCCCTACAGGGAAGAATTTGAACTATACTAATTTATGATGATCTTGAAGAAGATTTTCGGGCTGTAGGCCGTGGTCGTGAGGCTTGTAGTTCCCGACGTTTCGCCAGAGACTGCGTCAAGACAACCCTTGAGGATGCCAGACGCAGTCTCTGGCAAAACGTCGGGGAACTACAAGCCTCACGACCACGGCCTACAGCCCGAAAATCTTCAAAATCATCATAGCAACTCCGGCCGTGAAAGTCTACGTGAATACATACTAATTTAGTTACACTTGTTTTCGTATAGATGTCATTTAAGTGGTCCATGGTCAGCGTTCTGCCTCATACTGACATCTAGGAAACCAAGGTAATACTAGGACGGGAAAATTCGGTAAATTTTGCTTAGAGGCCTTTCATTCAGGCTTAAGGATCTTTTACGAGCCTGAAAATGTTCAGACTCGGGACCCACGGCTTAAAGTCCCTCACGGAGGACTTGGTCCTTGGATCTTTGCATCTAAAGAAATCCATTGATGCCGGCCGGGTTTGAACCCGGGACCAGAGGCAAGAAGCATAACCACTACTCCACCGTGGCCTTGAAGAGAAAAATATAAGCTCAGACTGGGGTTTGAATCCAGGATGTTTTGCATTCTATGTGAAAGCTGTACCAACTGAGCATTCGAATCTAAATGCAAATTTTTCTCTTATACACTTAATTCCCGAGCACCAAATGCTACGAACTATTGCTCGATCCTGCAATTGACAATATATAAGAGAAAAATTTGCATTTAGATTTGTGTGCTCAGGTAGCTCAGTTGGTAGAGCATTTGCATGGAAAGCAAAAGATCCTGTGTTCAAACCCCAGTCTGAGCATATATTTTTATCTTCAAATATAATTTATCCTTTATCGAGATGTATTAAATGAATAATGAAAACTATCAAATGAGTTGGATAAAATGTTTTTACAACCACCTCATAAAGTTTTGTTTTTTGAAGATACCAGTTTCAAAAGCCATTTATTTTCATCTTCAGTCAAACTCCAACTGGTATTTGACTCAAGATGAAGGCAAGTGGCCTTGGAAACTGGTATGAAAACACACAATTTTATGAGGTGAGTTGTAAAAACATTTTACTCAATACAATGAATCAGTCATTTCGAAAAGGGATCATTTACAGCTGATCAAATTTTACAGGCGAGGAAGAAAAAACGGATTTAACTTGATCAGGATAAAGCATTGAATCTGAAATTACTACTGAATAAAGTCAGAAAGTGGTAAAGGGATCCGTCCTCACGCGGAAACAATGCAAGTATTACACATCCAAGTTAACTGTTCATGGGCGGAGGGGAAGAGTTTTAGCGCTAGTGTTGCCAATCTACTGAATCTGTGGAAGGGATGTAGGAGAAAACTGTACATCCGATCACGTATTGAAATTTTTCAACTTCAAATGTGGGGGGAGAATCTCTAAACAAATGTGAAAGAACTTAACATGGTTGTCAAATTAGTCATTTAAGCACGGATCACTCAAGCGAGCGGACCATTTAAAATCACAGTATTTGTCGTCTCTCTGTCACCAGCTTCACAATAAATCACAAGTGGCAACATGTAATGAGAAGAGCAAGGGAGGGACAGCTCATTCCTAGACGTAACCCCAAAAGTAACAGGGTTGTCAAATTAGTCATTCTGCAGAACGACGGATCATTAAAATACATAGTATTTGTCAGCTCTCTACCTGCCAATTAGACAACATAATACAAAGGACAACATAGTAAGGAAGGGAAAGACAGTTTACTAGTTAACATATTTTCCGCCTGCACAAAACACTTGGATGGGTAATAGTTATCTAAATATGGAATAATGAAAGAAGTGAATTTCAGAAAAATTGGAGATAATCCCTTTTCGAAATGACTGATCCAATTATACATTAACATGATATGGGACGTGTGTGTGTTTATAAACAATGACACATGTTGAGGTTGAAACTTTATTCAATCGAAAATACAATATTCAAAGCCATAAAAAGTATTTATAAATATTTACATTGTGATTAAATGCAGGCAGCTTAACTTCAACACCTGAAAAATAAACAAAATCAAAATTAATTAATATTTAATTTTAGGAAGTTATATTTTGAGGTTATTTTAATTATATTACTTTTAGTTCGATCATCTTACCTCAATATTAATGTTGATTTGTTCTTGGACATGTTTCAAAACAATTCTCTTTTATCGTCAGCTTTTCCAGACTAGTTTTATTTATGTTGCAAAACCTGGATGTCGATGTCAGCTCCATCCTGTGGTTGGCCAAAGAACCTCCAAACAAGGTCACACTCCATCGGTATATCAAAATTCATAACTCTGTTTTTGTTCTTCTGAATATAAATTTTTTCCCAAATAGTCAGCTCTTTTGTATTTTCTAACTGTTTTAATAATTTAGTGTCTGAATTTATATTATGTTTTTCAGACCAAACATGAGCAGCAACTACAGATTTTTCTATTTCCCCATTTTTAATATTTCTTATGTGTTCTTTGGTTCTAATTTTTAGGTTTCTTTTTGTTTTTCCTATATATATCTTTTCACAACCCATGCATTCAATTTGATATATTCCTGACTTTTTATTTTTATCAGTTTTTTCATTTTTGTTGGTTTTTATTAGTTTATTTAAACTGTAATTTTTTAATCTGCAGTTGCTGCTCATGTTTGGTCTGAAAAACATAATATAAATTCAGACACTAAATTATTAAAACAGTTAGAAAATACAAAAGAGGTGACTATTTGGGAAAAAAATTTATATTCAGAAAAACAAAAACAGAGTTATGAATTTTGATATACCGTTTGTTTGGAGGTTCTTTGGCCAACCACAGGATGGAGCTGACATCGACATCCAGGTTGTGCAACATAAATAAAACCAGTCTGGACAAGCTGACGATAAAACAGAATTGTTTTGAAACATGTCCAAGAAAAAATCAACATTAATATTGAGGTAAGATGATCAGACTAAAAATAATATAATCAAAATTAATTGCTTCATTTTACATGCAAACAATGGAAGATGTGTGCAGCAAGTTACTGGATCTGAAAAGTAGACATGTACAACTAAACAAAAGTAGTTCTTCACTGTTTGATGTTTTTAACACTTCTCACTGAAGGATATGTCAATAGAAGCCCTACTGGCTTTATAAAGTAGTGTTAAATTCCCAATTAATGTCTTCTTAACTAAGAGGCCGCCATATGCAAAGATAGAAGCAATGGTTTCAAAGCATTTGGCACGAGGGAATTACAGAAAAATTTGCATCTAGATTGCAACTCGTCTAGGTAGCTCAGTTGGTAGAGCATTTGGCACAGAAAGCCAAAGGACCCGGGTTCGAGTCTTGGTCTAGGTGAAAATTTTTCTCTTCAAATATAACATTAGCTTATGTTCGCATGGCCATGAACCTATGGGGTTAAACAGTGGCAGTGAGTTGATAAAATTGTTTATTTAAAATAAGGCAACATGAAACTGAAATTGAATGGAGGAAGAACAACTATGGTTTGTGGTCTGTTGGGGCACGCCGTAGCGTAGTGGTTAAGGCACTGAGCTACAAGCCAGAGGGTCGAGGATTCAAGTCCCGTTGGGGTCAGGATTTTTAAACTGATCCAAACCCTCTGGCGGCACTATGGCCCTGGGGTCGACTCAGCCTCTAACGGAAATGAGTACCAGACGCTTGTTCTGGGGGTAAAGGCGGCTGACAACCCGGCTGACATAAAGTGCCGATTGTCTAGAAAAAGTGGGAGCCCTAACCTCCTACTACCCCAAGGGCCTCCGGGCCTGTTGTGGAATCACTTTACTTTTTTTTGTGGTCTGTTGGTATAAAAATGAAGAAGAGATACAAAAGGAAAACAATGGCAGGAAGTTAAACAACTTCTAATCAAGAAAAACAAGCTGTGACAAGACTTGCATACTACGCATGTCTGCATGTAATGGTTACCCCTGCATCTAAGTAAAAAATAATAATTAAATAAAACAACTCAAAGATTAGCCACACTTACAATATACAACGCCTTATTTATAAACATATCTTGCGAGTGGTTAAGGCAGGATGCACAGAGCTACGGGACTTACGCTGGTTCGAGTCTCCATGGGGGAAAACATTTTCTCATAGAATTTCAGCCAGTATGGGACCAGTGCCCACCCAGTATCATTAGGAATTTGTGTAGCTACAATAAGTAGTGGCTCCAGGTTGAGAAAACCAGCTATGACAGCTGGGGCACCCGACATGCTGACATCCTATCGCTCATGACAACACCACATTAGGACCAGCAACATCAACCATCATATTGTATTGTATTGTAAGCCCACGTTTTCCCTTTACAGAGATTTAGGCGCTCTCCCCCTACAGGGAAGAATTTGAACCATACTAATTTAGTTACACTTGTTTTCGTATAGATGTCATTTTGAGTGGTCCGTGGTCAGCGTTCCACCTCATACTGACATCTAGGAAACCAAGGTAGTACTAGAACGGGAAAATTCGGTAAATTTTGCTTAGAGGCCTTTAGAAATCCTAGAACAACCGGAACCTTTATGAATATTATAATAATTACACACATATTATAGGAACATTTTAAGTTTTCATTCAGGCTTAAGCATTTTTTACGAGCCTGAAAATCTTCAGACTCGGGACCCACGGCTTAAAGTCCCTCTCAGAGGACTTGCTCCTTGGATTTTTCTGTCCTAAAAAATCCATCGACCCCAGCCAGGTTTGAATCCGGGACAAGGAGCATAACCACTAGTCCACCGCGGCCGATTCATTTAAAATAATGTAGCAAAGAAAGACCTGCTGAAGATGGAACGGATGTTCTGAAAGGCCTACAGACATAAAGAATACATTCTTATAAGTTGAGGATGACGGATCTTACCCAATAAGGTATATTTTAACTTATATAATTTTATAAGAGAAAGAAAATGGAATAGCAATGATTCTGAAACTGGTATAAATAAGATATGTGATGTAGAAATGGAGCTGGCAATACAGATACAGAATGTATCTTCACCTTTCAATGTTTGAACTTGATAAAGCAGATGGCCGCCAGAATCATCGCCTCCAGGATTATGATTACTACGAGGATGATTTTATTAGTGATAACTCCAATAGTCATTTTGCGCAGCAGAGCATGTGTCTGTGACAGCTCTTGGTCTGTGTCTCCCAGCCTGTTTTTACTGCGTAGCAGTGTCTCTCTCTGCGCACTCAACTCCGACACCACTTCTTCGCCCAGCTGTTCAGTCTCCACAGCCGTGCGATGTGAACGGGCAAGACTTTCTGCTGTTCTCTCAAGAGCTCCTTGTCCTTCTGCAACTGTACGTCGCGCCTGGTCGTCCCACATCCTAAATGTATCATAAGATGATTTATTGACCCATGTTTACTATACCTACCACAATTTCTAGTTTTAAACTTAAAAACATAACAAGTATTTAAAAGTGATAAATGTTACTTTCGGTTTAGCGGGATTCAAACCTTAGACTTTCAGTTCATGGCCTCAGTCACTTTGGGATATGATTATTTGGAAAAAAGTTTAGTTTACCTTCATCAAGAATCTTTTTATGTTCAACAAAATCACAGTGCATATGCACGAATGCTTATAAAAGCTTTCGCTAGATGACAGACATATGTGTAAAATCTGTATCACCAACCCTAGCAATAAATTCCCAAATGTTTATAACAAATTAATGTCACCAACTTCCCCGTTCCTAATCTAACAAAATAAATTACATGCATATTATTTAACTCATTCACTTCAGGTTTAAATGCTCAATGAATTTGCCCAGAAACATTCAAAACAAACAAAATATAACGGTACTTTGAGATCAAAATAAGGGTGAAGGCCAAAGCACATTCCTCTACTATTCATAAATGTTAACATGACACAACAATTTGTAGAACTTTGAAGAAATCATTGCTTACATAGATAAATATTTAATAATTAAAACAATGTTATAAGTATCATTACAAAAAGCATTAAAAATAGCACGAAAAGTTAGAAAAGGCAGAAAAAGTACATAGAGCAACAGTATTACAAGAATGTGGTATAGAAAATCGTAGGTAAAGGTATTCTAAACTTGAGTGTTTGTTTCATGAACCTCCTCCAGTCCAGTCAGAACATAGAGAACGAAAGAGTCAGAAAGACTTCTGTGTATTCTGCAGCCACATAATAGCTATAACTTTATTAGTTCATCGTCGCTGCTACTTTTACACCTAAAGCCATATTAGGCTTTGTTTAAAATAACAAAATACATAGAAAATTACTTACCTGTTTTCTCGAAAGAGCCTTTCGTAAATTTAATTTGCTAAAATAATTGGCTCTATGTCAAAATGTTTGAAATGGAGGTGTAATTCATTAAAAATCAGATGGATGCTAAATAATACAACATGTAACGTATTCAGTGTTCATAAATTCCACACCTCCCTTAAACGTCAGTATCTCACCAGGATCATGTGACTTTATTTCACACTTTTTCTTCCCTAGATTTAGTTTTAAAAAATTTACATTATGATTATATAGATGTATTTTGATTATATATTATGGATTGGCTATACTGGCCGACAGTGACAACTAAATAATTTTGTCAGTGCTGACAAAATGCTCTTATGAATGATCAATTATAGTGGCTCTATCGCATTGACAACCTAAATATTACAAGTTAATTCCATCTATAAATATTTTAAAATTTGCCTATTTATTTTTGCTAACTATGAACAAACTCCTACCTAGGATAAATCTAGTTGGAATGAGAATTTGTTTCTGTTATATTTTAAAATTTAAGACTTCAATATTGGGGCTTATAATGTTGCACAGATGTTTGGGTGTTTCTCTTGTGGTTGGCAATATACGTTCTAAAGTCCTGTAATAATGTTGGCAGCATCCCGCGATTTCATACTTTGACCAGGGATTATTATTATAAATCCCTGCTTTGACCGCCAGGAAATGGCCAGGAGTCTGCTGCTTATTATTGCGCATGGTGAGAAATTCGCGTCATAGGTTTGAATGTTTTTTCGCATGGTTTTACAGAATTTCAAGTGAGAATCCAATATGGGATGAATTGAATAAAATAAATACTTACACAGATTTCTGTCGTCATAAGAGCCTCATAGGTGCGTTTTAATTAATTTATTTGGTGCTTGTAATTTATTTAATGAATATTGTTATTACATTTTAATAGCATCTTCTCCTCGCCGAATATGTCATAAGATTCTGCCGTACCATTCCAAAATCCAACGAACTGTATACACTATCTTCATATTGTTAATATATGAAAAACATTTTAAAAAATCATACAATTGTTCGGTCATGCTCAGATCTTAAATTACATGTTGTATAAGCCTTGTTAACATGAAAAATGTTGCAGGGCAATATGGGTTTGATGGATTATCAGCTAAACAACACTAGAAGCATTGAATTAACTGTAACACGAATTTTGTGCACGTCGGGGCTCAACTGCACTTCTACTAGCGCTTGATTTTTGTTGTAAACTATAGCTCTTCACATTATTTAATATTTTAAACTTTTTCAAACAGTTTTTATAACATTATTAGACAATTTTGAAGTATTTATTTAAATATGCAACAAATCACAATATATGACACTTAGACAATATTGTGATACTAACTGCTATTTTCTTCACAGAAGATATTACTTAATCTATGATTTTTCTATCGCTGTTTTGGATTATATTTGTTGGATCAGTGTTAGGGAGTGATAAGTAAGTGTACACCCATTTTTAATAAACGTTTGGTAATTTTAATATTTTTAATATATTTTTCTAACATAGATTTGGGGATTTATAGCAAATATTTGTCATTTAAATTTCATAGCAACCGATAGTAATTGAGGATAATAATCGATATGTGGTTTGATTGTGGGTTATCGCTGGCTCTATAAACTCTGGCGCATGGGCACTGTTGTTCTGTAGGACTTTGAAAGTATTTCACACTAGTTTAAGTGCAGTTTTGGATATGCTACACTTCAGGTCGCAAGAAAATTCTTCCAAGTTCTATAGAATCGCAGTGCGCATGCGCTAGTGCTCCATGTAATCCCAGAAATATAAATGCAACCTCCAGCAGTTGGCGGTATATGTATGAGAAATCAGTATGACCAACATTGACACAAAAATCCCAGAACTTGTCTAAAAATGTATGATTAACACGAAATGAACTAGTGGAAATATGATTTTACGCGGTAACGTGCAATGCTACGTTAAACTCAAATCTTGCCCGTCTTGCGGCCTCACGATCATTAGCATACGTTATTGCTCATGTAGCAATTGTAATTTGCTGTTGCATATTCAATGCCATTTTACCTATGATGTAAGTTCTACACTGTTTTGTTTTATTCCATTGTTGTAATTTGAATAATTGCCTTCCAACAGTAATTTCATAATTCCTGTAATGCAATCAAACGTATAGCCATATTTATGATTCACCCCGTACATGGAAAATGGAGGGAAAAGGTAATATACTGTTGAACCCCAACTAGTAACAAGGGAACATTGAGTTAATGGTCTCTTGTGAGAGATAGCTTATACCAAGAATAACAGTTCTGGGTTGACTCTTAATAAATAAAAAAAAAAAGTAAAGTGATCCCACAACAGACCAGGAGGCCCTTGGGGTAGTAGGAGGTTAAGGCTCCCACTTTTTTCTAGACAATCGGCACTTTTATGTCAGCCGGGTTGTCAGCCCTGCGTGACGGCCGCCTTTACCCCAGAACAAGCGTCTGGTACTCATTTCCATTAGAGGCTGAGTCGACCCCAGGGCCATAGTGCCGCCAGAGGGTTTGGGTCAGTTTAAAAATCCTGACCCCAACGGGACTTGAACCCTCGACCCTCCGGCTTGTAGCTCAGTGCCTTAACCACTACGCTACGGCGTGCCCCGACTCTTAATAAATAACAGTTTTAAAAAACTGAAACAACACGCTTTATTAGAAAACCAAACTAAAAAAATGAAAAATAATTTTAATTTCCAACACGCTTGGGTTAAAATTAAAGTGGTCAACAAAAAAATCATCTCCAACACTTCTAGAATAAAACTAGAGTTATAAAAAAAAATTACCATCAAAAGCGTGGGGTGCTCTATATCAATTAATATATTTGATAATAAACAGATATTGGTAAAAGTAAAGTCTCTAAGAAGAAAATGTAAAAATCATAAAAAGCACCCCACGCTTTTGATGGTAAAATTATTTTCTTTTGTTGATAACTGTAGTTTTATTCTATATGTGTTGCAGATGATTTTTTTGTTGACCACTTAATTTTAATTCCAACACGCTTGGGATTAAAATTAATTTTTACACGCTTTTTATTAGCTTGACCTGTATCTATCTATCTATCTATCTATCTATGTAACTGAATCTTTCAACGCGTTTTTCACCCACTTAAAATAATTGGATCGACTTGAAATTTTGTATATTTGTAAAGGACCCGTGACAATACAATAATTTCATATTTATTTTCTAAAATCCTGGCCAGAATCATCAGGAAATAAAAAAAAAGTCTTTGTATTTATGTAATGGAATCTTTGAACATGATTTTCCACCCACTTAGAAACATAGGATAGACTTGAAACTTTGTATACTTGTAAAGGACCCATGACAATATAACAATTTAATATTAATTTTCTAAAATCCTGGCCAGAATCATCAGAAAATCAAAAAAAATGTCTTTGTATTTATGTAACGGAATCTTTGAACACGATTTTCACCCACTTAGAGACATTGGATCGACTTGAAACTTTGTATACTTGTAAAGGATCCGTGACACTACAATAATTTCATATTTTATTTCTAAATTCCTGGCCAATCAAAAAAATTAAAACAGGTATAATTGGTTACGGACTTGTCGACTTATTACTCAATCGTTGTAAGAGATCAGTTGGTAGAGCGGTGAACTAGTGGTATACAATTTCAGTAATCCATAAGTCGCTGGTCCGAATCCGGCTGGGGAGGATTTTTTTTTTAGAAGAGTAATAATTTTAGCTCATACTACAATAGTATCGAATTTAAAGATATTTACATTCTCATCTTATTCTGTAAAATATTAAAAATAAAAAAAATAAATAATAGTTTTAAAAAACTAAAACAGCATGCTTTATTAGAAAACCGAACTCAAAAATGAAAAATAATTTTAATTTCCAATACGCTTGGGATAAATTTAAAGTGGTCAACAAAAAATTATCTCCAACACATATAGAATAAAACTAGAGTTATCAACAAAAAGAAAATAATTTTACCATCAAAAGCGTGGGGTGCTCTGTATCAATTAATATATTTGATAATAAACAGATATTGGTAAAAGTAAAGTCTCTAAGAAGAACGTGTTAAAATCATAAAAAGCACCCCACGCTTTTGATGGTAAAATTATTTTCTTTTTGTTGATAATTCTAGTTTTATTCTATATGCGTTGGAGATGATTTTTTTTGTAGACCACTTTAAATTTATCCCAAGCGTGTTGGAAATTAAAATTATTTTTCATTTTTGAGTTTGGTTTTCTAATAAAGCGTGCTGTTTTAGTTTTTTAAAACTATTATTTATTCATTTTTTAGTTTGGTTTTCTAATAAAGCATGTTGTTTTAGTTTTTTGAAACTATTATTCATTTTTCATTTTTTAGTTTTAATATTTTACAGAATAAGATAAAATTGTAAATATATTTAAATTCGATAATATTCTAGTATAAGCTAAAGTAACACTCTTCTAAAAAAAAAATCCTCCCAGCCGGATTTGAACCAGCGACCTATGGATTACTGAAATTATATACCATTACAGTTCACCGCTCTACCAACTGAGCTCTTACAACGATTGACTAAAAGTTGACAAGTCCGCAACCTAATATACCCGTTTTCATTTTTTTTTTTTATTTTCTGATGATTCTGGCCTGGATTTTAGAAACAAAATATGAAATTATTGTATTGTCACGGGTCCTTTACATGTATACAAAGTTTCAAGTCGATCCAATGTTTCTAAGTGGGTGAAAATTGTGTTCAAAGATTCCATTACAGATACAAAGAACACTTTTTGATTTTCTGATAATTCTGGCCAGGATTTTAGAAACAAAATATGAAATTATTATATTGTCATGGTCCTTTACAAGTATACAAAATTTCAAGTTGATCCAATGATTTTAAGTGGGTGATAATCATGTTGAAAGATTCCATTACATAGATAGATAGATACAGGTCAAGCTAATATAAAGCGTGTAAAAATAAAAATAATTGAAACTATTGTGTTACAGCACATTTTTCAATTTATATTTGTAGCAAAATACAAAACAGATACATGAATAAGAATTTTGTAAAGATGGCCTCTTGAAAATTAAAAAAAAAGTAAGTTGTAAGACATTAGACAGAGAGTGGCAACACTGAAGCCAGGAACAGTGTGGCCAACATTGCAAGCATCGCGGTAGCAAACAGAGCATTTTGTTATCTTGACATTCCTGTCCTGAAGTTTGTAACTTTCCATTCTGTGTTTCTCGCATTGCCATGTTTCTTGCTGGTTGAAGCAAGTTCGCATTGTTATGGATTTCATGACCATGTCGCTGGTTCCGTTTTTTAGCTCGTATTTTAAAGTTCCGCAAGCTACGACTTCCCATCGTGTGAACAATTTGCAGTCAACGAGTTTCCCTCCAGAAGTTTTGCAGGAGTTGTTTACGCTGCCACAAGTGTAGCAGTAGAGGGCAGCACATGGCTCCAACAAACCGACGATCAATACCCATGTACTCTGCCCCATTCTCTTCTGCACACACACATTCAATTAGAGGATTTTTGTGTAATAAAAGATAAGATTGCAATACAGAAAACTAACTAACTCACTGGCACTATCCATACATCTCTATCCTGAGCTAATGTTTTCCAAATCATCCCCTATATAATCTTCTGCTTGTAAGCCCATGTTTCCCTTAACAGAGATTTAGGCCCTCTCCCCCTACAGGGAAGAATTTGAACCATACTAATTTAGTTACACTTGTTTTCATATAGATGTCATTTGAGTGGTCTGTGGTCAGTGTTCTGCCTCATACTGACATCTAGGAAACCAAGGTAGTACTAGGACGGGAAAATTCGGTAAATTTTCCTTAGAGGCCTTTTCATTCAGGCTTAAGGATCCTTTACGAGCCCGAAAATCTTCAGACTCGGGACCCATGGCTTAAAGTCCCTCCCGGAGGACTTGGATTTTTCCATCCTAAAAAAAAAAGACCATCGACCCTGGCCGGGTTTGAACCCGCGACCCGCGGGACCAGAGGCAAGGAGCATAACTACTAGTCCACCACGGCCTGTATATATCTACTTCCCCCAAATCATGATTAATATTATTCTCCCACCTCATTCTTGGTCTGTCAACTGGATGTTTTCCATCTGGTTTTCCTACAAGAAGCTTCTATGTCCCTCTTTTATTCCCCATTCATACCACATGTCCTGACCATAGCAGTCTGTTCTTGTCATATCTGGTTTCCTATAAATGTCATGCAGCTCCCTGTTATATGTTGGCCACAGTGAACTAGTGGGTATGCTCCATCCAATGAACAAGTCCTCTGGGAGGGACTTTAAGCCGTGGGTCCCGAGTCTGAAGATTTTCAGGCTCGTAAAGATCCTTAAGCCTGAATAAAGAGGCCTCTAAGCAAAATTTACTGATATCAGTGTCATAATAGTACCTTAGTTGCCTGTTAGACATCTTATTGGGTCGGTGTGTAAATTGCATGCCATCCATGACATCTATGAGCAAATAAGATAACTAAAAATGAACTTGGTCTTGTAACTCCTTACAAAGGAGAGGCTATGGCTCAATTATAGGCGACACCATTATACATAGATATCACTTATGTAGTCTTCTCCATTGCCCTCTATTCATCTGTCTTTGGTCCAAATTCAGGTCTTGCTATATCCCCATAGTACAATGCAAATCTTCCTGATTCCTGACTACCTTCTTCTGACCATCTAACTTCCTGTAAAGTGACTATGTCCAAGGGTGATTGATCTAATTCCTGCATTAATATCACTACTGCTCCACTGCTAAGAGATTAAACATAGGTTCAATTCTACAAATGCGTGCTATTATTTATTGCAGAGACTCTTGATGTTCCAACTTCTTTCAAAAAAATGTTAAACTGAAAATATATAAAACTATTATTCTGCCAGTTATTTATATGGATGCGAAACATGGATCTTACTTTAAGGGAGGAAAAGAGATTACGAGTTTTTGAGAATAAAGTTCTTAGGAAAATTTTTGGACCAAAGAGAGATGAACAGACGGGTGAATGGAGAAGACTACATAACAATGAACTACATGGTCTTTATAGGAAGCCAGATATAATAAGAACAGTTAAGTCTCATAGACTGCGATGGGCAGGACATGTTGCACATATGGGGAATGAAAGACATGCATGGAAGCTTCTTGTAGGAAAGCCAGAGGGAAAACGCCCAGTTGGTAGACCAAGAATGAGGTGTGAGAACAACATTAACTATGATTTGAGGGAAGTAGATTATAGGGAATGATTGGAAAACATTAGCTCAGGATGGGAATGTATGGAGAGCTTATGTCCGTGCGGCCATGAACCTACGGGTTCGATAGTGCCAGTGAGTAAGTAAGTGCTCCACTACTATATAATGTCCTAACATCCCATGTTCCTAGGAACACGTCCCTGTGTTTGAGCCTTTGGCATGGGTTCCCTGAAGTAGTTGCCACCTGGAGAAATGAATGAGGGACTATTTTACTCCAGTGGAACCCATATTCGCATTTCTTGATGGTTGTATTTTTACAGTGAAGGATCATCACTCTTTTTCGTATGGCTTATCATCTTCGAGCTGTCTGGCAATGGTAACCCTTCTGGCAGCAATGCTACTGCTGGCATTTAAGCACGTAAGCCATTCCATACACACCATGGAGGGGATTGCTACCAATTAACAAAATTAATACAAATTGTATCATTTTATCTTTTCTGCCATCGGGTTGTCATTTATGATATTTCCCTTGGCATTGGTGGAATTGTAATCCATTTCTTAGAATGGGGCTCCTGGAAGGCGGAGTTATGTTAGCCCGATGATATGATGTGCAAAAAATGATAATGAAGTACCAGGAGAGTTCTTAACCTAAATTCCAGGCTGTGGGCAACCACAGGAATAATTCACTTTAAGGAAAAATTTCTATGGTATGACTGAAAATCGAACCCTGACCTCATGAAATGTAGTCAGAAACTCTGACCAGTATCCCATGGGGTTGGTCCATTTCGTAATGTGAAATAATTTATTTTAGCGCAAGACAAATTTGGTATGGAATTCATGATAAAAAGGTTGAAAAACACATATGAATCATGGGTTCTCACAGTAAATTTACAAAAAACCAGAATATTTAGCAATAAATAGCAATGAAAGAGAAAATTTAATGTTGGAAGAAGGATTCAAATAAAGCAAGTGAAACAAACTAAATATTTGAGAATAATTATGGATAACATTGAAGGTATAGGCAAAGAGAACATAAAACATAGATTGAATTGAGTAGCAAAATAATATCATCATAAAAAAGCATATTTGGAAAGACAGAAAAAAAATATATATTGGTAAAACATTGGTGGAATCTGTTTCGATGTATGGAAGTGAGGTATGGACAATCAATAAGTACTACAAGAATAGACTAATAGCTCTAGAAATGGATTATTTACGCAGAAGTGCCAGAAAGTCTAAATTAGAACATGTCACAAATAACAAAGAAAATAGAAACATAATGGAAGCAGTAGAAAGCATAATTGAAAGAATTGAGGAGAAGGAATTAAAATGGTTAGGACATATTTTAAGAATGGAAGATGGACGATGGCCGAAACAACTATATCAATGGCAACCGACCAGAAAGAAGAAAAGAGGGAGACCAAAGTTAACATGGAAGGAAAGCAATGCAAACATTGCTACCAATTAACAAAATTAATACAAATTGTATCTTTTTTTTTCTGCCACCAGGTTGTCTTTTATGATATTTCTCATTTTTTCCCCTGGCATTGGTGGAATTGTAATCCATTTCTTAGAATGGGGCACCTGGAAGACAGAGTTATGTTATCCCGATGATATGATATTAAGCATTGAAGATGCTCAAAATTGTAGGTTTTGGAAATTTGGCACGTGAAGACAGCAGCAGCTGTAGAACCCAAAGAAAGATAGATAGAAATAATTAATTTTTATTTAATAATCAATTGAGTTGGTGTTTACTTGATGAAAATCCATATTTATTAATTAAATAAAATAAAACATATTTTTATTTGATTTTCATATTTATTATATAATTCAGTGACAGCTGTTTCGGTAATAATGGCTACGACCCTGAAATTATAGAATGTTTAATTAAAGAAGGTTCATTACAAAAAAGCAATTAACAAAGTTTTTCCTTTACCCAAAGAAAACATAAAGAAATATGTCATAATGTCATACATAGGCCCACTTTCAAATAAAATATCTAAACACTTTAAAAAGTTGAACATTAATGTGGCATTTAAAACTAATAAAACTCTACAAAATATAATAAAAAACAATAAAAACCAAAACAAGAAAATAAAAATTATCAGGTGTATATAAATTGAAGTGTGGCACATGTGACAATGTCTATATAGGACAAACTGGTAGACCTTTTATCTCTCGGATAAAGGAACACATGAGAGCATATAACAGAAATTTAGAATATTCAAAATATGCTAACCACCGATTCCAATTTAATCATTGTTTCGATCCAAATTTTGAAATTTTACATATTTGTGATAAGGGTAAGAAGTTGGACCTTTTGGAGGCTGTAGAAATAAATAAATTGAAAAGTAGTAATAAACTGTTAAATTCTCAACTTGATTTGAATGAATCCCCTTGTTAAATTAAAAAATTTAAATAAATATTGTTGTATTGTTGCTTAGATCAGTTGGAACACAATTCATAATTTGTTAACATGTCTGAAGAAGGTACAGTGTACCGAAACAGCTGTCACTGAATTATATAATAAATATGAAAATCAAATAAAACTATGTTTTATTTTTATTTAATTAATTTTATTTAGTCTCATAATGAAATAAGTACTTATTTTTGAACTTACTATTTATGTCCATATAATTTGTATTGCTTGCAGTTGATTATTTAAGTTTTGCGCAGTTCAATTATTAGTTAAATCCATTTTTGTATTATAGATCTTTATGTTTCAGTAGTTGGCCATATTAGATCATAAAGTTAGTGAAATGATAGCAGTTAAATATGGGAAATAACATTGAGGTTCGTCCACCGCTGTGGTCTCGAGGTAGTGTGGTGGCTTGTCACGTAGCGGGCCCGGGTTCGATTCCCGCTCGGGACAATTTTTCTGGGTGAGGTTTTTATCGTGGTTTTTCCTCACCTGTAAGAAAAATGTCAGGAAAACTTTAAGCCCCAACGGTCCCTGAAATCATATGGCCATTGCAATCATCATCATTCATATTCATCTTAGATTAAGCTTAGGATTAAGGACTCTCCTGGCGACCACTAATCATCATCACCCGTCATATCATTGGGGCAACGTAACCCTGGCTTCCAGGCTCCCCAACCTCAGAAATGGGTTACAAGTACGCCATGCCAGGAGAGAACACCAGGAATGTCGAAAGACAACCTGGGGCATTTGCAAAAAAAAAAAAAAAACATGAGGTTCTTATTTCATTGAATGGATGAGTCATTTCTTGTCTTACTTCATATTTAATGTTTTTTTTAAGCACGGGAACTGGCAGTTTTCAAGAGGATGTCCCTCTCATCTTCAGCTGATATAATAATAATAATAATATAATAATAATAATAGGAAATGTGCACTCAGGTTGAGCATTAGTGGTGGTTTAGTCTTTACTGTAGTCTGTAATAGTTTTTGTTCTTTTTGGACATGTTATGATGTGGTATTTCCTATATCTTTGTCTTGTGGTGTAGAAATGCATGTCTATTTCCTTCTTCTTCCCATTTCTGATTCTTATTAATTTCTGGTATGGTTCTGTGGATTGTAGATAGAATTGTGTTCTTATGTCCTCTGTGAAATAGGTCTCTCTCATGAGTTCATAAGTAAAACGAGATGGCGCTGTTTTTCCGATTCTCAGGATCCGTTTCATGAACATTGCTTTGACTTTTTCTATTCTTATCTTAAGTTTTTCCCAAATTATCTCTATCCCATATGTTATAACTGGTGCCACTGTCGTTTTGAATAATTGCATTGCTGGACCTGTTGACAAGTTGGCCAGATATCAGCCGACATTATGACTACTGGATTTTTGTTGTAATCTCCATCTGTAACGTTGCCATCTGGTGTTGGTTTGATGAAGTTTGAGATCAAGTCCTGTTCATTGGGAATTTCAAAATTCATGGATTTAAATTTTTTCTTCTGAATATATATCTTCTCCCAAACTGTCAATTCCGAAGGTTTTTTTCAAATGTTTTAGAAGTTTAGCCTCCATATGTGCTACAATAGCTGATTTTCAATTTCACCATTTTTAATATTTCTAAAGTTCCTTTGTGCGAGTGTCCAAATTCCTTTTTGTTTTTACTGTGTATACTTTATAGATGAAGATTCCAACAAAAATCAGGTAGTGATAATTTCGGCTGAAGATGAGAGGGATGTCCTCTTGAAAACTGCAGTTCCCATGTTTTAATAAACATGAAATATGTTATACGAAGTACTGAAATGAACTTAATTCTACGCCACTTACCTACATTAAGTTGTAAATTTGAAAATGAAACGATGTTACTAAGCAACATTGTAACAATGCAGTTGTATTTTAACTTTGTTTCTGTTGAAAATGATTCTCTTAAGGTACTATAGTACTTTTCATATCTAGAAAATAGTATTGCTCTTATGGGAACACAGACATATCTCCCTCTAGCATAAGTACAGCAACAACATAATTTTATGGCACAATTATCTTCACTTCTGTT
Source organism: Diploptera punctata (assembly GCA_030220185.1). Taxonomy (NCBI): domain Eukaryota; kingdom Metazoa; phylum Arthropoda; class Insecta; order Blattodea; family Blaberidae; genus Diploptera; species Diploptera punctata. The sequence continues at coordinate 122,691 of JASPKZ010000837.1, read as the reverse complement.
AATAAAATCTAAATTGTGTCCGTTCTAATGTGGGTAGTGAACAACAACATTAACAAAACAAAATGCAATGTGAGACCAAGATATGGAAGACATTACCAGCCCCTGCTGCATCATTTTGTCTTGAAACTGGTCATGATTGCTTGGCAGCACATCTACATGAATTAAGCTACTAGACTCTCCACGCTGCATAGTATGCAAGGATAATGAACAAGGATCACTTGATGTTCTGCGCTGATCTTCAGAAAATATTTGGAACACCATTCAAGTTGCTGAATATTATTAGGAAGCTGATGACAAGACCAAGAGCTTTTACAACATTTCAATACCACTACTATAGATATGCCAGTTTTTTTATAAAAAAAGTTTCAACAACTTTCTGAACCACATGTGAGATCATATTTCAAGAGAATAAAATTAATGAATACGCTCAGACCAGGACTTGGACCCTTGGTTCTCTAAAACCAAGTGCTCTACCACCTGAGCAAGGGTAGCTCAGGTGGTGGAGTACTTGGTTTAGAGAACCACGTCCCCAGTCTGAGCGTATAATTTTTTCTCTTTCAAATATGATTTATCGATCATTGAGATATATGAAATTTATAATAAAAACCTCAACCCATATACGATATATGGTTTGCATCTCTTTTTTTGACCACATGCAAATCTGACGGAAAAAAGTTTAATGGAAAGGGGTAAAATGAGTGGCACTTAAACTACCCATCATCAATATCATCATCATCATCAGAGTACATTCACGAATTTAGGCCATTTGTTGACCTGTTTCGGCCTCAAGAGGAACACCATCCAGAAGTCTTTTGAGTGGACGTCCTGGTCGTCTTCTTCCTGCAGGTTGATATCTTAACATTTGTTTGGGTATTCTGTGATATTCCATTCGATGAACATGTTGCATCCATCTTGACTTATAATCAAAAATTTTGTTTTCTGAAAGATTCCATGGGTAATTCTTCTAAGGGTGTCTTCATTTTTGTGTGATCTAGTAGTGTGTATCCTGCAGTCTCACCCGAAGATATCTAAGTTCAGCGAATCTAAGTCTCTGTATATCCTCCTGTTTCAACATCCATACTTCGCTACCATACAAAAGAGTTGGAAGAGCCAGTGTTTATTACACTTTCAGTCTTGAATGCTTTTGGACTAACTGTGGCTTGAAGATAGAATTTATTAACCCTAAAAATCCTTAAAAATTTAAGATATTTTGGCATTTACATCATTTTCTTCTTCATATGAGATATTGCAGCCTAGATATGTAAAATTATTCACCCTCTCAAAAATTTGAGGTTCCAGTAGACACTTTAACTTCTTGCAGGATCTACACAGGAAATGCCATCATAATTTTGTGTCTTTCTGTAAAGAGCTTTAATCCATATTCTTCGGTAATGTTGTTGAAGTTCATACAGACCTTTATGTAGATTATCTTCGGAACTTGCTATTATTATTTGGTCACCTGCAACACAATAGGGTGTTTAATTTTCTATTTCTGATATTCTTATCCCAAATTTATATGTTTTGTTCCAGCAACATATTACTTCATTGATATAAATTGCAAAAAAAGGTGGGGATAGGGGGCAGCCTTGTCTCAAGCAACGATTTAGAATTCCTTCTTCAGAAAATCTCGGTATTCAATTTAATCTTTATGGTGTTGTCTTTGTCCTTCCTCTACCCGCTACTTTTAATTAAATAATTGTGTGTATCATTATACATTCCATAAGCATCATCCCTCACAAATTCTTGCGTTTGTAGAACCTGTTTTCGTCGTCCCTGTCTAGCCGTCCTTTTAGAGGTCTTCCTGGTCATCAATGTCCTTTGTTGGCTTATATTACATAATCATTTTTGGGGTTTCTGAATTATCCATTCTTCTGTTTACATGGTCTATGTTCATTGACTCCCATGTGGGGCAGATGGTTAAATAGTTTCACTCATATGATTGTAAAACAAAATTCATTGAAACGTGTTAAAGGACACCCTTGTCTGACACCATGATTTAAAATTTTGCACTGAAAAATATGGATACTGAGAAAGAGGAAGATTGGAAGCAGCACAAATGAAATTTCTCAGACATACAATAAGAGTAACATATATGGATCATACAAGAAATTAATGTATGAGGCAAAAATTTAATGAACATAAATACTGTGTTTCTTTTTATATTCAATTTGTCGCGGTTGTCATTTCGACATTTCTGGTTGGTGTTCTCTCCTGGCAATGGCTTTAATTTGTAACCCACTTCTGAAGTTGGGGCGCCTGGAAGCTGGAGTTACATTATCCTGATGCTACGACGATAATGACGTAGTACCAGGAAAGTGCAATTAAATTTTAGCAAAGGAAATTAAAGAATACCAACAAAATTGGCGAAAGCATGTAAGAAGAATCCCTTGGCAGGCTTTAAACTACAAACTGAGGGGTAAACGAGACATTGAACGACCACTCATCTGGAACAGGCCTGTCTGATCCCTGGTCGGGACAGTTTTTCTGGGTGAGGTTTTTATCGGGGTTTTTCCTCACCTGTAAGACAAATGTTAGGAAAACTTTAAGACCCAAATGGTCCTTGAAATCATATGGCCATCGCAATCATCATCATTCATATTCATCTTAGATTAAGCTTAGGATTAGGGACTCTCCTGGCGCACCATTATCATCATCATCACCCGTCATATCATCGGGGCAACGTAACCCGCAGCTCCTCCCACTGTTGGTCCTATGATCAGCCCGAGCCCAAAAATGTCCCCAGTTCAGGATAGGGATGTATGGAAAGTTTCTGTCTATGGGGCAATGAACCTAGGGGTTTGATAGAGCCAGTGAGTTAGAGTTTTATTATTATCTTCTTCTTCTTCCTTCCAAGTATTAGGCCAAGGCCTGTTACGATCCTATAGAAAATTTTCCCTCCAGCGTTTCATAGGACGGCCCAGAGATCTTCGTCCTCTTGGTATATAATTATAACAGCTTTGGGGATCCGATTTGAACTCATTCTTTCAAGATGGTGTTTCCAATTTAGTTGGTACTGTTTAATATATTCCAAAATTGGCGTAGTCTTCAATTCTTTTAAGATATCGGTGTTCCTTTTCCGATCCCATCTGGTGTAACCCGCTGTTCTGCGCGCATGAATCATCTCATTTCACAAGCCGTTATTCTGCTTTCATGTTGTTTTTTTAGTGTCCATGCTTCACTACCATAGGTCAACACTGGTCTAGCCAAAGTGTTATATAAACGTAATCTGCTTTTTTTGTACAAGGGATGGTTTCATAACTTGATTAATAATTCCTAAACTTTTATTATAACTAGTAACTTTTTCAGGGATATCCTTTTCATCCAGATAGAGAGATAATATCCAAGATATTTAAATTGATTAGATCTCTCTAAAATTTTATTCTGGAGACAGATTTTACTTTGTATGGGGTCCTTCCCATGAAATGCCATAATTTTAGTTCCATATTAAATTTGGCACCTATTTTTTGTAAATTATAAATTGACCGTTGCAAATCATTTTCGGAAAGTGCCAGAAGAGCTAAATCATCTGCAAAAAGAATAGCATCGAGTTTGAGGTTCCTATTGATGGGTATATATCCTCGTTGTGTTTTCCTCCATTAATTTTATTATTATTATTATTATTAATAATTATATTAATGATTACAGGCTTCAACTGTTGAAGATGATGTCTGTGGGTAAAGATAGCATACGTGTGTGTTATTGTAGATATTTGTGTTACAGGTTTGTGTGGAGCTGGTGGGGATCTGAATAAACCTCATTCGGTGAGTGGTTTGTTATTTATCATTAGGAATAGAGGGTTTTTATGACTTAAAAATCACAATAATATGTAGTTATAACCTAAAATTTACAGAAATATTCACTTACACAGACAAAAAATAAGAATCGCTTCATAAAGAAAGGGCATCAGTCATATTTTTTTTCAAAATTGAGTTAACCATAAATTTCCAATCTTGAATGTTCATCAGATCATTTTGTGAAGAAAGGAAATAAGTCCAAGCTTTCCTTCACTGTGATATTTTATATAATCTACCAATTCAAGGACTTCTATAACTTCTCTATATTCCCTCTAAATCGAAAATTTCAAAATTGATTTTTCCATGGCTATAATCTTGGATTATTTCCAAAAAAGTCGAAATTTTCAAAATTTCAAAAACTGCAAAAATAGTTTATAGAGGGTGTATCCGGGATTTATAATGCAAAAAATCCGGTCTAAATCGAATTTTTTTCCAAAAAATGTCAAAATTTTCAAAATTTCAAAAACTGCAAAAATAGTATCTAGAGGGTGTATCCGGGATTTTTAATGCAAAAAATCAGGTCTAAATCGAAATTTTCAAATTTTTTTTTCAAAAAAGTCAAAATTTTCGAAATTTCAAAAACTGCAAAAATAGTATCTAGAGGGTGTATCCGGGATTTATAATGCAAAAAATCCGGTCTAAATCGAAATTTTCAAATTTTTTTCCAAAAAAGTAAAAATTTTCGAAATTTCAAAAACTGCAAAAATAGTATCTAGAGGGTGTATCCGGGATTTATAATGCAAAAAATCCGGTCTAAATCGAAATTTTCACATTTTTTTTCCAAAAAAGTCAAAATTTTCGAAATTTCAAAAACTGTAAAAATAGTATCTAGAGGGTGTATCCGGGATTTATAATGCAAAAAATCCGGTCTAAATCGAAATTTTCAATTTTTTTTTTTCCAAAAAAGTAAAAATTTTCGAAATTTCAAAAACTGCAAAAATAGTATCTAGATGGTGTATCCGGGATTTATAATGCAAAATCCGGTCTAAATCGAAATTTTCAATTTTTTTTTCCAAAAAGTAAAAATTTTCGAAATTTCAAAACTGCAGAAATAGTATCTAGAGGTGTATCCGGGATTTATAATGCAAAAAATCCGGTCTAAATCGAAATTTTCAATTTTTTTTTTACAAAAATGTCAAAATTTTCGAAATTTCAAAAACTGCAAAATTAGTATCTAAAGGGTGTATCTGGGATTTATTGTATCATGAACCCAAGGAGGACTGCATCTGTAAATTATGCAACAATCCATGTCCCAAATATTATCTAGCGAAGTGTAAAACAGGACTCTACCACTAAACACTGTAACAAAAGACTAGTAAAAAGCTAAATTAATTTTAATGTACACATTGTGTTTAATAAAATCAAATAATAACTTCTGTATAATTTAATTGAGAAATTTGGTGCTGGGTTTTTGTTCCGTGCAGTTGAAAAAGGGTGATTTTTTTTTGGACATGGACTTTGTGCATCACAATGCTTTTCTGTGAGAAATTTCAAAGTAGGTTTTGGCATGCAATGGTTGACAGTTCCCTTGTCGGATAAAAACTAGAACAAATCCCAGGTCCTCCAGATTGGGGTTGTGTGAAGGAACTGTCAACCATTTCACGCCAAACCTACCTTGAAATTTCTCCCAGAAAATCATTGTGATGCACAAAGACCATGTTCAAAAAATATATCTGCCTTTTTCAACTGCAAGGAACAAAAACCCAGCACCAAATTTCTCATTTAAACTATAGGGAAGTTATAGAAGTCCTTGAATTGGTAGATTATATAAAATATCGCAATGAAGGAAAGCTTGGACTTATTTCCTTTCTTCACAAAATGATGTGATGAACATTCTTACTTAATACTTACTTACTTACTCACTAGCACTATCGAACCCGTAGGTTCATGGCCGCGCGGACATAAGCTCTCCATACATCCCTATCCTGAGCTTTCAATCATTCCCTGTATAATCTACTTCCCTCAAATCATCTGTCTTTGAGCCTTTGGCATGGGTTCCCTGAAGTAGTCCCCGCCCGGAGAACCGAATGGGGGACTATTTGACCTCCGGAAAATTTTAACCGCAGATGAACCCATGTCTGCATTTCTTGACGGTTGTTATTTTTACGGTGAAAGATCGTCACTCTTTCGCCCAAGGTACTTTTTTCGTCTGGCTTATCACCTTCGTCCAGTCCGGCATGGGTAACCCTATCGGCAGCAATGCTACTGCCGACATAGCTCTCAGGATCATTTAAAGCACGCAAGCCACTCCAACCACGACAAGGTAAAGATACCATGGAGGGGTGATGAACATTCAACATTGGAAATTTATGGTTAACTCAATTTTGAAAAAAAAATGTGGTCTTGAGGCTTGTAGTTTCCCGATGTTTTGCCAGAGACTGCGTCCGGCATCCTCAAGGATTATCTCAAGACAACCGGACATAGTCTCTGGCGAAACATCAGGAACTACAAGCCTCAAGACCATGGCCAAAAGCTCGAAAATCTTCTACAAGATCATCATAATATAATAAATTAATGAGTCATTTTACATCTTACTTACCTCATATTTCATGTTTTATTAAACACGATAACTATAGTTTTCAAATGATCTTGTCATTCATTTTCAACCGCCATTATGACTAACCGGATATTCGTTGGAATCTCCCTCTATAACGTTGCCATCTGGTGTTGATTTGATGAACTTCGAGATATCGTTGCCACCTGGTATTGATTTGATGAACTTCAAGATGAGGTCACGTTCATCCGGAATGTCATAATGGCGGTTGAAAATGAATGACAAGATCATTTGAAAACTATAGTTACCGTGTTTAATAAAACATGAAATATGAGGTAAGATGTAAAAATGACTCATTAATTTATTAATTAAGAACGTCATAATGTGTTTCCCATTTTTAATTTTTAATTTTCATAATATGTTTATATATTAAATTTGGGAATTTTTAACATTATGAGGTTCAATTAATAATAATTAAATGAATCGTGATTTCTTCTTACCTCATACTTCTATGTTTTTTTAAACACAGCACTGTAGTATCGGCGACACGTTGTCGTCATCATCAGCTGTCGCCGATACTGCAGTGCTGTGTTTAAAAAAACATAGAAGTATGAGGTAAGAAGAAATCACGATTCATTTAATTATTATCATAATATGTGTTGGATTTGTTTTCGAGGCAACTGTTCAATTAGGTAATAAGTACAGGTGAGAAATAAAATTAGTGAATCAAGTTTATGACAATGAAGTATTTATTTAAAAATAGAAACCGTTTGTGAAGCAAGCAAAAGTGCATAATGTTATGTTGCAAGTGTCTGTATTTTCACCATGTTGAGACATGAACTGTTTTAATAATTAATTTAATTAATAAATTATTTTATTGCAACACTTCGGCCAGTTTCCCTTCATGCACTTGCCAACTTCATCTTGCTTGTTTAATGTTAAATTTATCACTTCTCACCGAATGACAGATTAAATGTGAAGAGAAAAATATATTAAAATTTAACACAAAATTCTTTCCACTTCACCTGTCTTGTAATTAGACCAGTTTCATAACCTTAGTGGTTACATCTTCAGTAGTTACATGACTGATGTTCTGTTAATAAAACATTTTGTCTGTTCATTCTTAGCTCTTAGGGTCGAATGTTTGAATGCATTAGACAGTAAAAGGCGTTCTCTGCTGATAAAGTTTTTATCCAAATACATTTTTCTTACTCAGAAATATATTCACGCGGTAATATTGTAAGCTACCTGACAAGGTACCTTAAGATCGTAGCTCAAGATATAACTTATGTGAAAATCCTGAAGGGAACCGATGTAGTTTGAAACTTATCCAAGATGTCGGACCTTGAAGACTTTGATCATGTTTTCGGTATACGCGGAAGAGGAATTTGATAGAGTCTACCAAAGAATTCAACTGGAAGAACAGGAGAATCGGCATAATATTGCACGTCGCAGACGTGTTTGTATACGGTATTATTTGCGGGATGCAAGCATAAATGCATTCCTCTATAGCAGACGAAAATAACGGAAGTGGTTTTATCGCTGAGAATTCTGGGTAATTTGTTGCCAATATTACAAAAACGTCAACATTCATGCATGATCGATAAGTCGGCTGTTAATTCGATATCAGCTCACCAGTGATTGGAAGTAATTTGAGTAGAGACTAATGTATTTGCATACGACCCTTAGAGTTGTTTTTGTTGAACATATGATTTAGAAATAGTGAGTGGAGAACATATTTTTAACGACTCACCTCATATAATTTAAAATTTCTTTGATACCGGCGGTTTCAGACAATACCTTGTCCCTCTTCAGTCATGGGTTCCACTGATGAAATTCTGTGGTTGTTGATTTCTCTAAAGACAATCGCTCTCAATGGACAAATGGAGGAAAAAACATTTATTAAAAATTATTTAAATCCATTAATTGAAATTGAAAATAAAAAAACTGTGGGCGATAGAGAAATTCCGAATACATATTTGAAAACACGATAAAAACTACATTAAGTACAACAATTGGTACTCATGAGACAAAAATCATGTTGACCAGTGTTATAAGACAATACATGAGGTGAGGTGTAAAGAATTTTATTTTAAATTAAACCTCATGGTGATATTTCCTATAATAGTTTAACAAAAATAAATGCCTAAATCAGGATTTGAACCCAATGTCTGTGATTCTGTACCATCTAATCTATTAAGGCATCCAATTTATTCATAGTTTTTCTGTGTACTAATTTGATTCCTGTGCAACAGATAATGGATTTAGGCAGATATTTTTCTCTTGAAATTTAATTTGTCATTTGGTGAGAAGTGATTAATTTAATATTAAACAAGAAATCTAAGCTTTACTGGCTCTGGGTGTGAAGTTATTTCCTGTTTAAAGTGTTCTTATTTAAGAAACAGCTAGATGGCATCAGTGGAACGATGTTCACTGATATCTGGGGCGCTGGAATCATGTTAGTATACAGGGTGAAAATTATTTAAACCAACAAACTCTGGGAGGTTGTAGCGGACACCAAAACAAATGTTTTTCCCTAATGCCATTTTTTCCTATGAGGATTATTTAAACCAGTAGAGGGCGTATTACGCTCTTCAATTGTTATGACTGCAACTGCTGTTGATGGTAGGAATTGTTTTGTCCACCAGTGTTGTAGTGAATTGTATCTGTTTACTAATGGAGCGATGCACCTGGAGTGAGTACACTGATATGTGTTGTTGGGGACTGTTTAATTGGGACATATCTCCTACCTAGGCCATTAAATGGCAGGCACTATTACAATTTTCTCGCCAGGGGATTGCTGGAAGACGTCCCGCTCCCTACAAGACAACGCATGTGGTTCCAACATGACGGGGCGCTGGCACATTTCAGTCGTGGTGTGCGTCAATTCTTGAACCAACGGTTTTCAGAAAAGTTGATTGGCCGAGGTGGTCCAGTACCATGGCCTGCTCGATCCCCAGATATGACCCTTTGGATTTTTTTTTTGTGGGGAGAGATGTGCAACCTTGTTTACACAACTCCTGTTGCATCAGAAAAGTATCTGGTTGCCCGGATAGTAGCAGCAGCAGGAGCAATTAACAATATTCCTGGAGTTTTTGCCCGTGTTAGACAGAACATGATCCGCCGGTGTTACCTTTGTTTACATGTCAATGGAGGCATTTTTGAACCTCTACTGTAATTTAAGTAATTGCGTTGTGTTAATGTTTTGTCTCTTGGTAATAAAAAATGCTTAAAGTGTTTGTTGGTTTAATTAATTTGCCGCTAGAGAAATCTCCCTCTACTGGTTTAAATAATCCTCATAGGAAAAAATGACATTAGGGAAAAATATTTGTTTTGGTGTCCGCTACAACCTCCCAGAGTTTGTCGGTTTAAATAATTTTTACCCTGTAGAGAAAAGTGTATGAATTATCGAAAGTCAAATAGCTCAGATGATAGAGCAATGGTATACAGAATCAGTGACATTGACTTCAAATCCTGATTTAGGCATAGTATATTTTTTTCTTCAAATTAAAAAAAAAACTGTCTTTTCTACTAACAAGCGAACTGTCAAACATTGCATGTCAAAACCTACCTTGAAATTTTTCCCACAGAAGCATTGTTATGTACAAAAGCTGTGTCGAAAAAATTATATGCCCTTTTAACTGCAAGGCACAGAAATTGAAACCAGAATCGAGCAATAGCAACCCACTGTGTGTAGCAGATATAAAATCCCTATGTGAGTAAAGCAGAGTGGAGTGAGAAGGGGTGGGCACGGACAGCAGGTTGTCAGGGTTATTCATTTTACCAAGTCAGGAGTTGTTTTATTTTCCTGTAGTTTAAAAGAAACATTTGGCACTGAATTTTAATGGCTTGCAGTTAATACTTCTACTTCATGAAATTAGGCCTTTTGACCTGTTTTCACATCAAGTGGGATTTAATGAATCTTCCCATCTAATAAATGGGCGTCCAACACTTCTATGTCCTGTTGGTTTGTACTTTAATAACAGCTGAGGGATTCTATCTGTAGGCATTCTTTTAACATGTTCATACCAGTTGTTTCTCATGTTGTCAATTCTATTTGTTAAATTAAAAATATTTAAGTTTTTTCTAATATCTTCTTTTATTTTTCTGTCCAAAATTGCACACACCTGCTACTGATTGTAAGAATTAATTTCTGTCTGCTGTTTCTATTTTCTTGAAGAGGGAGAAGTTATATATTACACATCCAAGTTAACTGTTCACGGGCGGAGGGGAAGAGTTTTAGCGCTAGTGTCGCCGATCTACTGAATCTGTGGAAGGGATGTAGGAGAAAACTGTACATCCGATCACGTATTGAAATTTTTCAACTTCAAATGTGGGGGGAGAATCCCTAAACACGTGTGAAAGATCTTAACATGGTTGTCAAATTAGTCATTTAAGCACGGAACGCTCAATCGGTCGGATTATTTAAAATCACAGTATTTGTCGTCTCTCCGTTACCAGCCTCACAATAAATCACAAGTGGCAACATGTAATGAGAAGGGCAAGGAAGGGACAGCTCATTCCTAGGCGTAACCCCAAAAGTAACAGGGTTGTCAAGTTAGTCATTCTGCCACTGACCGCGCAGAACGACGGATCATTAAAATACATAGTATTTGTCAGCTCTCTACCTGCCAATCAAACAACATAATACAAAGGACAGGAAGTGGCAACATAGTAAGGAATAGAAAGAGAAAGACAGTTTGTTAGTTAACATATTTTCCGGCTGCACAAAACACTTGGATGGATAATAGTTCTTTCTGGAGTTCGGAATTCCTAAAAAGTTACTTAGACTTATACGAATGTGTCTAAATGGCACAAAGAGTAGGGTGCGTGTAGGCAAACAGTTTTTGAGTAGTTTTGAAATTCACAATGGGTTGAAGCAGAGAGATGCACTATTTCCTCTACTATTCAATTGTGTTGTTAGAGCATGCCATCAAAAGAGAATGAAGAAGGCCTACAATTCAATGGTATTAATAAGCTGTTAGTTTATGCTGATGATGTAGTACTATTGGCCGATAGCGAGGAGATACCAAAGGCCAACACGCACACACTATTGAGTAACACTAAGGAATTAGGACTGGAAGTAAATATCAATAAAACTAAATATATGGTCACACGTACAAATACATTATATAATGGAAATGGACAGCTAATGACAAATGAAGGAAATTTTGAAGAGTGGAAGTGGCTGAATTCAAATACCTAGGAACAATAATCACAAATAGGAATGAGATGCACAAAGAAATTAAACATAGGCTCAATTCTGGAAATGCGTGCTATTATGCATTGCAGAGACTCTGAAAATATATAAAACTATTATTCTAGCAGTTATATTATATGGATGCAAAACATGGACTCTTACTTTAAGGGAGGAAAGGAGATTACGAGTATTTGAGAATAAAGTTCTTAGGAAAATTTTTGGACCAAAAACAGATGAACATACAGGTGAATGGAGAAGACTACATGATAGTGAGCTAGGCTACATGGTCTTTATAGGAAGCCAGATATAATAAGAACAGTTAAGTCTCGTAGACTGCGATGGGCAGGACATGTTGCGTGTGTGGGGGATTAAAGAGGTGCATGGAAGCTTCTTGTAGGACAATCAGAGGGAAAACATCCAGTTGATAGATCAAGAATGAGGTGGGAGAATAACATTCGTGATTTGAGGGAAGTAGATTATAGAGGGGATGATTGGAAAACATTAGCTCAGGATAGAGATGTATGGACAGCTTATGTCTGTGCGGTCATGAACCTAGGGTTTGATAGAGCCAGTGAGATAGTTAATTCTATATTTTCTGTCTGAACGGTTAAGAGGTCTTGCAGTTAATAACAGCAGATAATTTTCTGAACACGGTCTTGGTACATCACAACACGTCTCTGGGAGAACTTTCAAGGTAGGTCTCGGCATGGAATGGTTGACAGTTCCCTTGTAAGACGACTCTGCAACACTCAGAAATGTGTACGAGGAGTTGTGAATCACTCTGTAGCAGTTGATGTTCGGATCCAGAGGGAAGCACAAGCCAATGTGACACTTAGTCCCTGGGGATGGCTCATCGTGTCCTACACAACTTGGTTTACGTCACTGTTTCTAGGAAGCCCCGTGATTCACAGCTGCCGTAGCTGGTGCTGTACGGTCCGATAAGAACAACTCCACTCTCCTTGCGATGCCACGTTCCATGTCTGTTTTTGTAGCTGTTACATGCAATGAAGCCGTTCATGCCAGGTGGACGTTCTATTTCAATTCCGTTCTTGGTAGGTTGTGTGATAGTTCCATTGGTCTGACTGATTGCGTTTGTTACGTTCATCTTGAGGTCTTCCATGGGCGGTATTTCTTTGTACGGTCCACGACGTCGCACTACACACAGGAAAATCAGCACCAGAACACCCTGTGTCAACATAATTACCCATGCATTAGAATTATTAGTGGAAATAATAAATAACTTTTTACAAAATTAGGAATTATTACTTTGGTATCAATGTATATTAGGATGTCCCAAGTCTTAAAGAAGCTTTTTTCTTCGCATATGCACACCCTCTATTCTTTTTTCTATTTGATCTTAATAACTGAAACAAATATTATTGTTAATTAAATAAAAATAAAACATAGTTTTATTTGATTTTCATATTTATTATATAATTCAGTGACAGCTGTTTCGGTACACTGTACCTTCTTCAGACATGTTAACAAATTATGAATTGTGTTCCAACTGATCTAAGCAACAATACAACAATATTTATTTAAATTTTTTAATTTAACAAAGGGGATTCATTCAAATCAAGTTGAGAATTTAACAGTTTTTTACTACTTTTAAATTTATTAATTTCTACAGCCTCCAGAAGATCTAACTTCTTACCCTTATCACAAATATGTAAAATTTCAAAATTTGGATCGAAACAATGATTAAATTGGAATAGGTGGTTAGCATATTTTGAATTTTCTAAATTTCTGTTATATGCTCTCATGTGTTCCTTTATCCGAGAGATAAAAGGTCTACCAGTTTGTCCTATATAGACATTGTCACATGTGCCACACTTCATTTTATATACACCTGATAATTTTAATTTTTTTGTTTTGGTTTTATTGTTTTTTATAATATTTTGTAGAGTTTTATTAGTTTTAAATGCCACATTAATGTTCAACTTTTTAAAGTGTTTAGATATTTTATTTGAAAGTGGGCCTATGTATGACATTATGACATATTTCTTTATATTTTCTTTGGGTAAAGGAAAAACTTTGTTAATTGCTTTTTTGTAATGAACTTTCTTAATTAAATATTCTATAATTTTAGGGTCATAGCCATTATTAATAGCTAATAATATTATTGTGATTGGATGATGACAACCCGTGACAAACACAAGACATGGAAATTTGTACTGGGTTAGTATAGAAGGATTCTACAACTAAAAGTTTATTTAGTTGTTGGCCACTTTAATTTTATCCCAAGCGTGTTGGAAATTAAAATTATTTTCCATTTTTTTAGTTCGGTTTTCTAATAAAGAGTGTTGTTTTAGTTTTTTAAAACTATTATTTATATTTTTTTTTAGTTTTAATATTTGACAGAATAAGATAATGTAAAAGTAGTACTCTTCTAAAAAAAACCCTCCCAGCCGGATTTGAACCAGCGACCTATGGATTACTGAAATTATACCACTAGAGTTCACCGCTCCACCAACTGAGCTCTTACAACGATTGACTAAAGAGTCGACAAGTCCGCAACCTATTATACCAGTTTTCATTTTTTTGATTTTCTGATGATTTTGGCCAATATTTTAGAAACAAAATATGAAATTATTGTATTGTCACGGGTCCTTTACAAGTAGTTTCAAGTCGATCCAATGTTTCTAAGCGGGTGAAAATCGTATTCAAAGATTCCGTTACATAGGTACAAAGACACTTTCTTTGATTTTCTGATGATTCTGGTCAGGATTTTAGAAAAAAAATGAAATTATTGTATTGTCACGGGTCCTTTACACGTATACGAAGTTTCAAGTCGATCCAATTATTTTAAGTTGGTGAAAATCGCATTCAAATATTCCGTTACATAGGTAGATAGATAGATAGATACAGGTCAAGCTAATATAAAGCGTGTAAAAACACCAGATTACGTTTATATAACACTTTGGCTAGACCAGTGTTGACCTATGGTAGTGAAGCATGGACACTAAAAAGACAACATGAAAGCAGAATAACGGCTTGTGAAATGAGATTCATGCGCAGAACAGCGGGTTACACCAGATGGGATCGGAAAAGGAACACCGATATCTTAAAAGAATTGAGGACTACGCCAATTTTGGAATATATTAAACAGTACCAAGTAAATTGGAAACACCATCTTGAAAGAATTAATTCAAATCAGATCCCCAAAGCTGTTTATAATTATATACCAAGAGGACGTCCTATGAAATGCTGGAGGGAAACTTTTCTATAGGATCATAACAGGCCTTGGCCTAATACTTGGAAGGAAGAAGAAGGTTGGAGTGAGACAACGTTATAGAACTAATGTAAACAATACTCACCACCACCACATTGAGCAGCACCACAAACATTGTGCCGTTTCTGAAACCGACGCTGTCATATAATATTCCTGCTATGGAAGGCCCCACGAAGGCTCCGAGTGCGAATGTTGAGGTCCACAGCCCTGAGATTAAACCGTATGTCTCTAGGTTGTTAGGGAACCCGTTCTCACTTTAAAATAAAGTAAATGTTGAAAAACAGAGCTGTATTTTTAATTAAACATTTTGTCTGTCATTCTTACCTCTTAGAGTTGTTTTTGTCGAACATGTTTCAGAGCTTCTTAGCCCCATCGTCAGCAATTACAGCTAAGAAGCTCTGAAACAAGTCCGACAAAAACAACTCTAAGAGGTAAGAATGACAGACAAAATCTTTTAATTATTAAACAAACCTCTTCCTATTGTATTTTAAAATAAAAATAGAGCTGTATTTTATTTAGTTATATCTGAGGTTCACATCTGTATCATTTTATTATATCAAGTAAGCAAATAAAAATAAAAAAATATTAATATCTATTACTGAAATTTGTATGTCAGAAGTTAACATGGATTCAGGAAAGATAGATCCTATACTGATTGCATTATTGCTCTGATGCAATAACAAAAAAGAGATAATTTAATTAATAAATAGTTAGATTTTTACAGTGTTGTGACTTGATAAAAATTATTACTTACATAGATGAACGCAGAGCGTCTGTGAATGAGGCGACAAGCTGTGCAGCGATTCCCAACCCATGGGACATGAGCCCCATAATGCACACCCACAGAATTCTGTAATAGAGCATGTTAACATTGTGGAATAAAAATAAACAAATCTATTTTAAGAGAATTAGCTAATAAATTGTTGATGAATTTTCTTTTTAATTCAATTCCTTAATTCTTACTATATTTGTTTTGATGTAATATGCCTGTTGTATACAAAAATCAGCTGGTATTTAAATCTTCCCTGAACTTATCACTTTGATTAATGTTTTCTCACAAATTAAAATTTAGTTCACTAATTAGAAGTTTAACGACCTATGGAGCAGAATTGTGAACTATAAATTCCAATTAAAGTCAAAAATTAGAAATGCGAACAACTGGAGATAGATACTTACGTGGGTCCGGGTATGAATGGGGCAGGTCCCACCAGCAGGAAGCCCAATATGATGAGTAGACAGCCGATGACCGTAGCGACCTTGGGCACCATTTTCTTGTCGCAGAGCCACCCCCAGCAGGGTGCGGTGACCGCGTAAGTGCCTCCGTTGATTACAAACATGAGACCGAGCACGACCGGAGACAAGTTGAACTGACGCAGATGTGGCTCCAGCGTCGCCTGCAGGAACCCGATGCTCATCGACGTCACGATGATGCTGGAGGCTGCTAACATCACTCCAGGGATCCTCAGCACGTGCAACAGACTCGCTGCAACACCCACATTCATTTATTTATTTATTTAATAATAATAATAATAATATTTTTATTAGGAATATTCCAGCAGTACAGTGTTTTTCCTTCAACCCAAAGGGTTTTGTCGCTAGAGGTTCCTGTCTAAAGCATATTCTTTCCTCAAATCTCTAGCTTCCATACTTCTCCTCTCTCCATCTATCCAACGCATTCTCTAGGTCTGCCTCTTCCACTTCTTCCATTAGCTTTTTAATAAGGATCTTCTTAGGTATTCTATCTTCTTCCATTCTTATGATGAGTCCATACCATTTCAAACGTTTTTCTTCTATTTTTTCTAAAATATATATATATATTAGAAAATTGCACTCTCTTTCACTACTTTTCAAGCTTCTGAATTCCTACATCCCTACTTACCTGGCGTCCAGATTTGAGAAGTTATCCTCTTACCACAATATTGACACTGGGTCACAAGATAGCAGTCTGCTAACAATTCCTCTTCATAGCACTTCCTCCTATTCTACTTCCTTCACAGTAGCCTCTGCCCGCTCCTGGAATCTCCCTCCTCAAGATATCAGGGGTTGCCGCACACTTGGTACCTTTAAGTCACGCTTATACAGTTACCTGTTGTCTAATAATTAATTTTTCTCTATTTATATAATTTTATACTATGTCATTAATCTTTTCCTCGTTTTTTTATATATCTTGTACATATTATATATTTAATTCTTAAATTTAGAGTAAATCAAAATACATTATAAATATTAATTGTGTTGTATTCATAACTTGTAATCGTTTATATATATATTGTAATTTAGATTTAAGACTATTTTTTGTTTGTATTTTTTTAAACCTGGTTGAGTAGTAGACAAGGCCTTAAGGTCTTAACTCTGCCAGGTAAAATAAAGCTATTATTATTATTATTATTATATATATCTTTTTTTTTTTTCCAACTTGCATAATTTCCCTTATTGTGCTGTTTCTGACCTTATCCCTTCTTGAAATTCATGTCGATTGCCTCCAAAAATCCATTTCTACTGCTAACAGCTTGTTGGCTTTTTTCTACTTACTGACTAGGTTTCGGACCCATATAATAAAATTCTTTGTAATAGAACTTGAAATATAGTTTTCTCCGTTCTGTATGTTATATTTCTATTCCAAAGCACTGAGTTCAACATAACAATGATTCTTCTTCTATCAGTTATTGTTCTTTCAATTTCTGTAGTTGAATTCTCATTTTTATCTAAAATAGATCCTAAATATTAAAAGTTTTTAACATTACGTATTCTTCCTGAATTACACGCAAAAAATCCGGTCTAAATCGAAAATTTCAAAATTGATTTTTCTAACGTTATAGACTGTTTTTCCAAAAAATGTCGAAATTTTCGACAATTTGAAAACTGCAAAATTGCTATCTACAGACTGTGTCCTCGATTTATAATGCAAAAAATCCGGTCTAAATCCAAAATTTCAAAATTGAGTTTCCAAAGGCCATAGTCTCACAGTTTTTCCAAAAAAATGTCAAAATTTTCGAAAATTGAAAAACTGCAAAAATACTATCTAGAGGGTGTATCCGGGATTTATAATGCAAAAAATCCTGTCTAAATCCAAAATTTCAAAATAGTGTTTTCCAAGGCTATAGTCTTGGTCGTTTTCCAAAAAATGTCTATTTTGGAAAATTAAAAAACTGCAAAAGTACTATCTAGAGGGTATATCAGGGATTTATAATGCAAACAATCCGACCTTAGTCCAAAATTTCAAAATTGAATATTTTCCAAAAAAAGTCAAAATTTTCGAAAATTAAAAAACTGCAAAAATACTATCTAGAGGGTGTATCCGGGATTTATAATGCAAAAAATCCTGTCTAAATCCAAAATTTCAAAATTGAGTTTTCAAAGGTTATAGTCTTACTGTTTTTCCAAAAAATGTCTATTTTGGAAAATTAAAAAACTGCAAAAGTACTATCTAGAGGGTATATCAGGGATTTATAATGCAAAAAATCCGACCTTAGTCCAAAATTTCAAAATTGAATATTTTCCAAAAAGAGTCAAAATTTTCGAAAATTCAAAAACTGCAAAAGTACTACGTTGAGGGTGTATCCGGGATTTATAATGCAAAAAATCCGGTCTAAATCCAAAATCTCAAAGTTGAGTTTTCCAAAGTTATAGTCTTACTGTTTTTCCAAAAAATGTCAAAATTTTGGAAAATTCAAAAACTGCAAAAATTTATCTAGAGGGTGTATCCGGGATTTATAATGTAAAAAATCCGATCTAAATCCAAAATTTTCGAAAACTGCAAAATTACTATCTAGAGACTGTGTCCGGTCTAAATCCAAAATTTGAATATTGAGTTTTCCAAGATTATATATAGTCTCTTTTTCCAAAAAAAAAAAAAAGTCAAAATTTTCGAAAATTCTAAAACTGCAAAATTTCTATCTAGAGACTGTGTCCGGGATTTATAATGCGAAAAACCCCGGTCTAAATACAACATTTCAAAACTGTGTTTTCCAAGGTTATTGTCTTACTGTTTTTCCAAAAAATGTCAAAATTTTCTAAATTTAAAAAACTGCAACATTGCTATCTAGAGACTGACCGAGATTTATAACGCAAAAAATCCGATCTAAATCCATTATTTCAAAATTGAGTTTTGCAAGGTTATAATCTACCTCTTTTTCCAAGAAATGTCAAATTTTTTGAAAATTCAAAAACTGCAAAATTATTATCTAGAGACTGTCTCCGGGATTTATAATGCAAAAAATCCGGTCTAAATCCAAAATTTCAAAATTGAGTTTTGCAAGGTTATAATCTACCTCTTTTTCCAAGAAATGTCAAATTTTTGAAAATTAAAAAACTGCAAAATTATTATCTAGAGACTGTCTCCGGGATTTATAATGCAAAAATTCCGATCTAAATCCAAAATTTCAAAATTGAGTTTTCCAAGATTATAGTCTTACTGTTTTTCCAAAAAATTTCGAAAATTTAAAAACTGCAAAAGTACTATCTAGAGACTGTGTCCGGTCTAAACCCATAATTTCAAAATTGAGTTTTCCAAGGTATTAGTCTTACTGTTTTTCCAAAAGATGCATATATTTTCGAAAATTTGAAAACTGCAAAATTGCTATCTACAGACTGTGTCCAGGATTTATAATGCAAAAAATCCGGTCTAAATCCAAAATTTCAAAATTGAGTTTTCAAAGGCCATAGTCTCACAGTTTTTCCAAAAAATGTCAAATTTTGGAAAATTCAAAAACTGAAAAAATAATATCTAGAGACTATGTCCGGGATTTATAATGCAAAAAAAAATCCGGTCTAAATAAAAAATTTCAAAATTGACTTTTCAAAGATTATAGTCTTACTGTTTTTCCAAAAAATGTCTATTTTGGAAAATTCAAAAACTGCAAAAGTACTATCTAGAGGGTATATCAGGCATTTATCATGCAAAAAATCCGACCTTAGTCCAAACTTTCAAATTTGAATTTTCCAAGGTTATAATCTTAGTTATTTCAAAAAATGTCAAAATTTTCGAAAATTCAAAAACTGCAAAAATATTATGTAGAGGGTGTATCCTGGATTTATAATGCAAAAAAACCAGGTCTAAATCCAAAATTTTAAAATTGAGTTTTCCAAGGTTTTAATCTTACAGTTTTTCCAAAAAATGTCAAAATTTTCGAAAATTCAAAAACTGTAAAAGTACTTTCTAGAGGGTGTATCCGGGATTTATAATGCAAAAAATCCTGTCTAAATCTAAAATTTCAAAATTGAGTTTTCAAAGGTTATAGTCTTACTGTTTTTACAAAAAATGTCTAGTTTGGAAAATTCAAAAACTGCAAAAGTGCTATCTAGAGGGTATATCAGGGATTTATAATGCAAAAAATCCGACCTTAGTCCGAAATTTCAAAATTGAGTATTTTCCAAAAAAAGTCAAAATTTTCGAAAATTCAAAAACTGCAAAAGTACTACGTAGAGGATGTATCCGGGATTTATAATGCAAAAAATCCGGTCTAAATCCAAAATTTCAAAATTGAGTTTTCCAAAGTTATAGTCTTACTGTTTTTCCAAATAATGTCAAAATTTTCTAAATTTCAAAAACTGCAAAATTGCTATCTGGAGACTGACCGAGATTTATAACGCAAAAAATCCGGCCTAAATCCAAGATTTCAAAATTGAGTTTTGCAAGGTTATAGTCTACCTCTTTTACCAAAAAATGTCAACATTTTTGAAAATTCAAAAAACTGCAAAATTATTATCTAGAGACTGTCTCCGGGATTTATAATGCAAAAAATCCGGTCTAAATCCAAAATTTCAAAATTGAGTTTTCCAAGATATAGTCACTGTTTTTCCAAAAAAGATTTCAAAATTTTCGAAAATTGAAAAACTGCAAAATTACTATCTAGAGACTGACCGAGATTTATAACGCAAAAAAATCCGGTCTAATTCCAAAATTTCAAAATTGAGTTTTACAAGATTATAGTCTTACTGTTTTTCCAAAAAATGTAAAAATTTTCGAAAATTCAAAAACTGCAAAAGTACTATCTAGAGACTGTGTCCGGTCTAAATCCAAAATTTCAAGATTGAGTTTTCCAAGGTATTAGTCTTACTGTTTTTCCAAAAGATTCCAATATTTTCGAAAATTCAAAAACTGCAAAATTACTATCTAGAGACTGTGTCCGGTCTAAATCCAAAATTTCAAGATTGAGTTTTCCAAGGTATTAGTCACTGTTTTTCCAAAAGATTCCAATATTTTCGAAAATTCAAAAACTGCAAAATTACTATCTAGAGGCTGTGTCCGGGATTTATAATGCAAAAAATCCGATCTAAATCCAAATTTTCAAAACTTTATTTTTCTAACGTTATAGTCTGTTTTTTCCAAAAAAAAAGTCAAAATTGTCGAAAATTGAAAAATTGTAATAAGAGACTGTGTCCAGGATTTATAATGCAAAAAAAATAAGGTCTAAATCCA
The DNA here is from genome assembly GCA_030220185.1 of Diploptera punctata. Lineage (NCBI taxonomy): Eukaryota > Metazoa > Arthropoda > Insecta > Blattodea > Blaberidae > Diploptera > Diploptera punctata. Next base: position 101,550 of record JASPKZ010000837.1, on the reverse strand, counting down.
AAATTTTAAAATTGAGTTTTCCAATGTTATAGTCTCTGTTTTTTCCAAAAAATGTCAAAATTTTCGAAAATTAAAAAACTGCAAAAGTACTATCTAGAGGGTGTATCCGGGATTTATAATGCAAAAAAAACCGGTCTAAATCTAAAAATTCAAAATTGAGTTTCCTAGGTTATAGTCTTACTGTTTTTCGAAAAAATGTCAAAATTTTCGAAAATTAAAAAACTGCGAAAATACTATCTAGAGGCTGTATCCGTGATTTATAATGCAAAAAATCCGGTCTAATTCCAAAATTGAGTTTTCCAAGGTTTCAATGTAACACTGCAAAAAATGTCAAAATTTTCGGTAATTCAAAAACTGCAAAAATACTATCTAGAGACTGTGTCCGGGATTTATAATGCAGAAAATCCGGTCTAATTCCAAAATTTCAAAATTGAGTTTTCCAAGGTTTCAATGTAACACTTTTTCCAAATAAATGTCAAAATTTTCGAAAATTCAAAACTTGCAAAAATACTATCTAGAGGGTGTATCTGGGATTTATAATGCAAACAATCCGGTCTAAATCCAAAAATGAGTTTTCCTAGGTTATAGTCAATGTTTTTCGAAAAAATGTCAAAATTTTCGAAAATTCAAAAACTGCAAAATTACTATCCAGAGACTGTGTCCGGGATTTATAATGCAAAAAATCCGGTCTAAATCCAACATTTCAAAATTGAGTTTTCCAAGGTTATAGTCTTACTGTTTTTCCAAAAAATGTCAAAATTTTCGAAAATTCAAAAACTGCAAAATTACTATCTAGAGACTGTGTCCGGGATTTACAATGCAAAAAATCCGGCCTAAATACAATATTTCAAAATTGAGTTTTCCTAGGTCAAAAATGTCAAAATAGTCTTACTGTTTTTCCAAAAAATGTCAAAATTTTCGAAAATTAAAAAACTGCAAAAATACTATCTAGAGACTGTGTCCGGGATTAATAATGCAAAAAATCCGGTCTAAATCCAACATTTCAAAATTGAATTTTCCAAGGTTATAGTCTTACTGTTTTTCCAAAAAAAGTCAAAATTTTCGAAAATTCAAAAACTGCAAAATTATTATCTAGAGACTGTCCGGTCTAAATCCAAAATTTCAAAATTGAGTTTTGCAAGGTTATAGTCTCTTTTTCGAAAAAAAAAAGGTCAAAATTTTCGAAAATTCAAAAACTGCAAAATTTCTATCTAGAGACTGTGTCCGGGATTTATAATGCAAAAGAAACCGGTGTAAATCCAAAATTTCAAAATTATGTTTTCCAAGGTTATAAGTCTTACTGTTTTTCCAAAAAAAAATTTCAAAATTTTCGAAAATTCAAAAACTGCAATAATACTATCCAGAGGGTGTATCCGGCATTTATAATGCAAAAAATCCGGTCTAAATCCAAAATTTCAAAATTGATTTTTCTAACGTTATAGTCTGTTTCTCCAAAAAATGTCAAAATTCTCGAAAATTTCAAAACTGCAAAATTGCTATCTAGAGACTGTATCCAAGATTTATAATGAAAAACTTCCAGTCTAAATCCAAAATTGAGTTTTCCAAGGACATAGTCTCACAGTTTTTTCCAAAAAAATGTCAAATTTCCGTAAGTAAGGCCACGAGTGAATTTATCTAGAGGATTTGAAAATCAAGAATGACATTTAGGACTGTTTAACGAATAAAATTAAGCTGTTTACTCACAAATCATTATTTAAATATAGTTATTTTAAAATATTTATATATTTAATGTAAACGGCAATGTTTGAAAACAAATGAGAAACGTTTAGGTTTCATTTGTTCATCACTGCAACTAGATCATATTATTTGTTGCAAAATAGGATCGCAGTATTGTAAGAATGCACCTTAGTGGGTGGGGGGGGAATGAAACGCATCAAACTGTATATTATAACCAACATTATAGGTTATTAATTCATTTTTTCGGAACAACTCAGTAAAATCAGTATTTAAAAACAGTTATTGAACACACAATTATTAAATGTTTAGGTCGAAGGAATCTGTTCATTATTTGCTATATTCAACGTATTTGTTGGAGAGTCAGTCACTACAAAATAATTCTCTGACCTGTTCAGAATGTTAAAAAGGAGCTTTCTTTATTTTGTTAATCAAAATTCGATAATTATCGATGTGAAACACGACTGTGATTGGTTGTAAAATAAAATTAATTGAAACATGATTGGTCATTGACTTCCATTTGGGGCATGAGTTAAATAGTCTTACGTAAATACCCTGTGCTGTACTGTAAACACAGATCGAGGCATAGTAACTATGAACCAAGACCACTACACAACACGTGTTTCACCTTACAAGCATGCAACTCAACTGCCTCGCCAGGCGGTTAAGTTTCAGTATTCTCGGCGGCGCGAGTTTATGACTCACAGTGAGCCGTGCATTTGCTCTGACGCGTGACACGGAGTGGGGACTCGGCGACCGCATGCGTTCCTCCTGCTAGCCCGGCCGTAGGTCGGGAGATCCTCTCTGTATTAAAAAATATTTGATACCACTGTTGCCTTAACATTAAGTTCATGACCTGTTAAACTGGTTGACGTAACTTTTCTTCTTCTTCTTCGGCTTTCCCCCACTTATAGGTTTGTCGTCTTCAGTTTCCATTTATTTCTATCATTCCAATCTCCTTCCAAATTCCTATCGTCCATTATAGTTCTGGCATTGGTTTTCCGTTTCCATCTTGGTGTACCACGTTTATTTCTTGCAGGGGGTGACCATCGATATATATATATTTTTGGCCACATTTCATTTTCCATTCTCTGTACATTGCCATACCATTTAAGCGTTTGATTTTCAATCCTCTTAACAACTTTCTGTAAAAATGACTTACGTCCGGTCTCCGTGTCATGCTCGTCGTCTCCATGGTCAGGTAGCACGAAGGCAGTCATGATGGCCGCCAGGAACAGAGATGAACCCATGACTGCGAAGGGCGTGGCGTAACCCCCCACCTGCAACGTCATTCATAAACCTTAGTTCTTTTTTGAACCCCGATAAATAATAGAAGTTCCTATTAAACAAATCAACTTTACACAATTATTTGTCAGAATCTCCACTCACCTGATACAAAGCTCCTCCCACTGTTGGTCCTACGATCAGCCCGAGCCCAAAAAATGTCTCCAGCGAAGCCTGCAACCATTAATATAATAATAAATAATAATAATAATAACAATAATAATAATAATAACTCACTGGCTCTATCGAACCCCTAGGTTCATTGCTCCGCGGACATAACCTCTCCATACATCCCTATCCTGAACTGTTTTCAAATCACCCCCTGTATATTACACTTCCTTGAAATCATGGTTAATGTTATTTCACCACCCTATTCTTGGTCTACCGACTGGGCATTTTACCTCTGGCTTTCTTGCAAGGATCTTCCATCTCCCTCTTTCATTCCGCATTTGTGCCACATGTCCTGCCCATCTTAGTCTACGAGACTTAACTGTTCTTATTATATCTGGTTTCCTATAAAGACCACATAGCTCACTGTTAACAGTTTTCTCCATTCGCCTGTCTGTTCATTTCTCTTTGGTCCAAACCTTTTTGGAAGAACTTTATTCTCAAATACTCGTAATATTTTCTCCTCCCTTAAAGTAAGAGTCCATGTTTCGCATCCATATAATATAACTGGTAGCATACTATTTTTATATATTTTCAGCTTAACGTTTTTTGAAAGGAGTTGGGAGATCAAAAGTCTCTGCAATGCATAATAGCACGCATTTCCAGAATTGAGCCTATGTTTAATTTATTTGTGCATCTCATTCCTGTTTGTGATTATTGTTCCTAGGTATTTGAATTCAGCCACTTCCTCAAAATGTCCCTCATTTGTCATTAGCTGTCCATTTCCATTATATACTGAATTTCTACGTGTGATCATATATTTAGTTTTATTGATATGTTTCACATGTGAGCAGTTATTTAACAGTCGGAATTCACATGTTTGGACCTTCGTGCTACATTTCAGAGGTCACATTAACAGAGGTTTGGTGTACACAAATGTAATTTACATAGCTAAACCAACTGGGTGGGAGACGACATTAACGCATCTAGCGCTTAAACGAAGCACCGCAGCAAAAAACCCTTCCTTAACAAAAATTGTTTAAAATATTGATATCTATCAGCTCCCAAAGTTTGTCGGTATAATTTTGGGACACCCTGTATAATGCTTTTGTATGTGTGTGACCATATGTTTAGTTTTATTGAAATTTGCTTCCAGTCCCAATTTCTCAGTGTTACTCAATAAATAAGTGATAATAATTAGGCCTTTTTATTATTGATAGATGGTAGCGTGGACATGATATAGGAACGCAGTGCGTTTGCAGTGAACCACGTGCGCTATCAGCTCGTGCGGGTCATTGGTCACTGATGCGATTACACAGTTTAATTACAGCCTTCGTCAATTTGTGTTCACTAAGTGTAATTTTTATGATGAAAACTGCCACTCGATGAAAACATACTTTTTTATTCATTTCAAAACATCAGATTATGAAGCTAATCATATCACAAAATTAATTGCCTACAGGCCTTTCGGAACTATTCCCATCATCAGCAGAAGTAGAATTTTATTAATGTTGACAAATCTTATTCCCTTTTTATGTACAAAACACTGTTTTGGACTTACGAAAGTAGTGGCGACATTTTCAGGGAATTCCTTAGCGATGATCGCGAAGCTGGCGGTGAGGAACGCTGCGTTGCCCATCGCCTCCACGATACGGATGAGGAAGGAGAGCACGATGAAAGGAGCGTGGCCTTCCACCCGGTCCAGCATCCTGCAACACACCAATTCACTTGTTTCCAGCGGTCACATTCATCTACTGTTCTCCAGCGGAAGGAAATCTCCTTCCGCATTGCCAAACTATGTTTTTGAAGTGTACAGTATAACCTAGACCAGCGGTTCCCAACCTTTTTTCGACTCGCGAACCCCTTCCACAACGATCTGAGTTGGGTGAACCACTGACTTTTAAATATACATACAGTAGACATGCGTAACATTTAATTCCAAGCAAAATGTTTAATAACCTTAAATTAACTCAACCCTTAACGGTTAAAACCTAAAGTTACTCTAGTTACGGCTTAACAACGTGTAGGCCTAGTTGTAGCGAAATCAAATGCATTCCTAACGTTGTTACATAACTGTAAATCAGGCATTCGCTGTAAATATTAATTTATTGTGCAAATAATGTGACTATTTAACTCATGCCACAAATGTTAGTCAATCACCAATCACGTTTCAATGAATGTTGTTTTACAACCAATGACAGTCGTGTTTCACCTCGCTCTTTATCGATTTCTCTTTATCAGCTCCTGCTTTTGTGATAAAGAAAGCTCCTCCTTTTTAATGGTCTGAACAGGTCAAAGCATTATTTTTCTCCAACAAATACATTGAATATAGCAAATAATGAAAAGATTCCTTGATTTTACTGAGTTGTTACTAAAAAAATAAATGAATAACCCGTAATGTTGATTATAATATATAGTTTGATATGTTTCATTATTTCTCCACTTGGGTGCACTCTTACAATATTGCGATCTTATTTGGCAATAAATAATATGATCAAGCAGCAGTGAATGAACATAACCTCACATTTCTCATTTGTTTTCAAACATCGCCGTTTACATTAAATACATAAATATTTTAAAATAACTATAGTTAAACAATGATTTGTGAGTAAACAGCTTAATTTTATTCGTTGAATAGTCCTAACAAATGCCACTCTTGATTTCCAAATTCTCTAGATAAATTCACTCCTCACTTCGTGAGTCATAAATTTATCGATAATTTGGAAATCACTCGTGGCATTACTTATGATAAATTCCCGATCTTACACATATGTAACAAGGGGCATTATAGGGTTAATTTAATTTTAAAATAATAATAATTATTATTATTATTATTATTATCATTATAATGCTGCACAAATGAAGGAAACAATAATACACCTAACATCGAAACCCGCCATCACGGAAAAGTTGAGAAACGATGACCTAGACTCCTGTGGCGTTCGGTTCTGCCGCATTCTTTTTTGGGACTTTCTTTCTTTGGGAATACAGTAAGTTACTGGGAGACGTTGATATTAGCGAGAGAACATTAATTGTAACAAAGGTGGCAATATGTTGGGAATCCTATTGTTTGTCTCAGTTTTGATTAAATTTGGGATTAAAGGCCTCTCCTAGCGAATCATCATCACCTATCATATATCATCGGGGCAGCGTAACTCCACCTTCCAGGCGCCCCATTCTCAAAAGTGGGTTACAATAACGCCATGGCCATGACAGAATACCAGAATGGCAGGATGCTGGCTTTGAATAAAAACAATATATTTTCAGGCGTCTTAAGTTATCGGGTATGCTAGACCCATTTTTTAGGTTTTCTTTCACAGATGAACTCCTCTACCTGATGGTCAGGCTCGACCTTACGTTCTTTAATTAATTGCTATATGCGAAGTTTGGTATTGATAAAAGAAAAGTTACGGATGCTAGAGCATTATAAACACACACACACACACACTAGTTAATACCCGGCGTGCGTTTCTACGCCTAAATAAATGAAATATTAAACTCGAACTAAGTTTGATGGTATGCGCTGAGTAGAACCAAACATGACGGTTGCTACTCACAAGTAAACCTCCTCTCCTTTGATACCGGTTTTCTAGCGATTGTTTTCTAGCCCTGCAGACCTTTTCCCTGCATCAGTTCAGCGCTTTTTGCGATTTTTACATTGGGAAAACTAACAGAAGCTTCAATATTAGATTCAAGGAACATTTCAGAGATTTCATTTATAATGGAGGAAAATCAAGTTACGCAAAACATGTAATTCAGGCTGGACACCATATGCATAACATCGATAACACCCTCACAATAGTACATAGAGAAAACATTCCAACGAGGATAAATATACTGGAGGAAATCGCAATCCTAAAAGAAATCAACAACAACCTGATTCTCAATGAATACACACCTAATCCACACAATCCTCTGTACAAAATTCTCACAACCAAGTCAGTGCTTCAACAAGTACGGACCTAATGAATTCTGCTGATTATGGGACTAGTCCCGAAAGGCCTACAGAGTTTTAAAACAACTTAAGTTGAGGAGACGGACCTACAAGGTAACTATTTTATAGTTTTTAACCGTACATTATATTACTATGATATACTGAGTTTTGTTGTGAAATATCGAAAAATGGGACTGCTAGAGAAATTTTTAAATTTTGATTTGAGGTGAACTCCTACACCTAATAATTTTAGAGGGTTCAATTGTGAATATAAACCATCCAGGGATCAAATCAGACACACACAAAACATTTAATCAAAATCCGTCCAGTCGTATAGGAGGAGTTCAGTGACATACACACGTATAGAACAATTGAAAAAAATAGCGGCTGAACAGGGATTTGAACCCGACACCTCTAAATTTACATGTTAGCGCGATATCATCCTGTATTAGCCTGCAATATGTGAAACTTACCCGAACAGTATAGCGCATGCTCCAGTTGTGAATATCCCGCCGTTAAACAGGAACTTGGGGCCTATCCTGTTTAGCTGCAACACACAGAACACGCTTCATTCAGTTTGATACAAAAGATGGATGAGGTAACAAACAAAGGAATACATGCACAGAAAAGGCAAATACAGGGTGAAAATTATTTAAACCGACAAACTCTGGGAGGTTGTAGGGGACACCAAAACAAATATTTTTCCCTAATGTCATTTTTTCCCATGAGGATTATTTAAACCGGTAGAGGAAGATTTCTCTGGCGCCAAATTAATTAAACCAACAAACACTTTTGCATTTTTTATTACCAAGAGACAACACATTAACACAACGCAATTACTTAAATTACAGTAGAGGTTCAAAAATGCCTCCATTGACATGTAAACAAAGGTTACACCGGCGGATCATGTTCTGTCTAACCCTGGCAAAATCTCCAGGAGTATCGTTATTTGCTCCTGCTGCTGCTACTATCCGAGCAACCAGATCCTCTTCTGATGCAACCGGAGTTGTGTAAATAAGGTTGCGCATCTCTCCCCACACAAAAAAAAAATCCAAAGGGGTCATATCTGGGGATCGAGCAGGCCATGGTACAGGACCACCTCTGCCAATCAACTTTTCTGAAAATCGTTGGTTCAAGAATCGACGCACACGACTGAAATGTGCCGGTGCCCCGTCATGTTGGAACCGCATGCGTTGTCTTGTAGGGAGGGGACGTTGTCCAACAATTCTGGCAATGCTCTGGCGAGAAAATTGTAATAGTGCCTGCCATTTAATGGCCTAGGTAGGAGATATGTCCCAATTAAACAGTCCCCAACAACACACATCAGTGTACTCACTCCAGGTGCATCGCTCCATTAGTAAACAGGAAGTTATACAGGGTGAAAATTATTTAAACCGACAAACTCTGGGAGGTTGTAGCGGACACCAAAACACATATTTTTCCCTAATGCCATTTTTTCCTATGAGGATTATTTAAACCGGTAGAGGGCGTATTACGCTCTTCAGTTGTCATCACTGCAACTGCTGTTGATGGTAGGAATTGTTTTGTCCACCAGTGTAGTAGTGAATTCCTTCCGAGGAGAAGTAAAACCGAGGATCTCGTGTTGTGGTAAATGGCAGTTGCTTGAAGCCTGAAATAAGTTACCTCTGCTATGCTAATTACTTCAGATACTACGAGGGCATTCAGTAAGTTATGGCAACACTGTGTTGACAATTGTAATGCTGTTGTATAAATCTGTAACATTGAAAGTCTGGAAATAGCAATAGTTTGTGAATACATTCACTGTTTCTCACATTCAGTAAGTAATACCGACCTAAAAAGATGTTCAGTAGAATTTGTTTAGAGGGTGAAATTGGGAAGTACTCGAACATTCACCAAATTCACCAGACATGAGCCCTTGTGACTATAACTTGTTCTCAAAGATCAAAGAACCTCTACGAGGCATTCAATTTCAATCAAATGTTGATATCTAGAAATGTCTACAATGATCAATGAAAAACATATCCAGAAACGGTGCTGCAGATGGAGTGCGACGTCTTCCAAGAGTTTGACAAGTGTAGTTAACTGGCAAGAATGAAGTTTATAGCGTCAAAAGTAATCTAAGTACATTTTTGTGATGTTGAAGGGCCTAGTAGTGGTGGCATTGCTTAGGGAATGTAATAGTACTCGCCGTAGCGTAGTGGTTAAGGCACTGCGCTACAAGCCGGAAGGTCGAGGGTTCGAGTCCCGGTGGGGTCAGGATTTTTAAACTGACCCAAACCTTCTGGCGGCACTATGGCCCTGGGATCGACTCAGCCTCTAACTGAAATGAGTACCAGACGCTTGTTCTGGGGTAAAGGCGGCCGTCACGCAGGGCTGACAACCCGGCTGACATAAAGTGCCGATTGTCAAGAAAAAGTGGGAGCCTTAACCTCCTACTACCCCAAGGGCCTCCTGAGGCCTGTAGTGGGATCACTTTACTTTACTTTACTTTACTCTGTGGTCCATGCAGCCAGCTTGTCATTTTGTAGTGTGGTTGTTTCTAGAAAGAGAGAAATGTGGCGTATTCTGTCAGTGTTTTCTTACTTGGTTCATTGATACTTGTGGTGGGTTGGATCTTTTTTTCAGGACGTGGAGCGATACTTGAGGAATGATATAGCATTAACTTATTTATTTCAAATTTGAGGGTTGGTTCCTTTCTGCAGAATGTCTACACTGGCGTAACAGCTCAATGTGGCTATTGTTTATTAGGAGTTACTGGACCAAGTTAATTTAGTTATCCTTATTTCCTACAGATGTCATGAATGGTATGCGGTCAACATACTGACGCAATGAGACATCTGGTAGGCAACTAATGTATTACTAGGATGGAGGAGGTCGGTAAATTTTGTTTAGAGGCCTCTTTATTCAGGCTTAAGGATCTTTTACGAGCCTGAAAATCTTCAGACTCGAGACCCACGGCGTAAAGTCGTTCCCGGAGGACTTGCTCCTTGGATTTTTCCATACTAAAAAATGCATCGACCCCGGCCGAAATTGAACGTAAGACCCTCGGAACCAGAGGCAAGGACCGTATCCACTAAGATTGTGAACTCACGTGTTGTCCGTAGATGGGGCTGACGATGAACACCACCAGCTCAAAGATGCCAAAAACCAGTCCATACTCTGTGGCAGTTGCTCCTTTCAGCTCAGCCTGTCAACACACAACAGTTGCTTAAGAAAACATTTTATTTTGTAACTAGCTACAGCTACGCCTAAATAAATTATTTTCAAGTTTTCGTTTCAGGTAAACCCCTGTACTTAATGTTTCTAGAGTAGCTAAACATTCACCATATTGATGTTTACTTCCAGACCCAATTTCTTGGTGTTACTCAATAGAGTGTGCTTGTTGTACCTTAGTATCTCCTCGCTATCGCTTAAAAATACCTGTAATAAATAATTTTATTTGATTTTCATATTTATTATATAATTCAGTGACAGTTGTTTCGGTACACTGTACCTTCTTCAGACATGTTAACAAATTATGAATTGTGTTCCAACTGATCTAAGCAACAATACAACAATATTTATTTAAATTTTTAAATTTAACAAAGTGGATTCATTCAAATCAAGTTGAGAATTTAACAGTTTTTTTACTACTTTTAAATTTATTAATTTCTACAGCCTCCAAAAGATCTAACTTCTTACCCTTATCACAAATATGTAAAATTTCAAAATTTGGATCGAAACAATGATTAAATTGGAATAGGTGGTTAGCATAGTTTGAATTTTCTAAATTTCTGTTATATGCTCTCATGTGTTCCTTTATCCGAGAGATGAAAGGTCTACCAGTTTGTCCTATATAGACATTGTCACATGTGCCACACTTCAATTTATATACACCTGATAATTTTTCTTTTTTTGTTTTGGTTTTATTGTTTTTATTATATTTTGTAGAGTTTTATTAGTTTTAAATGCCACATTAATGTTCAACTTTTTAAAGTGTTTAGATATTTTATTTGAAAGTGGGCCTATGTATGACATTACGACATATTTCTTTATGTTTTCTTTGGGTAAAGGAAAAACTTTGTTAATTGCTTTTTGTAATGAACCTTCTTAATTAAACATTCTATAATTTTAGGGTCGTAGTTATTATTAACAGCCAATTGTTTAATAATATTCAATTCATTATTATATTCCAAGGGTGAAAGAGGGATATTTAAAAGTCTATGAACGTAACTTGGAATGTAAATATGGATTTTCATCAAGTAAACACCAACTCAATTGATTATATAATAAATAATACGATTTCCTACTTCGATGATGATTACCGGGCCCGGTTCCATATTTTAATTGCAAAATGTTTAAACTCGACGCTAGATTTTGCACGATGTGCCCAGATTAAATTTCAGCTCTTTGGCTTTGATTATATTTGTGTCAATAAACCTATATATATATATATATATATATATATATATATATATATATATATATGGTCAAATATAGAAATACATTATATAATAGAAATGGACAGCTAATGACAAATGAAGGAAATTTTGAAGAAGTGGCTGAATTCAAATACCTAGGAACAATAATCACAAATAGGAGTGAGGTGCAAAAAACATAGGCTCAATTCTGGAATAGCATGTTATTATGTATTCATTACAGGGACTCTTGTCCCAACTTCTCTAAAAAAATATTAAACTGAAATTTAGGATGGAAAAATCCAAGGAGCAAGTCCTCCGGGAGGGACTTTAATCCGTTGGTCCCGAGTATGAAGATTTTCAGGCTCGTAAAAAATCCTTAAGCCTGAATGAAAGGCCTCGAAGCAAAATTTACCGAATTTTCCCGTCCTAGTACTGTCTTGATTTCCTAGATGTCAGTATGAGGCGGAACGCTGACCACGGACCACTCAAATGACAAGTGTAACTAAATTAGTATGGTTCAAATTCTTCCCTGTACGGGGGAGAGCGCCTAAATCTCTGTTAAGGGAAACATACTTGCAAGATACAAGAAGATATCTTAGATTGTTGTTTGCTACAGAGTGATAGAGGACTCAACTCGATAGCGACAGAAGCTAATCTATGTTTCGAGCAGCCAATAACACTCGACTATTTAACTTATACCCCAAATGGGAGTCAATGACAGCACGTTTCAATTAATTTTGTTTTACAACCAATCACAGTCGTGTTTCACCTCGATATTTATCGAATTCTGTTTACCAAAATGAAGAAAGCCCATTCTTTTAATATTCTGAACAGGTCAGAGCATTATTTTGTAGGGACTGACTCTCCAACAAATACATTGAATATAGCAAATAATTAACAGATTCCTTCGAACTACACATTTGATAATTGTGTGTTCAATAATTGTGTTTTTAACCCTTAATTTCGTAATGTGTCCTTTTGGATACATCAGTTGGTTCAGTTAATTTAATATTTTAAGTAAATCAGAAGAAAAGGAACAAAAATAAAGCACTTAAATGTGTGTCTAATTATACAATATACCGAATATCAGTTATACGATATTCCGTTTTCACTGCGGTCCGCCACATTAAAATAACTATCAGAACAAATTTGTGTTTTCCCAATTTAAGGGTTAAATAATGATTTTACTGAGTTGTTTCTTAAAAAATAAATTAATAACCTATAATGTTGATTATAGCATATAGTTTCATTTTTTCTCCACTAGGGTGCATTCTTAGAAGATTGCGATCCTATTTGACAATAAATAATATGATAATGTTGCAGTGAATGAACAAATCAAACATAGCCAAACATTTCTCATTTGTTTTCAAAGAACGGCGTTTACATTAGATATATCAACATTTTAAAATAACTATATTTGAATAAAGATTTGTGAGTAAATAGTTTGATTTTATTCTTTAAATAGTCCTAACGAATGTCACTCTTGATTTCCAAATCCTCGAGATAAATGGAAATCACTCGCTGACGTAACTTATGATAAACTACTCATGATACCATTCTATTCCATTAACACAGTTTAATCTCTCACCTTACATGTGCCCCATACCACACAGTGACACACCAACTGTCGGGAGAGGGATTTTAAATATGGATCACACACATACTTTTTTAACCACACGAGGACATGGAGGACCTCCCTGAATGAGTGATCAGGTAAATGTCAGGGCCACCTCCGAGACAACACAACATTAACACAAAACACACATTCATACTAAATATGGAGAACGTGACATGATAAGATCATGGAAGCAAATGACGACTGGGGGAATTAACTTAGGAAATATAGTAATAAAAACAGTAGCCTTTGCAGATGATCCGATTTTAATAGCAAAAACAGAGGACGAACTACAAAGAATGCTATATAAACTAAATGAAATATCAAAAAATACAACATGGAAATATCCTCACAAAAATAAAAAAACAATGGCCTTCAAGGGCGCTCATCCAGTTCGGACAAAGATAATATTAGAAAATAAACCAATAGAACAAGTGGTAAGATATAACTTGCCAGGTTGCGAAATATCATACACAGCGGAAACAGATATAAATAACAAACTAAATAAGTTTAATTATATAACAGGAACACTAAAAAGAACTTTGAAAAATAAAGTCAGGAAAGACTCTATAATGAAACTATACAAGACAATGGCAGTGCCTATTATTACTTATGGATCCGAAACATGGACAGTGACAACACAACAATCTGCCAGAATACAAGCTGCTGAAATGAGATTCCTCAGACCAATAGCAGGATATCAAAGAACAGACAAAAAACACAACACAGAAATAAGACAGCAACTAGAAGTAGAGGAATTAAACACAACAATAGAGAAATACAGAACAAACTGGAAAGAACACTTGGCAAGGATGACTGAGAATAGAATACCCCAAGCAGCATACAACTATTCACCACGAGGAAGAAGAAGTTTGGGAAGACCAAGGAAAAGATGGAAAGAGCAGCAATTTGGAGTCGGAACAGGCTAGTAAATAAGCCTAAACCTTGAAGAAGTGATTATGATGATCACATGATATTCGGGGACCGTTTGCGCCTTAAAGTTTCCTGACACTTGTCTTACAAGTGAGGAAAAATCCTAAAGAAATCTTACCCAGGAAAACTGTCCCGACCGGGGATCGAACCCGGGTCCACTGCGTACGAGGCAGCGATTATCATCGTCATCCGGTATCATGACAGCTGTCGCCGTCTTCCGGAAACCAAACGGCATTCCTCTCTGTCCATCCATTGATCTTCCTCCAATCATCTGATATTCATAGCCGCTTGTACACCTTCGGTCTTCCTCTCTTCCTCTTTTCCATTGGGATCCATTCCATAACAATTTTAGACAATCTTTGCTCTGACATTCTTTTGACATGGCCATACCACTGTAATCTTTTCTTTTTCTATAATGTCTATGATGTCCGGCTCCTCTTGTACACCCATAATTTCCCTTATTTCTTTATTTAGTATTCTGTCGTCCACCGCTGTGGTCTCGAGGTGCTGCCTTGTCACGCAGCGGGCCCGGGTTCGATCCCCGGTCGGGGCAGTTTTTCTGCGTGAGGTTTTTATCGGGGTTTTTCCTCACCTGTAAGACAAATGTCAGGAAAACTTTAAGGCCCAAACGGTCCCCGAAATCATATGGCCATCATCATCATCATCATCAACACCCTTATCATTATTATCATCATCATCATCCTTCACGGGTGTGGAAAGCAACGGGAAGCTACCACACCTACACAATTTCCTAGTAAAGCTGCAAGCATAGCATGAAAATGCTATGATTGCAGTGAAGGACCTGCCTTCGGGCAGATTTACTATGGATGGCATATTCTATCCATTCTATATTGTCCAGCTGATGTTAAAACATCCATTTCTGTACTTAAAATTATTTTCATTTCCCAGGCAGGAATTTGCCAAACTTTCAGCACCATATGTTAAAACGCTCTGAACTATGGTTTGATATATTTGTAATTTTCAATTTTTTGTAATATTCTCGCTCCACGAAACAGAGTTTAAAACATTTATTGTTTGTTTTATTTGTGCGTATGTTATCGCCTGAATGATCTAATTTTGTTCCTAAATAAGTGGATTCAATACTAGGTTTTAGTTTTTCTCCATTGTTGGAATTTATATTTTCCATTTCTTCTCCTATACACATATTTAGTTTTCTCTATATTTATATAAAGTCTCCATTTTGTATATCCCTCCTTTAGTTTTATTGCCATACATTCTATGTCATCATGATCTTGTGCTATTAGTACCTGGTCGTCTGCAAAATTCATGATGCCAAGAGAGAAAAAAAAAAAATACTTCCATTTGGATGTACACTTAGCGACAAAAAGAATGGGCCGACTCTTGATGTCAAATATTTCAAGTTCCAACGCGCGATTCACACGAGTAAACTAGTTACCCAGTAGAGCTACAACACGTTTTCATTCTTCCCTTGAAGAGTGTTCTTTCTAAACGCAACAAGGCAGCGAAAGCGTAGCTCAGTGCCTAGTGGCTTGATTCGTATACAAGAGGTCAGAGGTTCGATTCCCGGTGGGGTTAATTTTTTTTAATTGTTAAAATGCTTTATATTTTATTCTGTATATTCATTCTTAAAGAAAAGACGTACTAACTATTTGGAAGTATTAATATTTTTATTATTTACTTATTTATAAACAGGTTTACAGTGTAATAAAAAAATTCCTATGCCCAAAGCTTTTTACATTTTTATCTTCTGTCTCCATTCTTCTCTATCTTAACAACAAGTTTTCAACATTTATCGGCTCATCACAATTTAGGGACAAGATCACAAGACTCTTCTTTACTTTTGATACCACAGCACAGGACCTGTCTATACTCTGAATCTTACACAATATCTATGACTAGAGCATGAAACTCACTTCCCAGTCATGTCAGGGACTGTCAATCGCTATCATTATTTAAATCCAAATTAACTGATATCTTAAGTTCGACACAATGAAAACATTAACTGCATAACAACTATATAGAGCATTCCATTAATAATCATCTAGGAAGCTACTTACTTTATTTTATATCATTTTAATTTTATTATATTCTATGTTTTTGTTAGTATTAGATCACATCATCATTGTATTTTGTTTAGTCTGTATTTTAATAATATCTTTAAATTGTAATATGTACGTAATTTTTGTATAATTTTACTATTCGCTCGTTGAGTGGAAGAGAAGGCCTTATGGCCTTAACTCTGCCAGATAAAATAAATTATTATTATTATTATTATTATTATTATTATTATTATTATTATTATTATTATTATCATTATTATTATTATTATTATTACAATTCTTCCAGACCTAGCTCCGTCATATCTTTTCTTGCATCATTCATCCATTTAAATCTGGTCCACCTCTCTTTTCTTTTTCAGGTGGAATCCATTCCAAAGCTTGTCTGGGTAATGTTTTCTCTGGCATCATACGTATATGACAATACCATTCTAGTTGTCTGTATCTCACAAAATCTAATATTGAATTTTGGACTTTCATTTGTTGTGTGATGATTGTATTTCTGATATTTTTCCAATTTAGAATGTCTAGTTGAGCGTCTGTAAGAATCCATTTCGGTAGACATAAGCTTTAAACTCAAATTTTTATTCAGATACCAATTTTCTGCACCGAATGTTAGTGTGCTTCGAATTATGGATTTGTAAATTTCTAATTTGGTATCTATTCTTATGTTCTTATCCCACAAAACTCCGTTTAACAATGTATAACCTATCTGCCTTTTTGAATTCTATATTTTATATAATTTTCTTGGGGACATTTTGAGTTAATTTTGATCATCAGATAATTACATTCTTCACATCAATTGATACATCCCATTATTATTATTATTATTATTATTATTATTATTATTATTATTATTATTATAAAGAAGAAACAATTAAATTGGTACGGACACATTAGAAGGATGGAAGAAGGAAGACTACCTAAGATAATCATGGATTGGGAATCACAGGGAAGGAAAAATAAGGGTAGACCAAATATTACGTGGATTCAGGGAATCAATGAAACTAAGAGGGAATGGGAAATAGAAGAAGATATATGGATGAACAGACAAGAATGGAAAATTGTGTTGAAACAAATGTGTAGTTAACTGTGAACATGGGTACCGGAAAAATGTATATTCATTGTAAAAGCCGGAATAATAATAAAAAAATGATTATTATTATTATTATTTGTATTGTCCATCATCTGTGAGCTATTATCATGATGGGCTTGACACACACACACATATATATATATATATATATAATATATTATATATATATAAACTAAATATTTTAATTGAAGGTTGAAACTTTTTCCTCACTAATACGTAATAAATAAATAAACACATAAATATATGAATATATATATATATATATATATATATATATATATATATATATATTATATTTTATTACATACATTTATAGCATTATTATTAAAACGTGGCACTGCACGCACAATTAAATTTATACCGGTAGCTAAATAGTGTTACAGAGGTAGAAATATTACTTAAGATAGTGTAAAGTGAACATAGATTATGTGGCAGGAATTAAAAATGTTATAGGATGTATTTTGCGAAAATACAAATGAATAAAAAAAATTGCCGGAGGATTTGAACCCTGGCTTTCACATACATTTCATCTTATTGTAAGTAGTTTAACGATCTACGCTACTCGAACGTCTTATACTAGCTGCCTTGTTTACTTTTACACTATGAACGAGAGTTGAACTTTATTTAAAATGCAATTTGAGTAATATTGCATTTGTCGAACACTCGTAAATATCTAGAAACACGTCTCCTTCGCTGTTCTTTAACTATTTAAGACCATTAAAACATAATACAGCGCATTTAAAACATTTACCTCGTGAACTTCAGCTATGGCGTTTCGAGCATGCGCAGTGGGCCATAACAAGAACTCTGCTTTTTGAAGCGGCTCATTCTTTTTGTCGCTAAGTGTCGTTGGGACATGACATTTTTTTTAAATCCAACCAAAAACTATAACAGCTATTTACCGACCGACTGGTATGGAGAGGTCAAACATCATAATACTAAAGTGTTCTTCTTCTTCTTCACTTCCTGGTTTAG
Organism: Diploptera punctata; assembly: GCA_030220185.1. NCBI lineage: Eukaryota > Metazoa > Arthropoda > Insecta > Blattodea > Blaberidae > Diploptera > Diploptera punctata. The sequence continues at coordinate 83,489 of JASPKZ010000837.1, read as the reverse complement.
GCAAGAGTTGCCTGTTCCGTCTTCACTAATAGATCTAAGACCATCTCTTCCGAGGACGTCCGACATCTCTTCTTCCTCATGGAAAATAATGGAAGATTTATTTGGTAATCTTCTTTCTTCCATTCTTTCTACATGTTCTTCCCACTGTATCTTGTTGTTAAATATCTTTTCTTTTATGGAGTAGATCTGCAGTTCTTCACGGATATCCTCGTTTCTTATCTGGTCCATTCTAGTGCAGCCTTTTATACTCTTCTTAAAAATTTCATCTCGGCTGCTTGGATTTTACTTTCTTGTTTGGTAGTGGTAATCCAAGATTCACTCCCATACAAAAGGACAGGGACAGCCATTGTTTTATAACATTTTAATTTTGTTTGTTTATGGGCTTTATTATTCAATGTAATACTAAAGTAAAGAGAGAAATTAATAACGTCTACAGTTTTTAGAAAAACAATTGATACAAAGTAGTGAAACTATGTCATTGATTTTTTCAAAAACTGTACAACTGTACTAAGTAGCAAAGGTTATCCTAACACCAGAGAATGTTTTCCATGTGTTATCAAATATTTACATTAAATTGTGGATAATTCAAAAGTCTTTCATTTTTAAATCAATATTTTGACAGAGTGCGAGAATAAAACTTTCTTTAGTTTGTGGAGTTTCGAAACTCAAGTCAATCGAAATATCACTATTGTAAATAGAACTAACTCACTAGGTTAATCACCGTACGGACATAAGCTCTCCATACATCCCTAACCTTAGCTAATGTTTTCCAATCATTCCCGATATAATCTACTTTCCTCAAATCATAGTTAATGTTGTTCTCTCGCCTCACTCTTTGTTTACCAACTGACATGTTTCCCTCTGGATTTCCTACAAGAAGTTTCCATGCCCCTCTTTCATTCCCATTCGTGCCACATGTCCTGCCCATCGCAGTCTACGAGACTTAACTGTTCTTATTATATCTGGCTTCCTATAAAGACCATGTAACTCACTCTTTATGAAGCCTTCTCTATTCATCTCTCTTTGGTCCACAATTTTTCCTTTCTTTCTTTATTATGAATTTCTCTACAATACACTAGTTTTCCTACAACCCATTGTAAATTTTACTCCTCCGTACATCCCTGTTCTCTGTTAATCCTCTCAACACCATACTCGTATCCACTCCTTGAACCCACTGTTCTTTTTGGTCTCCCCTTTCGTCTGTTGCCCTCCGCTTTAAAATTTAATATCATCTTAGATATCTGTACTTGGTCAAACCACTGCAGTGTTCTTTCTTCTAGAACATCCTTATTTCTCTGATTTTGGTATTTCTAATTCTGTCTCTTCTTGAATCTCTGCAAGTCCTCCTGTGAACTTTATTCACAGATACTTGTAATTTTTTCTCCTCCTGTAAAGTGACAATTTTTATGACAAGTTAATATATTTTTTATTTTTCAACAATGTGCCCATTTATTCCTTTAATTGCCAAAAACACGAGTTTCTTGTGTTTAGTTATATAAATGTGGCGGACCGCTGTGAAAACGAAATCATTCATAACTGTTATTATTATGTCTTCATCATCCAGGGATTAAGGCTGTTGGCTCGTTCCGGTGTCATGAAAGCTAGAAGACCATCTTCTGTGTGGGCGTCCAACATTTGTCATTCCGTATGGTTTATAATTCTACAATAATTTTGGAAATCTTTTTACTGGCATTTTATCAACATGTTCTTTCCAGGCGTTCCTAAATTCAAATATTCGATTATTTATTATTAATTACTATTAGGTATGTTGTGTAATTGACACCCATTTAAGTGATTTCTACTCGTTCGTTTTCTTCTGTTTTATTAAAAATATTAATTAAATCAATAATTCAATAGACTAACAGCTGTAGAAATGGATTATTTACGCAGAAGTACCAGGAAGTCTAGATTAGAACATGTCACAAATAAGGAAATTAGAAACATAATGGAAGCAGAAGAAAGCATAATTGAAAGAATTGAGGAGAAGGAATTAAAATTGTTAGGACATGTTTTAAGAACGGAAGATGAGCGATGGTCGAAACAACTACATCAATGGCACGACCAGAAAGAAGAAAAAAAGGGAGACCAAAGTTAAGGGCACCCAATACTTATTTGAGTTATAAAATCGATTTTTTCTTTTTGCTTCAAAAATGCAGGAATGTATATTTTATAGATGTGTAATATTATTTTGTCGATTTTGGGCATTTAAACCCATAGAAATTGATTTTTAAAAATGGCGTCTCTGTGTTCTGCTAATGTGCACTTTTTTTAAAATTTTTCCCCGTAACTTGTGTTTTTTTCATATTTTGGTACACTTTTCTCTGAAACTATGAAATATAGGAGAATACTTTTTGGCGTGGATATGCAGTTTAAAGAGCTCTGTAATAATAAGGTAAATTTATCTTTGTGCTATTGATAGTGTGTGAAATAAAAAAAAATATATATTTGCAAAATTTTTAAGAAAAAAAATTGGTCTTTGAATTTTTTTTAAATAAATCACAATCCACATGTGAACACAAGCAAACCTTATTATTGTCAAATGAACTATGGACAATAACATACTAAATTTTGTAAACAATTGGATAAGTAGTTTTTGAGAAAATTGTACCAAGACAATACTTATTTAAGGGGGGGGGGTGATGGGTGAAATTTCTATTTTCTACATTTTTTAAGCTACATACTTGATTTTCTGTACACACATTCACGTCATAACAGGTGATATTATATTAAAGTTTCATTCTTCTAGGCTTAAAGGTTTTTTGAGTTATTGAAGAAAATCCATTTTAAAATTTGCATATTTACATTTTTAATAAGTTTTGGGGGCACGCCGTAGCGTAGTGGTTAAGGTACTGCGCTACAAGTCGGAAGGTCGAGGGTTCAAGTCCCGGTGGGGTCAGGATTTTTAAACTGACCAAAACCTTCTGGCGGCACTATGGCCCTGGGGTCGACTCAGCCTCTAACGGAAATGAGTACCAGACGCTTGTTCTGGGGTAAAGGCGGCCGTCACGCAGGACTGACAACCCGGCTGACATCAAGTGCCGATTGTCAAGAAAAAGTGGGAGCCTTAACCTCCTACTACCCCAAGGGCCTCCTGAGGCCTGTAGTGGGATCACTTTACTTTTTTTACCCATAATTTTTTAGTAAAATTTAAATTTGTTTTTTCTACACGACCACTGACGTATTTAGAACAACACTATGCATTGACTTTTCTATATCATTATAATAAAGGGAGAAAAACATATATACATCCTCTGCATATGGAAACGTTTGTTTTTTTTTAATTACTACACATATTTTGTTTTTTATTTAAAAAACTATCAACGTTGTTTCAAAATCCATACATAGAATTGTTAGCCACAGTGTGTGGGACATGCAGTTAAAATGTCGTGCTTCTATCATTAAACTTGTGAATGCTATTTTGATTTGAATGTATTGAAATGCAATGAAAATAAAAGTGTAGAAAAACCAATTTGAAAGTTTGCATGCAGTTAAATTAGAATGTAGCGCCCTCGTACAGTCATTAGGGAGACTTACAAGCGCCATAGGACACTCGAACTTCGCTAACTTATACTTTAAGGTACGTAGTATTTTTTAATACAAAAAACAAAAAAATGTTAAATTTGACCGAAAATGTCGAAAATTTTATCCATCACCCCGCTTAAGAAGTTGGATTTTTTATTTTAATTTTTTTTTGTGTTTTTAATTACTTATGAATAAATATGTGTAAAAAGTTAACCAGAGTGTCATTATGTTCAGGAAGACTTGTTTAATTAGTGACATCATTTTCATGCACATAACTTAAGAATAAGCTGCAAAAATTATGTTTGTGTGTTGCATATTTTTAAACCAAATTGCAAAAAAAAATTACTACCGGGTGTCCTTAACATGGAAGCAAAACGTGAAGACATTCTAGCAGGGGCAGTTACAATATTATTAACAGACCGGAACCTAAATACATATTTTTTTGTCAAGTTTGATCTCCCAAAATTTAATATCGAAGCAATAACCATAAGTAAAGCCCAGCACAATGCAAAATTAGAAATTATTAAACTAGATGAAGTCAATGGTATCTGAAAGGTAAGATTTCCTATGAAACGAAGGTGATGCAAGCAAAAGGGCTAAGCATTGAAGATGCACAAGATCGTAGGCTTTGGAGATTTGGCACGAGAAGACGACAGCAGCTGTAAAAACCCGAACATAGAAAGATAGAATTACATCAAATGAACTGATGCCGATGTCAGGGCTATAATTAGGTGTGTAGTAATGGTGAGGTAAAGTATCGCACAAGTTGGAGGCAGGAGCGGGTCAGGGCCGCGATGACAGTCTACAAGGACAAGGGCACAAGCATTGACCGCGGCATCGGCTTTTTAACTGAACTTTGTCTGCTGTAGATTTGGGAAACACTCGCGTCATATCGGCGCCGAACGATAAAAACACAAGATTCTGTAAAAAAACACCAACTCGATGTATTTTAAATATGGATTCTGTTCACACACAAAGCGCTTCACTTGTGGATTATAAAAATCACATACAATTGCTATTTCACGTAAATAACTAACCAAAAAATGTTGATTTTATCACCGAGTTGGCTCAGGAGGCCTCGGATTCTATTCCCGATGTTTGCGTCAGCTGTAAAGGGAAAGGGCCAGTTAGAATGTCGTTACAAGGATCCAATTCATGAAAATCCTATTTTAATAGTAACATTAAAATTAAATTATTAATCAACACGTAGATAATTCAAATTCTTATTGTATGTATAATTTAACCTGGTGAAGTGGAAGAGAACACCTTACTGTCTTAACTCCATCAGGTAAAATAACTAACTAACTAACTGGCACTATCGAACCCGTAGGTTCATGGCCGCGCGGACATAGACTCTCCATACATCCCTATCCATAGCCAATGTTTTCCATTCATCCCCTGTATAATCTACTTCCTTCAAATCATAGTTAATGTTATTCTCCCACCTCATTCTTGGTCTACCAACTGGGCATTTTCCCTCTGGCTTTCCTACAAGAAGCTTCCATGCACGCCTTTCATTCCCCATACGTGCAACATGTCCTGCCCATCGCAGTCTACGAGACTTAACTGTTCTTATTATATCTGGCTTCCTATAAAGACCATGTAGTTCACTGTTATGTAGTTTTCTCCATTCTCCTGTCTGTTCATTTCTCTTTGGTCCAAAATAAATCCCTAAGAAGTTTATTCTCATACTCTTGTAATGTTTTGTCCTCCTTAAAGTAAGAGTCCATGTTTCATATCCATATAATATAACTGGCACAATAACCGTTTTGTTTATTTTTCTGTTTAACGTCTTTTGAGAGAAGCTAATATAATAATAATAATAATAATAATAATAATAATAATAATAATAATAATAATAATGATAATGGTAATGGTAATGATAATGATAATAATGATGATGATAGTGATAATAAAATAACAAAATAATAATAATAATATAATAATAATAATGATAATGATAATAAAATAACAAAATAATAATGATAATGATAATAAAATAACAAAATAATAATAATAATGATAATGATAATAAAATAACAAAATAATAATAATAATGATAATGATGATAATAATGATAATGATAATAAAGTAACAACAAAATAATAATAATAATAATAATAATAAAATAATAATAGCTTTATTTTACCTGGCAAGCAGAGTTAAGGCCTTAAGACCTAGACTACAACTCAACCAGATTAAAAAATACAAAAATTACTCTTACATGTAAATTGCAATAAAAATTATTACAAAGTATATCTATCATCATCATCCAGGGATTAAGCCTGTTGGCTCGTTCCGGTTTCATGAAAGCTAGAATTGTTAAAATTGTTCAGACCATCTTCTGTGTGGGCGACCAACATTTCTCCTTCCGTGCGGTTTATAATTCAGAAATAATTTTGGAAATCTTCCTTCTGACATTCTATCAACATGTTCTTTCCAGTCGTTCCTATATTTAATTATTCGGTCTGTAAGTTTGAAAATATTTAGTTGCTTTCTTATATCTTCATTTCTTTTCTTATCCAGCAGAGTATATCCTGCTATATTTCTTAAAAATCTCATCTCAGCTGCTTCCAATCTTTGTTCTTGTCTTTTAGTGATCGTCCAACATTCTGATCCATACATCAATACAGGAACAGCCATGACTTTATATAGAATTTCATTTTTGTTTCTTTTCTTGTGTATTTAAGGGTTCTTTTAATAGTGCCACACATTAGATTAAATTTATTTATTTTGTCATTAATATCTTCAATTTTAACATATGATGAATTGAAACCTAGATATTTAAAACTGTTCACCTGCTCTAAAATTTTATCATCAATTACTATTTTTGCTCTTAAGGTTATCATGTCCTTTAAATGCTAAAATTTTATTTTTATTCTTTGAAATTTTAAAATTGTAATTGGCACTTATCATCATCATCATCATCACTCCAGGGATTAGGCAATTTCCCGTTCCGACTTCATAATGTATCAGCCCAACGTCTTCTAGGTCTTCCAACATCACGTCTTCCTCTTGCTTGATAATTTCTTGCTAACAATGGATATCTCTCCTTACTCATTCCATCCATGTGATCAATCCATTTCTGTCTGTAATTCGTGACTTTATCCAATAAAGGTTGTACTTTCAATTCTTCTCTTATATCCTTATTTATTATTCTATCAAGTCTTGTACATCCTTTTACTTGTCTTAGGAACCTCATCTCCGCCGTATGTATTCTATCCTTCTGTTTTTTTTTTCACTGGAGCCCAAGTTTCACATCCATACAATATTGTGGGAACCGCCATAACATTATACATTTTTATCTTGGTTTCTTTTCTAATTTTATTTTTGAATGTTCTCTGTATTTTTCCACACACCGTCTGAAATTTATTTATTTTGGAGTCAATATCTCTTTCCACATTGTAGCCAACATCACAGCCCAAATATTTGAAACTAGACATCTGTTCTATACTTTGATTTTCTAAAATAATTTTGGATCTCACTGGATCTCTTCCTCTAAAAGCCATGGTCTTCGTTTTCCTTACAGAAATCTTTAGATCGTATAATTATTGTCACGTATTTTTTCCAAATTAAAAATAGCTCTTTGTAGATCATCTTCTGAACTGGAAATCACTACTTGATCATCAGCAAATAATATTGTATCCAGCAGTTCGTTATACATATTACATGTATCTGTAATACAATTATTATTATTTACAATAATATTTCTTTTGATTTAATCTTGATGTAACGAATGAAACATAAAACGTAAAAAAAACATAGAATAAATTTAATTCTGAGGACTATTTAACTCATGCCCCAAATGGGAGTCAATGGCCAATCACGTTTCAATGATTTCTGTTTTACAACCAATCAGAGTCGTGTTTCACGAAATATTTATCAGTGTTATAATTACCATATTAAAGAAAGCTCCTCCTTTTTAACATTCTGAACAGGTCTGACCATTATTTTGCAGTAACCGAGCCCCTGAGAAATACGGCTACCAGATTGTATATATAGTGCATGAATGTCAACACATTCCGCATGCGGGAGTTAATATAAAAACATTTGTAGCAATTGATTATACCACCAAAAAAAGAAACCACTGTTTGCACTTTCTTAAATGTAATTTTTTCCCAGGTAACAATCCAGAAAAATATAATTGTCATGTTTGCATCATACGACATCAGAAATGAATTAATATACAGTTTGATGTGTTTCATTTTTTCTCCACTAGAGAGCATTCTTACAATATTGCGTTCCTTTGGCAATAAATAGTATGATCTGGTTGCAGTGATAAACAAAAGAAGCAATTGAAGCGTACCATCGTTTCTCATTTGTTTTCAAACATCGCCGTTTACATTAAATATATAAATATTTTAAAATAACTATATTTAAATAATGATTTGTGAGTAAACAGCTTAATTTTATTCGTTAAATAGTCCTAACAAATGCCACCCTTGATTTCCAAATTCTCTAGATAAATTCACTCCTCACTTCGTGAGTCGCGAATTTATTGATAATTTGGAAATCACTCGTGGCATTACTTATGAAAAATTAATTATTTAACGACAAGAAATTGTATAAGAGTGACTTAAAAGTGTCAAGTGTGCGGCAACCTCTGATATCTTGAGGGAGGGGGCAATGGCTACTCTGAAAGAAGTAGAATAAGAGGATCTAGGATATTGTAATTGGAATTTTTAACTAGTGGCAGGAGTTGGATATAAAATAAATATATTTAAATGTCATATCGACGTGCTGACGTCAGTACGACACTCCCCATGTTGTTTTTGCCGCCAGATTGTCGTCAGCGCTGTGCGGGTCACAGAGCGCGCGCGATCTCTGCAAGTACAACTTCCGACACCACTCATACGGTAGCGTTCTGTTTCCTGCACCAACACAACTAAAACCCATTCCATCATCATCTTCCTTCAAATTAAAAAAATGAAGTTTAGTGTAGTCCCGCGCCGTAGACGAGCGGTTAAGGTAGGAAGCCTTGGCGCAGAGCTACGGGACTTGCGCTGGTTCGAGTCTCCATGGGGGAAGAAATTTTCTCATGGTATTTCGGCCAGTATGGGACCGGTGCCCACCCAGCATAGTGAGGCAATTGGGTAGCTACAATAAGTAGCGGCTCCAGGTTGAGGAACCAGCTATAACGGCTGGGGGACTCGACATGCTAACCACATGTCACCCCTACACTGGCTGTTGATCATCTACCTCTGTGATTGACACATGTGGATGTGAAGGGCCAGCAGCCGGCTGGTAAAAGGGCAACCGCTGAAAAGTGGAAAGACCCTCAATCGGAATCGAAAGTTTACTGTATTGAATAACACTATGTAATTGGGGCTGGAAGTAAACATCAATATATGTTCACACATTGAAATAGATTATAGGGGCGTCTCATTACTTTCAGCTTCGTACAAAATTCTAACAAATATATTAGTAAGAAGACTTACTCCCTATATTGATGATATCCTAGGAGATCATCAATGTGCATTTAGGAGAAACAGGTCTACAACAGATCAGATTTTTAGTATAAGACAGATTTTAGAAAAGAAATGGGAATATAATGGTACTGTACATCAACTGTATGTAGACTTCAAAAAAGCATATGATTCAATTAAGAGGGAGAAATTATATAGTATCCTGCTGGAGTTCGGAATTCATAAAAAGTTAGTTAGACTTATACGAATGTGTCTAAATGGCACAAAGAGTAGGGTGCGTGTAGGCAAACAGTTTTCAGACACTTTTGAAATCCAGAATAGGTTGAAGCAAGGAGATGCACTATCTCCTCTACTGTCTAATTTTGTACTAGAGCATGCAATTAAATCTTTAGAGAATGAGGAAGGCTTACAACTGAATGGTATTAATAAGCTGTTAGTTTATGCTGATGATGTAGTACTACTGGCCGATAGCGAGGAGATACTAAAGGACAACAAGCACACATATTGAGTAACACTAAGAAATTAGGACTGGAAGTAAATATCAGTAAAACTAAATATATGGTCACACGTAGAAATTCAGTATATAATGTAAATGGACAGCTAATGACAAATGAGGGAAATTTTGAGGAAGTGGCTGAATTCAAATACCTAGGAACAATAATCACAAATAGGAATGAGATGCACAAAGAAATTAAACATAGGCTCAATTCTGGAAATATGTGCTATTATGCATTGCAGAGACTCTTGTCGTCCCAACTCCTTTCAAAAAACGTTATACTGAAAATATATAAAACTATTATTCTACCAGTTATATTATATGGATGCGAAACACGGACTCTTACTTTAAGGGAGGACAGGAGTTTACAAGTATTTGAGAATAAAGTTCTTAGGAAAATGTTGGACTACGGAGAGATGAACAGACAGGTGAATGGAGAAGACTACTTAACAGTGAACTACATGGTATTTATGGGAAACCAGATATAATATGAAACGTTAAGTCTCGTAGACTGCGATGGGGAGGGCATGCGGCACGAATGGGGAATGAAAGACGTGCATGGAAGCTTCTTGTAGGAAATTCAGAGGGAAAACGGCCAGTTGGTAGACCAAGAATGAGGTGGGAGAATAACATTAACTATGATTTGAGGAAAGTAGATTATACAGGGGATGATTGGAAAGCATTGGCTCAGGATAGGGATATATGGAGAGCTTATGTCCGCACGGCCATTAACCTACGGTTTCGATAGTGCCAGTGAGTTAGTTAGTTAGCAAAAAAATAATAATATACGATGTTTCTTTATTGTTGCTACTTTGCCAATATATTTTTTGTTGCTGTTGACACTTGCTACAGTGTCAGGTTGCAAGAGCAAAGTGCTGGGGCAATAAGAGTGCTATGAATAATTAATTTACCTCCTTGGGGTAGAACGGCGCTTGCAGAGACACGCAGATCGCGTTGCAGAAGTCTGCGATGCTGAAGACGACGAGAGTGAGCCATTGTCTCTTGGTGAAGTCCTTTACAGACATCCTGCTGTGTGCGCTTGTAATTCTGGTCTGACCCCGGAGCGGTCTTAACAGCCAGCTCCTGATAACGCACTCCCTACGTCACATCTGTCAATCAATCCGTGTTCATTCATACGATCCCGGTGGTCCGGCGATTACCAGGTTCAAGTCGTCCCGACGTCGATACACAATTGAAGGTCTTAGGGCATTAACGTGACAAACCACACGTTCTTTCTCACATATAAGGACTTTAATGTTACAAAAAATTACTTACTTACTTACTCACTGGCACTATCGAACCCGTAGATTAATTGCCATACGGACATAATCTCTCCATACATCCCTATCCTGAGCTAATGCTTTCCAATCATTCCCTGTATAATCTACTTCCCTCAAATCATAGTTAATGTTGTTCTCCTACCTCATTCTTGGTCTACCAACTGGGCGTTTTCCCTCTGGCTTTCCTACAAGAAGTTTCCATGCACGTATTGCATTCCCCATACGTGCCACATGTCCTGCCCATCGCAGTCTACGAGACTTAACTGTTCTTATTATATCTGGCTTCCTATAAAGACCATGTAGTTCTTTGTTATGAAGTCTTCTCCATTCACCTGTTTGTTCATCTCTCTTTGGTCCAAAAATTTTCCTAAGTACTTTATTCTCAAATACTTGTAATCTCCTTTCCTCCCTTAAAGTAAGAGTCCATGTTTCGTATCCATATAATATAACTGGTAGAATAATAGTTTTATATATTTTCAGTTTAACGTTTTTTGAAAGGAATTTGGACAACAAAAGTCTCTGCAATGCATAATACTACGCATTTGCAGAATTGAGTCTATGTTTAATTTTTTGTGCATCTCATTCCTATTTGTGATTATTGTTCCTAGGTATTTGAATTCACCTCTGGCTTTCCTACAAGAAGCTTCCATGCACGTATTGCATTCCCCATACGTGTAACATGTCCTGCCCAACGTAGTCTACGAGATGCCTTTGGCATGGGTTCCCTGAAGTAGTCCCCGCCCGGAGAACCGAATGGGGGACTATTTCACCTCCGGAAAATTTTATCCCTGTTGAACCCATGTCCGCATTTCTAGACGGTTGCATTTTTACGGTGAAAGATCGTCACTCTTCCGACCAAGGCACTTTTTTCGTCTGGCTTATCACCTTCGACCAGTCCGGCATGGGTAACCCTATCGGCAGCAATGCTACCGCCGGCATGTACATATTAATTCAATCCATAGTAATTGTGTCCGAAGGCAGGTCTTTCAATGCGGTCATACTATTTTTCATGCTATGCCTGCAGCTTTACTAGGGAATTGTAGGTGTGGTACCTTCCCGTTGCTTTCCACACCGGTGAAGGATGGTGATGATAATGATAAGGATGATGATGGTGATGATGGCCGGATGATTTTCGGGGACCGTTGGGCCCTAAGCTTCCTGACATTTGTCTTATAGGTGAGGGAAACCCCCTCCCAAAAAAAAAAAACTCACCTACGACACTGTTCCAAGCGGGAATCAATCCGGGTCCGCTGCGTGACAAGGCAGCACCCTACCTCGAAACCACAGTGGTGGACTATATATTTGTATAAGAAAAATGTATGTTTGTGTTAGAATACTTGAGTAGCTCAATTGGTCAGAGCGCTAATCGAACAGAGTTTAGAGACGCGGGTTCAAATCCCGACTCAAGCATTCATTTTTCTTTTCATATCATATTTGCCTTCATTGCCAAATGTCAAAAATACAGTTATAACATCTAAATATACAAGCGTTACTGCTATAAAGTAAATATTCTCTTTAAAAATTGCTTACCTGTTATGTTGGCCACTAGATGTCAGTTGGAACGACTTTCCGCTACCTCTTGTGTGAATTAAGAGTACTACATATGTAAGAAAAATGTATGTTTGTGTTTGAATACTTGAGTAGCTCAGTTGGTTAGAGCGCTAAACGTACAGAGTTTAGAGACTGGGGTTCAGATCCTGACTCAAGCATTCATTTTTCTTCTTCTCATATATATATATATATATATATATACAGTACAGCAACACACACGAACTAGAATTTATAAAACACTGGCCAGACCCATATTAAGTTACGGCAGTGAGGCCTGGACAATTCGCAGTGTAGATGAACAAAGACTAACTGCGGCAGAAATGAAATTTATGAGACGTACTGCAGGTTACTCAAGAACAGACCATAAAATGAATTCTGAGATTCTCAAAGAATTACACACAGAATCAGTCATGGAATATGTACAAAAATACAGAAACAACTGGAAATCTCACGTACGAAGAATGAGCAGAACAATTACCAGCCACCAGGCAAGAGATCTTTGGACAGACCCTTCAAACGTTGGATTGAGACCGTAATAGACCACTAGGTCTATCACATGAAAGGAAGAAGAAGAAGAAGATATATATACATATATATGTGTGTGTGTATATATATGTCTGTATATATATATATATATATATATATATATATATATATAGAGAGAGAGAGAGAGAGAGAGAGAGAGAGATTAAGAGATTGATAGAGGATTATGTATATATATATAGTGAAATAGGTAAAGAAGTAGATGAATATGTATAGAGATAGATAGATGTATAGAAAGAGACATAGAAAAAGATATAGAATTATATGTAGGGAGATACAGTAATAGAGATAAATATAGAGTGAGACATATAGATAGAGATAGATTGAGAGATAAATAGGTATATATATATATATATATATATATATATATATATATATATATATATTAGCTGGCCCGTCGAACGTCGTATCGCCTTTAAATTTTTTTACGTTAATTTTTCCGATGTTTTAATAGTTATCTGCTATTCGGGGCGGAAACAAATCCAACAAATCAAATATCATAAAAATCGGTCCAGCCCCGTTCTTGAGTTATAAATAGTGTAACTAATCCGACTTTGTCCCGGCCACGCGTTGCTGTGGCTAAGGTATATGTTAAATTATGTTGTAGTAAACTAAGTGAGAAATCTAAATCAGAAAGTTTTTGTTTTACACAATTTTTTAGTTCTGGTACGTTAACTACACCCGGGATAAATATGGGTGGTGGTTTATGTGGAAGTGGTTTTGTTGATTGAGATGAATTTATGTTGTCTGCATTCTCAGTATCATCCATAAGTGTATCATAAGGATTATATACATTTATTGATGGAATATTTAGAGGAGGCTTGCTGATTTCATTATACTTTCGTTTTTTTCTACGAACTTGTTGGCAGTTTGGATTCTCATCATCATCAAGAGGTCTCTGTATAGTAATATCATCTTGTGATATATTATAGTCATCTTGTTTTTCATCTAATTGAGGCATGGAGATTGTTTCTGTAATATTAGGCATATTACTTACAGTTCTGTTATTCCGTTCCTTAAGACCTTCACATGTTTTTAAATTGACATTCTTCTTAAATGTAAGATTTATGTCACATAGGCCTATACCAATGTGCGGAAATTCACTTGATATCTTATCATTCATGGTCTCTAGAACTGATTCGCCATATTGTTCAATGTCCCTTCTCGGTCCAGTTAAATTTAAATTAAGTTGCTGTCTTTCAGCCAGATTACTTAAAACTAATACTTACACACAAAATTAATATTATTATCAATATATCTCAAGTTGGATCAAACTGCACACAGTGTACAAAATTTTATTAAAATCGGTTCAGTACTTTAGGAGTCCATTGCGGACAAACAACGTGACACGTAATTTTTATATATTAAGATGTATATGGATAAATAGTGAGATGTATATAAAGAGAGGTAGAGACAGAAAGAAAGAGTGAGTGAAAAAAGGATGGGATGGAGATCTAAAGAGAATTTAAAAATGATTTTCTCTGAAACTGGCTCCACTTATCTTCCTAATAGTTTTTGTCAATTAAGTTTTTTTTAATAACTTGTTACAAAATAAATATTAAAGCACAACTATGAAGCTATATAAAGCGATGCTTGCAGATTCCCTGGACGTTAGAAGAGCAAGGTACAGTGTTTAGTAACGTCAGAACGACCTTGAAAAGTTGCAAGATGTGGAGCGGCACTGTGCGCCCCAGTTGCAAGCGCGCGCGGTTCACAACACACGTCCTTCACATGTCCTTTATTAACGACGCTCTTTAACAACGTAGATCAGAGGTATCTTATTTCAGACGCCTACGTACATTATTTTAGAGTACAGCTTTACAGAACTTTTTGCTGTCGTCAGGTTTGGTGCATGTTATTTTGTGTTCTGTGTTCTGTCGGAATCGAATGATTTTTTCTCATGATACCTTTTCAAATATTGATAAAGGAACTCCGGGAAATACTTTACATGTGACAATATTTTTCTTGTTGATGTTTCTAATTCATACAGTGTGATTAAATCGCATCCTTCAAATGTATTACAAAGAGCCATTTACATATTGAATCAATTAGGACTCTATTATAATCTCAAAGTCTCAACTTCAAAAACTAAAATTATGGCTTTTCAGGGCAAAGTGCCCGTCAGAGCAAAAATAGTAATCAATAATGAAATAATAGAACAGATAGCACACTTGGTTCAGATATAACATATAGCTATGATTGGGATATACACAATAAATTAAACCGATATCAAATGATGTGCGGCACCATAAGAAGAACCCTCCAAACGACTCGAAGAGAAACTCAGCTCAGGTTTTATAAAATTATGGCTGTTCCTGTTCTTTTATATGGATCTGAATCTTGGGTACTTACAAAAAAATATATCTCACACATTCAAGCCACTGAAATGAAATTTTTAAGACCTGTCAAAGGATGTACACGCATGGATAGATTACACAATGAATCAATAAGAAATGAACTGGAGATATTTTCAATACTCGATAAACTAGAAGAGCACAAATACCAATGGAAAGAACATTTAGACAGAATGGACAATACAAGATTACCCAAAAAGATCAACACCTACAAACCACATGGAAAAATATATTTGGGACAGCCAAGGAAACGATGGACTTGAGACCGGAACAGGTCGCATTGACCTAATCCTAGAAAAGAAGAAGAAGAACTGACAATATTTTTTTCTAAGTTTCAGCCATACACCATTCGCATGCGCCATCAGACGCTAAGCGATTTACACTATGGAATGACGGGATGCAGCCAACATACACTCGCGTTGCCAACCAATCTAGAAACTAACCTAACGCAATTTAAGTACTCTAACCTGTGAAAATAATTTACGCCGATTTTATTTAGTGTAAATTAATTAGTACAGACTCTATGTTGGCTGCACTGAAACACAGAATATTCGTTAAAATCAATATGGCTGCCACGCCTTCTTGTAGGTCAGAATCCTGAAAAAAATATAATTCAAATAATCGTTAGAAAATATGTAAAAATCATTGTAAATGGTGGGAAATAATTTGAAAAATGACACCCTAATAATAAAATTTGATAGGAGTTTGATTTTAGAAAAGAAATGGGAATATAATGGCACTGTACATCAACTATATGTAGACTTCAAAAAAGCATATGATTCAATAAAGAGGGAGAAGTTATATAGTATCCTGCTGGAGTTCGGAATTCCTAAAAAGTTAGTTAGACTTATACGAATGTGTCTAAATGGCACAAAGAGTAGGGTGCGTGTAGGCAAACAGTTTTCAGACACTTTTGAAATCCAGAATGGGTTGAAGCAAGGTGATGCACTATCTCCTCTACTATTTAATTTTGTACTAGAGCATGCCATTAAATCTTTATAGTATGAGGAAGGCCTACAACTATTAATAAGCTGTTAGTTTATGCTGATGATGTAGTATTATTGGCCGATAGCGAGGAGATACTGAAGGACAACACGCACACACTGTTGAGTAATAGTAAGACATTAGGACTGGAAGTAAATATCAATAAAACTAAATATATGGTCACACATAGAATACATTATATAATGGAAATGGACAGCTAATGACAAATGAGGGAAATTTTGAGGAAGTGGCTGAATTCAAATACCTAGGAACAATAATCACAAATAGGAATGAGATGCACAAGGAAATTAAACATAGGCTCAATTTTGGAAATGCGTGCTATTTTGCATTGCAGAGACTTTTGATGTCCCAACTCCTTTCAAAAAACGTTAAGCTGAAAATATATAAAACTATTATTCTACCAGTTATATTATATGGGTGCGAAACATGGACTCTTACTTTAAGGGAGGAAAGGAGATTACGAGTATTTGAGAATAAAGTACTTAGGAAGGTTTTTGGACTAAAGAGAGATGAACAGACAGGTGAATGGAAAAGACTACATAACAATGAACTACATGGTCTTTATAGGAAGCCGAATATAATAACAGTTAAGTCTCGTAGACTGCGATGGGCAGGACATGTTGCACGTATGGGGAATGAAAGACTCGCATGGAAGCTTCTTGTAGGAAAGCCAGAGGGAAAGCATCCAGTTGGTAGATCAAGAATGAGGTGGGAGAATAACATTAACTATGATTTGAGGGAAGTAGATTATACAGGGAATGATTTGAAAGCATTAGCTCAGGATAGGGATGTATGGAGAGTCTATGTCCGCGCGGCCATGAACCTACGGGTTCGATAGTGCCAGTGAGGCTAAGTAAGTAATTAAGCACCCCGTTGATCAGAAATAACCAAACTGCATTCTGCACCGTACATTCACGGCCGCGGTCCATTACTGGTGTCTGGTAGGAATCACTCAACATTATTACTTATGATAAAGTTGGTCAACATGATTTGTGTCTCATGAGTACCAATAGTTGTACTTAATGCAGTTTTTTATCGTGTTTTCAAATATGTATTCGGAATTTCTTCATCACCCACAGTTTTTTTTTTTAAATTTAAATTCAAAGTAATGGATTTCAATAATTATTTTTTTAATAAACTTTTTTTCATGTCCATTGTTAAATGAAACCAAATGAGCTAACTCAGGAGATTTCAGCTATGGAAAAGAGATATCAAGGCAAGTGGAATCCTAATATGCTGGCCGATTATTGTTGGACCATCAAGAGGGATGCTCCACAGGCGAAATATAGCAGAAATCGTCATTGCTTACTTTCTAGGTGAGTCCAAATGTTCGAATATTGTGTAGTTACGAATGTAGAAAATATTAAAGTGTTTGAAATTATAAATTTCTGTCTCTCGGAAACCTTGCGTGATGGAGAAAAATCGATATGATATTTGAATTCAGGAGAAAAAATACTATCAGAATCACATATTTTTCTTTCTGAGACAAAAAAAAGCTTCTTTTTTGTTGCTCAGTGTAATTCAGTGACGCTTCTTTCACTACAGATACAAGTGAGTGACTGAATGAGACATCTAGTAGGCAGGTAAGGTATTACTAGAATGGATGAAGGTCAGTTAAAATTTGCACAGAGGTATTTTTATTCAGGCCTGCGGTTCTTTTACCAGCCTGAAAATCTTGAGACTCGCGACCCACGGCTTGAAGTCCCTCCCGGAGGAATTTTTAAATACAGCCTACTAGTATATACGATATGACCTTTGATGTTGAAGCGTCTGAAAATAAGATAAAAGTCCTATCTCATCTCAAGAAGTGAGTTTCGTTTATATGGAAAACCACCGGATCTATGTTTATTACAATATATTTTATTAATATTTGTATTACGTATTGTGTTTAAATGCCACAAGTTGTTTATTTACAAGTTAAAGAAGATACGCATGCGTGGAGAAGACTTTGAGTTAGCGAGGGTTAGTTGATAATTGTTGCTCTTTACCCCGAGATTTGAATGAGGGTGGTCTTGTACACTCCCCCGGCCCTAGTAAACATCAGGGTTAACAACCTCATGCGGTAAAATACTATGTAATATACACTACTCTTCAAACGTCCCTATCCTGAGCTATTTTTTTTCCAATCATCCCCTGTATAATCTACTTCCCTCAAATCATGGTTAGTGATATTCTCCCACCTCATTCTTGGTCTACCCATGGACGCTTTTCCTACCAGCTTACATGCCGCTCTTTCATTCCCCATTCGTACCACATGTCCTGCCCATCACGGTCTACGAGACTTAACTGTTCTTATTATATCTGGTTTCCTATAAAGATCATGTAGTTCACTGTTATGTAGTCTTCTCCATTCACCTTCTCTCCATCTCTGTTTGGCTAAAAAAAATCCTAAGAACTTTATTCTCAAATACTTGTAATCTCCTTTCCTCCCTTAAAGTAAGAGTTCATGTTTCGCACCCATATAATATAACTGGGACACTGACAGTTTTATATATTTTCAGTTTAATGTTTTTTTTTGTTTTGTTTTTTTAGAGGAGTTGGGACGGCAAGAGTCCCTATAATTATAAAAAACTATTATTATTATTATTATTATTATTATTATTATTATTATAATTAATACGAGAAATAGACCCTACTGTAAAGTCGCTAATTAAAAATATATGAGCTTTAGTGTAGTACTTTGTTAATTATTAAGTATGGTTTGTTTATTCTCACCTCATTGTCTGTTTCTATTAGACACATGTTTCAAGGAATGTTTGCTTCATCTTCAGTTAGTACTTCCTTATCTGATTGGAGTGGGGTATGTAAAAGGGAGAGCTTAAACTAAGCTATAGGAAGGAAGAAAGAAATACATAAATATAGAAAGCAAGAAATTGCTTTATTAATGACGTTCATTAACAATTCAGGTTTTTAGCGTCGGAATTCAAATGTGGGCGTGAAAGTAAAGATATGGTTTGACCAAAGTTTTTTTATTTCAGGTTTTTGATTCGAGTCATGATCTGCAACGCTGAACCCAAGGTTTTTCTTCTCTTCCTGTGAAAGTGCTATTCGGAACCGAAGATGAACATGACAATCATGGATATAAGGTTAGTTTATTTATTTAAGGCAGTGCTAAGACATTTTGTGTTCTTGCTTCCAATATATCTGCCCATTTGTTCCATTGCAACATTTGTGGAGCACACAACATTTTCTCAGGTGTTCTAAGTTGATAGCAGTGTTAATGTTACGCAGTTTGGTGATGTTACATGTAGAAGTAGAATTTTTACGATATATTCTTTGCTAAGAGTGATATGTTTCTGAAATTATCTTCTTCTTCTTCTTCCTTCCAACTATTAGGCCAAGGCCTGTTACGATCCTATAGAAAATTTTTCCTCCAGCGTGTTCTCGTATAAGACTTGAAAGCATAATAATAGTCCCTTCGATTGGTTGCTGGCCAAAGGAAGGCAAGACCAGTGATGGGGCTGCCATCTTATAGCCTCTGGTCAGACTTTTCTGGAGAAGAAAAGAAGAAATGGAAGAAAGGAAATACTCCCTAGCCCTCGAATGCCCTAATAGCTTCGGGGTCGAAAAAACAAGAGTTAACCAAGAGAGGTTAGATAGTAAAATTAAAAGAGTGCAAAACACAAGTAAGTGGAAGAAATGTTTTGCTCAGCTTGGGCACCTTCCACATATCCCCTAGATGAGGAATTATATAGATGTTTTTATACAAAAACTAATTGAATTAAGCTCTTTGTTATCACATATTTATGCATATTTGGCCGTTTATATGTGACAGAGCATATTATAGCAATTTATTGGTCATATTCGTCTTATTTTCACTGTTTTAAGAAGCAAATAACTTTAACTGTACAGTTTATTTCTCCCGTGTTTGAGTTGTTAAATTTCTCAGAATTTTGTTTCTTGTAAAATCTATCATCCTTTCCCATTTCGTTTGAATTCACAGTATACACTTTTCCCTTACGTATTACCTGGGCAAATATGTGTCTATTGTCTCGCAGGTAGCTACTGATAATTTTAATAAAATAAAAAGCTGCAATATTAAATTCCATACTTTATGATGAAAATTTAAAAAAAAATAGATTGCACCTCTTGGTAGGTGCCGTCGTCCTCATCTTTGTTAATATATTGTATATAAAATTAACTGGAGCGCTTTCGGAAGTTATCTTCCATCTTCTGCAGGTTGAGTTTCCGAAGATGGAAGATAACTTCCGAAAGCGCTCCAGTTAATTTTATATACAATATTTTAACAAAGTTGAGGAAGACGGCACCTACCAACAGGTACAATTTATTTTTTTAATTTTCATCACATGACTTCACCTCAACGGAATTTGATATGAATTTCACTAGTATTGTTTCCATACTTTAGTTTGTTTCTCATTTGCATTTTATTCTTAAATAAATAGTTAATTGTCATAAATTGATTTACTAATTGATTTTACAACTGAAATTATAATGTTGTTAGGTAATATTCTTACGTTTACGGTGCATATGTTTTAAATGTTAGGTCATAACTGCATATGTTTTAAATGTTAGGTCATAACTGCATTTTTTGCATATTTCGGTGGTTTTAGGTCATAAAAATCCCAGCCCTACTTGTATGCATGTGCTGGAGGTGTCTCTGCAAGTGTATTTAGTAGCAGTGAGGCACATTTTTCCCTTCACTTATCTTCAAGCCACAGTTAGTCCAAAAGCATTCAAGACTGAAAGTGTATAAAACACTGGCTCTTCCAGCTGTTTTGTATGGTAGCGAAGTATGGACGTTGAAACAGAAGGATATACAGAGACTTAGATCTGCTGAAATGAGATACCTTCGGAGGACTGCAGGATACACACTACTAGATCACAAAAAAATGAAGACAACTTAGAAGAATTACACATGGAATCTTTAGAAAACAAAATTTCTGATTATAAGTCAAGATGGATGCAACATGTTCATCGAATGGAAGATCACAGAATACCCAAACTAATGTTAAGATATCAACCTGCAGGAAGAAGAAGACCAGGACGTCCACTCAAAAGACTTCTGCATGGTGTTTCTCTTGAGGCCGACAGTTCTTCTTAAACATAATTTGTAGGATTTTCATCCTGTTTATTTCCAAAATCACTCCTCGGAGGAAGACGTATTGGATGTGCATTCACTGTCTATCCATCTCTTGGCTGGTCTTCCTCTTGTTCTTCTCCCGTCCATTGGTCTATCTTCTTTAGCTCTTTTTGCAAGTCGGTTATCTTCCATTCTTTCTATATGACCCTTCCAATATTTTCGTCTATCTATAATAAATTTGGTTATGTCTTGAATATGACATTTGTCCCTAATTTCTGTGTTGTGTATTTTATCAAATAAAGTTTTCCCCTGAATAGTTCTTAAGATTTTCATTTCACATGTGCTTATTATTTGTTTAGTTTTTGTTGTATCAGCCCTAGTTTCTGCCCCATATACGGTAACTGGTCGAACTATCGTTTTGTATATGCGGGTTTTGCTTTCTATTGACATATGTTTGTTGCGCCAAATTAAATCTTTCCTAGATCCTGAAACAGGCCAACAAATGGCCTAAATTCCTGAATGGCCTATGTTGATGATAATTATTATTTTCTTTATTTCGAGTGTTGAAGAAGTAATTCTCTTCATGCCCGATGTTGTAGTAACATTTTGAAGGATTTGTGTCCCGAAAAAGAATTACTGGTTCAGGTTGGGTTTGGTTTTCGGTAGAGCCGGATTCTCTTCTTAGGGTCGGTAGTTGGTACACTGGATAGGAAAACACTTTAAAAATCACTAAAAACAGCTTCTTGTAGAAATAATTTCACATTTATTCACTCCTTAAAGTTCCCAGCAGATTAAGTAAATGTAGGTGGTATTTTTCTTCACCGTCAATTAAAATTAAATTATTTTTCTTTTTTTGAATCAATTATTCTTCTTGTATTAAATATTACATTTTATCAGGAGATCTCTATTGCTTCTATCTTTGTTGAAAGTTGTATGCAGAATGAATAGTGTAATTCTTTTATAATTTTAAAGAACATTATTACATCACATGATGTTATATTTAAATTCTATTGGTTAATAGTCCTCTAAATATAAGGTTTAAATTGATTTGTTAAATAAGAAAGTTAATTGTTTTAACATCCAATCAGAGTTTAGTTTACTTTCATTTAAGAATATGAAGTTAAGCAGGTGTTCTTATTACAGTTATAACAGAAAGCTTTAGAATTTTGACAACAATGACTTAAAACAATTTTTAAAAGTATTCTTTACAAAGACTGTTATATAATATCATCATCATAGTACATTCACGAATTTAGGCCATTTGTTGACCTGTTTCGGCCTCAAGAGAAACACCATCCAAAAGTCTTTTGAGTGGACGTCCTGGTCTTCTTCTTCCTGCAGGTTGATATCTTAACATTTGTTTGGGTATTCTGTGATCTTCCATTCGATGAACATGTTGCATCCATCTTGACTAATAATCAGAAATTTTGTTTTCTAAAAGATAATGCCTGAAGTAATTCTTCGAAGATATCTCATTTCAGCAGATCTAAGTCTCTCTATATTGTTATGTAATACAATTTATTTAATTGTTACTGAGACATTTTTATTCAACAATAACCAACAATGAATTATTTAGATGATATTATTTATATAAGTTATGTTTAAATATAGAAAGAATTTTAAAATACAAAATTATTAACTTTAACTTTTATATTCATTAAAATCCTGCTATAGTGTTAGAGAGTGGACTGCATTTTCTTACACGCTTAAAGGTAAAATCATTATTGGATCGATGAAAATGCAGTCGCACATGTGGTTTGTTTACATTACAACTGGGAAGAGGTATATAGCAGGTAAGGTTGTATTATGTTGGTGTTTATTACATTTAATGTGGTGTATTGAAGGATGTTTATCTGCGACAGTTAAGAGGTCGAGGTGCATTGACCGTGCAGCAGCGCCCTCTTTCAGTCAATCTATGATTTATGTCATCTGACGTAACTTATCTTTATTAAAAATAATTTCCCGCCATTATTCTGTCTTAAGTTGGTAGACAAGGGAACGCACGTAGCAGATTCACTTTCGGGAAAAGTTCTCTAGTTGATAATTTTCTTTAGCTTTTTATGTCACCTATAAGACAAAAGGTGAGGAATCTCTCAGGTCCAAATAATATCCCAACACCATCTGGTCATTATAACACTAAGCAACAAAAAATAAACTTTTTTTTTGTCTCAGAAAGAATAATATGTGATTCTGATAGTATTTTTTCTCCTGAAATCAAATATGATATAGGTTTTTCTCCATCACGCAAGGTTTGCGAGAGACAGGAATTTATAATTTCAAACACTTTAATATTTTCTACATTCGTAACTACACAATATTCGAACATTGGGACTCACCTAGAAAGTAAGAAATGACGATTTTCTGCTATATTTCGTCTGTGGAGCATCCCTCTTGATGGTCCAACAATAATCGGCCAGCATATTAGGATTCCATTTGCCTTGATATCTCTTTTCCACAGCTGAAATCTCCTGAGTTAGCTCATTTGGTTTTATTTTACAATGGGTAAATGGACGAAAAAACGTTTATTAAAATATAATTATTTAAATCCATTGATTGAAATTTAAATAAAAAAACTGTGGGTGATGGAGAAATTCCGAATACATATTTGAAAACACGATAAAAACTGCATTAAGTACAACTATTGGTACTCATGAGACAAAAACCATGTTGACCAGTGTAATCATTCATTCGTATTCGGTTTCTCAAGTATGATTCGGGGTCTACTGGTTGTGTTCCTTGCCTCTCAGTCCCGAGGGTCGCCGGTTCACACCCGGCCGAGGTCGATAGATTTTTTAGGAATGGAAAAATACAAGGAATAAATCCTCCGGGAGAGACTTTAAGTCGTCCGTCCCGAATCTGGATATTTTCAGGCTCGTAAAAGAACCTTTAGCCTGAAAAATGAGGACTCTAAACAACATTTACCTCCCTCAACGTCCTAGTAATATCTTAGTTGGCTAATATGATTGGGTTGGTGCGAGCCATAAGCTGTTTGTGACGTCTGTAAGGAAATAAGTATTTTTTTATTTCGTATATACAGATTTTCAATGTTTACAAATATTTCTGTGCCTAAAGTTTTATTTTTCTTCTCCAGTCCATGTCCTCCGGTCCTCTTGTTCTCATTTCAGTTCTTATTTCTTGCATCCACGAGTGTCGAGGTCTTCCTTTCCTTCTTGCATTCGCCGTACGTGCCCATACCAATTTAACTGCTTATATCTCATTTGTCCACCGCTGTGGTCTCGAGGTAGCGTGCTGCCTTGTCACGCAGCGGGCCCGGGTTCGATCCCCGGTCGGGGCAGTTTTTCTGGGTGAGGTTTTTATCGGGGTTTTTCCTCGCCTGTAAGACAAATGTCAGGAAAATTTTAAGGCCCAAACGGTCCCCGAAATCATATGGCCATCATCCTTATCATTATCATCCTTACCATTATCATCATCATCCTTCACCGGTGTGGAAAGCAACGGGAAGCTACCACACCTACACAATTCCCTATTAAAGCTACAAGCATAGGATGAAAATGCTGTGATTGCAGTGAAGGACCTGCCTTCGGGCAGAATTACTATGGATGGATGGATATCTCATATAATCTACTATTGTATATTTAATATTATTTTTTTCTGAGAAAAAAAATAAATATTCAATAGTAGATTATATGAGATACAAGCAATTAAATTGGTATGGGCACGTACGACAAATGCAAGAAGAAAGGTCACCCAGAAAAACATTAGGACCGTTTAGTACCTGGCGCTCTGTTTTATAAAACATGTAATGCAACAAGAAACTTTTTGGTTGGTTTTACCTAAAACAACAGCAGGCAGAGGTCACCGTAATATTTTATTTATATCCCATAACATGTTATCAAGTGTCGCTAAGGTTCACTATTCCATTCATCAAAAAGGGATTCTCGACCTAAAGGCGCGGAAATGAGGTCTTTATAAATTAATTACACACATAACCCCGAGGTCAAGAGATAATTCTGACAACTGAGACATGAACCCGGATCACTCAAATACACATTATTTATCTTCCATTATAACACGCTCTGTCATTTTGAACTGTCTCTCCCAGTGAAGCAAACAGTTTGTACAGTTGGATTTAAAAGAGCATAAACATAGGGGTTTTCACTTCTAGAAAATAACAATAATAACTTACTTTTCGCCGATGATTTGGTCTTACTACACCATGATGAAGATCTGTTACAATTGGCTGCTTACAAACTAAATGCAATATGTAGCGATTATAATTTTAAAATTTCAATAAGTAAAACAAAAGTAATGGCATTTTGTGGAAGAAATACTCTGCGTGCAAAAATAGTAATTAGAGACGAAATTATTGAACAAGTATCCCACTTTAAATATTTAGGATGTGACATCAGCTATGGGTATGATAAAGATATTGAACACAAAACACATCAGTTTCAAGCTATTTGTGGTACAATAAATATAACATTGAATAATAAAGCCCATAAACAAACAAAATTAAAATTTTATAAAACAATAGCTGTCCCTGTCCTTTTTTTATGGGAGTGAATCTTGGGTTACCACTCCCAAACAAGAAAGTAAAATCCAAGCAGCAGAGATGAAATTTTTAAGAAGAGTAAAAGGCTGCACTAGAATGGACCAGATATGAAACGAGGATATCCGTGAAGAACTGCAGATCTACTCCATAAAAGAAAAGATATTTAACAACAAGATACAGTGGAAAGAACATGTAGAAAGAATGGAAGAAAGAAGATTACCAAATAAAATCTTCCATTATTTTCCAAGAGGAAGAAGAGATGCCGGGCGTCCTCGGAAGAGATGGTCTTAGATCTATTAGTGAAGACGGAACAGGCAACTCTTGCCTAAACCAGGAAGTGAAGAAGAAGAAGAAGAAAATAGCAGTGGTCTTATGTAGTAGTTCTGCTAGTAAACATGTCCATTTATGTGAGATTGTTTTATTAGTTAATTTATTTTAATTCACCTACAACTTCTCAAGAAGGTGGGAGCCCGATTTAAGAAGAAATACCATTATGGAATGTATAATTATCAGTTCCCTGCATGGTATCTTTACCTTGTCGTGGTGGAGTGGCTTGCGTGCTTAAATGATCCTGAGAGCTATGCCGGCGGTAGCATTGCTGCCGATAGGGTTACCCATGCCGGACTGGTCGAAGGTGATAAGCCAGACGAAAAAAGTACCTTGGGCGAAAGAGTGACGATATTTCGCCGTAAAAATACAACCGTCAAGAAATGCGGACATGGGTTCATCTGGGGTAACATTTTCCGGAGGTCAAATAGTCCCCCATTCGGTTCTCCGGGCTGGGACTACTTCAGGGAACCCATGCCAAAGGCTCAAAGGCCAACACGCACACACTATTGAGTAACACTAAGAAATTAGGACTGGAAGTAAATATCAGTAAAACTAAATATATGGTCACACGTAGAAATTCAGTATATAATGGAAATGGACAGCTAATGACAAATGAGGGAAATTTTGAGGAAGTGGCTGAATTCAAATACCCAGGAACAATGATCACAAATAGGAATGAGATGCACATAGAAATTAAACATAGGCTCAATTCTGGAAATGCGTGCTATTATGCATTGCAGAGACTTTTGATGTCCCAACTCCTTTCAAAAAACGTTAAACTGAAAATATATAAAACTATTATTCTACCAGTTATATTATATGGGTGCGAAACATGGACTCTTACTTTAAGGGAGGAAAGGAGATTACAAGTATTTAAGAATAAAGTTCTTAGGAACATTTTTGGACTAAAGAGAGATGAGCAGACAGTTGAATGGAGAAAACTACATAACTGTGAACTACATGGTCTTTATAGGAAGCCAGATATAATAAGAACAGTTAAGTCACGTAGACTGCGATGGGCAGGACATGTGGAACGAATGGGGAATGAAATACGGCGTGGAAGCTTCTTGTAGGAAAACCAAAGGGAAAATGCGTAGTTGCTAGACCAAGAATGAGGTGCGAGAATAAAATTAGCCATGATTCGAAGAAAGTAAATTATACAGAGGATGTTTGGAAAACGTTAGCTCAGGATAGGGATGTACGGAGTGATTATGTCCGAGCGGCAATGAATCTATGGGTTCGATAGTACCTGTCAGTTAGTTAGTTCTTACAAGTTAGGGAAATGCTGAAAAGGAAATGAGGAAATTGAACGTAACGGATATGGAAGTTGGATCACATTTCGATGTGTTCATCTCGCGCCCACACGTGTATTGAGGAAATGCAGTTGCGTGGTTATTACATAACATCTAGCGGTGAAACTTGTGCAAGTTGCTCCGGTTGGTTGCTAGATGGATCCACGCACCTTCGTGAAAGTGAAATTGCCTTTCTCTTGTGTCCGCTCAGAATTCCTGTATCTGCGTCATTTTATTTTTTTCCTTCTGAGTTTTCACTCACTAAATTCTCTATGTTTACAAATATCGTAAATACTTTGTTTTTTAAATTATTTTTCACTGAGAGTAATTAATATTATAATTACAAAGAAATAAACGTAATCTCAGTCAAAACATAAATTTATTGTGTCGACGTTTCAATCTCCTGATGTGAGATCATTTTCAACACGTGGTTGTTTATAATAATAGTTACCATCACCAACACAATTACTTTTTTTATAAATATATGTATACAATATTTAATTAATGTTGGGAAGTAAACATTATGAGGTATAATCATTAAAATTCATCGGAGAACATATTGTTTAAACAACTCACCTCATAGGATTCATGCTTCCATGATATCGCGGTTTCAAACATAATCATGTTCATCGACAGTCGGAGTTATGGCTGACGATGAACATGACTATGTTTGAAATCGCGATATCATGGAAGCATGAATCCTATGAGGTGAGTTGTTTAAACAATATGTTCTCCGATGAATTTTAATATGTATACAAATTCAAATGAATACATTTAAAATTCCAATTTATAATTAAAATTATTTTAGCAAGGAATCATATGTTCCACACCATTCATTTAAATCTTTTTGTTTATTTAATGGTTTATTTTGTTATTTTTTATATAGGCCATTTCTGCTATTAATCTTTGTTGGTAATTATTTTCTTTGTGTAAAATGTTTATGTCATTCCATTTCATTTTATGATTTTGATTAATTATATGTTCACTGATTCACCGCTGTGGTCTCGAGGTAGTGTGCTGCCTTCTCACGCAGCGGGCCCGGGTTCGATCCCCGGTCGGGGCAGTTTTTCTGGGTGATGTTTTTATCGGGGTTTTTCTTCACCTGTAAGACAAATGTCAGGAAAACTTTAAGGCCCAAACGGTAACCGAAATCATATGGCCATCATCATCCTTCACCGGTGTGGAAAGCAACGGGAAGCTACCACACTTACATCTCCCTAGTAAAGCTGAAAGCATAGCATGAAAATGCTATGGTTGCAGTGAAGGACCTGCTTTCGGGCAGAATTACTATGGATGGATATCTTCACTGATTACTGAAAGTTCTGCACTTGGTGAACTGATGTTCTTTTTATGTTCGTTGATTCTTTTTCTTATAAATCTTTTTAAAAGCCTGACCAGAGGCTATAAGATGGCAGCCCCATCACTGGTGTTGCCTTCCTTTGGCCAGCAACCAATCGAAGGGACTATTATTATGCTTTCAAGTCTTATACGAGAATTTCGCGGAAGGATCGTACTATTTAGGCTGGAGGGAAAATGTTCTATAGGATCGTAACAGGCCTTGGCCTAATACTTGGAAGGAAGAAGAAGAAGATAAATCTTTTTGTTTGGCCTACATAAGACTTTTCACAATCACCACATTGCATTTTGTATAGAACACCTGTCAATTTACAAGTATCGATTTTGTCTTTGCCAGTTTTTATTAAATTTCCTTCAAGTTTATTAGCAACACTTTGAGCAAAAACAAATTTTAATGTTTTCAATTTCTTTTCCAATCTTTGATTTAAACCTTTTACATAAGGTACAGTAAATTTATAAACAACCAAGTCTTGAAAATGATCTCACAACAGGAGATTGAAACGTCGACACAATAAATTTATGTTTTGACTGAGATAACGTTTATTTTTTTATAATTATAAAATATCGTCCACTGCTGTGGTCTCGAGCTTGCTGCTGTCAGGTAGAAGGCCCGGGCTCAATTCCCGGTTGGGGCTAGTTTCCTGTGTGATAGGGATTTTCTTTGGGGTTTTTCCTCAGCTGTAAGACAAATGTGAGGAAACTTTAAGGCCCAAACTATCCCCGAACATCATTATTGTCATAATTAACATATTAATTAAGTTTAGGATTAAGTCCTCTCCTGGCGCATCATTACCATCATCACCTATCATATATCATCGGGGCAGCGTAACTCCGCCTTCCAGGCGCCCCAACCTCAGAAGTGGCTTATAATAACGCCGTGTCAGGAGAGAATACCAGAATATCGATATGATAATTTGGTGGCATCTAATAAAAAAGCAATCTCAATAAAGTATTCACCTGAACAACAGCAACAATAATACTGTCATAACACGAAATTTAATAAACTGGATTTATTCTATGTTTAACCTCCGGAAACCAAAGCTCCGGGGCCCGGATCCGGACCGCGGTCCGCCAATTGGTGACCCCCGTGATAGAGGAATTTAATAAGTAGGGCAAGGCAATTAATGATTTTGCATCTTTTTCTTACGAAGGTTGAAACATTGTTTGCATATATGAAAATGTACGGCATTAAAAAAAGCAATTCGTTAGGCTATTTTTTTTGCATTTTCTTAACTTTTTTTAGGGATAGGTCATTTTTTGGCAATTTTTAGGTCATTTTGAGCATTCTTTTTACACTTTTCCGGAAGGCTGTGACATTATTTGTATTTTGAGATTTGTATTATAATCAAGTATTTTTCCTTGTCAATACAATTTCTTGGAATTAAGTAGTTGTTTTGCTAACTACTACCCCTGTTTTTCAAGGTATGTGGATAATGAACTTGCCCACTTCTAGGAATTTGATTCAATTTCTTAGAGCTTATGCTAGCTTCTACCCTTATTCTGATTGTTAACTGCAATTCAAAATTGCTGTAAAAGTGCACTGTGTAATTGAAATGGATTTTCTGCAATAAAAGGTGCTGTAACATGTATGTTTAATACTTTTCTTTTAATATTTTGATGTTAAGTTAATTTTATGTAATTCAGTAATCAAGTGAGTACTCAATCTAATAAATAGTATGTTTATTGGTATTCTTAACTTATTCGCCTTTTTTTTCATTTTATAGGTCATTTGTTGTATTTTTTAGGTCATAAATGCATTTTTTACCAATCTATAGGTAATTAAATGCCTTGCTCTATTAATAAGGTTTGGGTTTTGAAACAGAAATAAACAGACAAATATTGTTACATTAAAATGTTGTAATGTATACATTACACGCACACACGCACTGCGTTTTAAATAACTTCACACACACACGCACAACACTTTGTACTGTTCTCATGTTTATCTCGCACATTCACTGTTAAAGGGCTCCAGCAACACAGCAATACATTTCTGTGGTTTAAATTTTATCCCTAGATTTCAAAGTCGTCAGAAAATTTCAACAATATTCCGCGCGACAACAATGTGACGTCATCATGCACGCTTTTTGATCCACAACAGATGACTGTGAGAAGTTTTTTTTTTTGCGAACTTATTTAATAATATCTAATTATGTATTAAGTAGTGAAATTTATGGTAAAAAAACTAAGTTATTTGTATCGTCCGGCCATGACACAAGGCAGGATAACGTCTGCCGGGGCCGCTACTCTTTATATATAAAAATTCAACATGTATATGTTTGTGCTCTCAAAACTCGAAAACCAGTCGGCCGATTGATTTGAAATCTTGACACAACGTTGCATTCGAATACGCACGTGTTTTTATAGCGTGTGTATTTTCTAAAGCGATTAGGTATAGGAATTCAACTGAAGCGAAAATTTAAAAATCGCTATAGCGGTCACAATTTTTAATTTTCAACAACGAAACTCAGTATATGGTATTAAAATAAACCGAGGTAGGTACTCTCCAAAATTCAGCAAAATCCGGCCTTTAGAAGTGATGGTTTACTTGAAATCCGAAATTAAAAATTGACTGTAACAACCGTAACCGCCATGTTTGGTTGGTTGCAGGGTATACCATACGATTTAATTAACCTATAATTTTATTTTTACTTATTCAACTAAAAATAGAAATTTATTTAATTTACTTGGCCGTAGCAGCGAACACCTGATATTACCTAGTTGTTTAACATTGTTATTTTATCAATATATAGACCCTAAGTAAACCATGGGAAACTTAATAATTTCATTTTGTATGTAAACAAACAATTTTACTTAATACAAATTATTTAGACATTGTCGACCGCGGTGCACCAGTGGTTATGTTCCTTGCCTCTTGTCCCTAGAGTCGCGGGTTGAAACCCGGCCGGAAACGATTTTTTAGGATGGAAAAATCCAAGCAACAAGTCTTCCGAAAGGGGCTTTAAGCTATGGATCCCGAGTTTAAAGATTTTCAGCCTCGTAAAAGAACGACAAGCCTGAATAAAAATTGCTCTGTGTAAAATTTAACTTAGGATATTTAAAGCTGAAGCGGATGTGTTGGGCTGGGCCCTTTTTCCACTGACTACGCGTCCCTCAGCCACACCTGGATGGGTATCTTGAGGAAGGCCGCGTTAAGGAACTCCCTGAAGTAGCGCGAGATGGTGATGGACGCTGCGGGTTTCATCTCTTTTATTATCTCGTCTGCGTTCTGGTTGAGGAACTGGTTCATCGCCTCCCCTGAAACATAGTACATAGTCACTGTTCTGTAAGGTAATGCACAAACCTCTTGAAGAACTGTGTAACATTGCCTCAACTCCGTTGTTCCTGTTTTGAAAACATTGTAGCAACACTACATTAGATCACCAGCTAACACGAGGCTCTGTTCCTTTCATCAGTTCACATGTACATGATGTGGCAAAGGAGAGTCCATATGTTCTGAGGTAAGGTAGGTATATAACTGACTTGTGCTAGCAGTGACATTACAGCCACGAGCTGACAAGAAGGCGAGCGGGGCTTGAAGAGAGGGAGACTGTTATCGCTGTGAATCCCCGGTGCACGCGGTTCTATGCATTGAACTGTATTATTCATTCACAAACCCTGTGCTCTTTTCTTGCAGTCTTCCTGCAGATAGTACTATTTCGTTTTCATTACAGTGTTTATAAAGATGGTGTTGTATTCGTCCAGAAACGCGATTAATATTTTGAGAACACGTACAACTAAGATGCTTGCGATAGAAGTCACTCTAGTATTACGTCGCGCATTCCTTACGCTCAGCTTCTCGTCAGCTCTTGTCTGTAGCTTCCGTCGCGTGACGTCTATAGCAGTGTTGCCACTACTAAAATTGCATCCCTCGTATAATCCAAATATCGAGATGGCGCTGCTGTGAATTGAGAAGCAACAAGGCACTGGATCGAATTTCTGTGTAGGTTTGGAATGTTAGATACATTAAATGGAATGTAATAAACAGGTAAAAGAAGAAATGAGACAGGCGTGTATATATTACCCAGAATGTTGCCGTCGTTGAGGTAATCCTTAATTCTGAACCTCGACTTGCCGAGGTTGAAGTCAACCAGCAGTTTCTCAGTGCGCATGTACTGGTTACCGTCTTCTAACGTCACTTCCTTCCCCAGGATCTTGGTAACAGCTGCGATGTCATCTGTAAGTACACACTATGATTATAGAGGGTGAACTATTTTATATCAGTAACCATATTAAGAGTGCTGCTTATGCAATCAAAAATTAAGAACTTTTAACACAAGTGTCATATCCACGCTCTTAAATGGCTGTAAAACCTGGAAAATAACTTCTTCTTCCTTTCAAGTATTAGGCCAAGGCCTGTTACGATCCTATAGTAAATTTTCCCTCCAGCGTACCTCGGGAAATTCTCGTATGAGACTTGAAAGCATAGTAATATTCCCTTCGATTGGTTGCTGGCCAAAGGAAGGCAAGACCAGTGATGGGGCTGCCATCTTATAGCCTCTGGCCAGGCTTTTCTGGAGAAGAAAAGAAAACAAAGGAAAGAAGAAATGGAAGAAAGGAAAGACTCCCTAGCCCTCGGATGCCCTAATAGTGTCAGGGTTGAAAAAACAAGAGTTAACCAAGAGAGGTTAGATAGTAAAGTTAAAAGAGTGCAAAACACAAGTAAGTGGGAGAAATGTTTTGCTCAGCTTGGGCACCTTGTGGTCGCCATCCACATATCTCCTAGATGAGGACCCCTGAGGGGCTGGAAAATAACTGAAACCATCATCAGTCAACAAGTTTTCATTCATAGTTGTTTACGAAACATATTAAAAATATTCTGGCCGGTCAAGATATCTAATGAAAACCTATGGTTAAAACCAAACAAAAAAAATAGTTGATTCATTGACTTAGGCTTTCACGGCCGGAGTTGTTATGAAAATCCTGAAGAAGATTTTCGGGCTGTTGGCCGTGGTCTTGAGGCTTGTAGTTCCCCGACGTTTCGTCCTACATCCTCAAGGATTATCTTGTCCCAGTCTCAAGACAACCCTTGAGGATGCCGGACGCAGTCTCTGGCGAAACGTCGGGAAACTACAAGACCACGGCCAACCGCCCGGAGATCTTCATAAAATACTTGAACTTGAAATTCGGCGGAGGAAGTGGGGGTGGCTGGGACATACATATCGCTTACCTCCAGATAACCCCGTCAGGATGACATTATATTGGAACCCACAGGGCAGTAGGGCAATTGGCAGACCCAAGTGTTCTCACAGAAGATAAAAAGAAGGGGAAGACTAGGAATGTTATAATGGAGCTGGCCAAGAATAGAGTCAGTTGAACAGCCCAGTGTTCCACGCATGAATGATGGGAACTTTGATTGAACCATATTAATAAATACAATATGTACACAATGTCCAACTGCAGAACATGTTCCGCACTTCCTCGAGAATTATTTACTAGACAATATTGCGCGCACTCGATCTTCAGCTGTGAAAAGGAACATTACGTTGGTTATAAATTGTGTCTAGAATTTGTATTTATTAAAAGTTAAGATTGCATCTGTTTGTGTATGGAACCAGGAAAGAAGGCAGTCAGAAGTCTTTCTTTTGATTATACTGTGTTTCAATCTTAACTTTCAGCACATAAAAACCCGATCCCTGAGTACAATACTTACAGAAGACGGCCCAGAACTCTCCCTTGCTTCTCACCGGGAAGAGCAGAATGTTGCCCGTGACCTCGTAGCTGCCCGTAGCTTCGATCCTCGGCAGTGACAATCCCATGTCTATGCGGTATTTACTGATGTCTGACCTGCCATGTTACACACACTCCATTAGTAAAATACATCCACAAAATGAGAAGATACGAGGGCGGATCGGAAAGTAACGCACAATAATTTTTTTTAAAAAAGTTTAATAGTAAAAAAAAGGAAAAAAATCACAAATGAACCTACTTTTCGACATAGTCACCAACTTTCTCAACACATTTTTCCCATCGTGTTACCAGTTTCAATATGCCCTGTTCGTAGAAGTCCGTTTGGTTGGAGTGTAGCCATCTGCGCACTGCTGATTTCACTTCCACATCTGTCTCAAAGCGTTTGCCGGCCAGGAATTTCTTCATGGGACCAAACAGATGAAAGTCCGATGGTGCAAGATCCGGACTGTATGGTGGATGCTGGAGCACCTCCCAACCAAATTCGGCGATTTTCTGACAAACGACAGCAGCAACATGGGGGCGAGCATTGTCATGAAGAAGTTTAACGTTAATGTTGTGACGTTTGTCACGAATGGCACGACGCAACTTCACCATAGTTTTAATGTAGGCCGCAGCATTCACAGTGGTCCCGTGTTCAGCAAAGTCCACCAATAAAACACCATGCATATCCCAGAACACTGTCACAAGCAATTTCCTGGCAGATTGAGTCACTTTGAATTTTTTCTTTACTGGGGAACCAGCATGTTTCCACTCCATTGATGCCTGCTTTGTTTCGGGCGTGTAGTGGTACGCCCACGACTCATCACCTGTGACGATTCCTTCCAGAAAGTCATGTCCTTGTGCGGTGTACCGCGTTAAGTGGTCCAAGCTTGCCATCATTCGCTGGCCCTTGTGGTCGTCTGTCAGGTTCTTAGGCACCCAGCGAGCACTAACTTTACGGAATTTCAAATTTTCATGAACAATATCGTACACCGCACCATAGGAAATGTTGAACTTCTGCGATAAGGCTCGCAGTTGCACACGCCGGTCGTTCAGAATTGCCGCCTCAATGCCTCTGACATTCTGCGGGATTGCTGCTGTTGTCGGCCGGCCGGAGCGTGGCGAATCACTAAGGTTCACGCGTCCCTCTTGGAAGAATGTGCACCACCTGGAGACATTACTACGGTCCATACAATCATCCCCATACACGCCACGCATGTCCCTGTGAATTTCACTGGGTTTATGCCCTTTGGCCCACAAAAATCGAACAACACTTCTCTGTTCCTCACAGGTGGACGACTGTAGCATGCGCGCCATCTTTGTTGCATAGTTCAAGCTTCTCTCGCAAGAGGTGCACCTGATAAAAATACCATCTGTAGTGAAAACTTCAAACTATATCTCTGTGAAATTTCAACATTCTAGCTGCAATACCAAGGCAGACAAAAATTATTGTGAGTTACTTTCCGATCCGCCCTCGTATTTATTTATGTACCAAAGGATTATCATGATTATTACGTCCTGAGGGCGACAGGTCGCCTTTGTACTGAGGGTGTAATAACTAATAATACCCATGGTGTACACATAATTTTACAATGAAAATGAAGGAAATGATTATTGAAACATGAAATTCACATAATCAAATTATTTGTTCGTCGCTTTTTATATACAACAATTAACTTTGTTGCTAACGGACTTGTATCGAGGGAGTTTATTTATTCAGTAATACATTCAAAATGGAAGAATATGTAATTTTTTTCAGAAGAAATTTGTGAATTGGCAAGAGAACTGAACGAAACTTACTGCCCGGGAAGACAAGAAAAATATACTTCAACGAATATTATATTATTTTTAGTCTGATCATCTTACCTCAATATTAATGTTGATTTGTTCTTGAACATGTTTCAAAACAATTCTGTTTTATCATCAGCTTGTCCAGACTGGTTTGATTTATGTTGCATTATGTTGCACAACCTGGATGTCGACGTCAGCTCCATACTGTGGTTGGCCAAAGAACCTCCAAAAATTCAGACACTAAATTATTAAAACAGTTAGAAAAAACAAAATAGCTATTTGGGAAAAAAATCTATATTCAGAAGAACAAAAACAGAGTTATGAATTTTGAAATACCGACGGAGCGTGACTTTGTTTGGAGGTTCTTTCGCCAACCATAGGATGGAGCTGACATCGACATCCAGGGTGTGCAACATAATGCAACATAAATCAAACCAATCTGAACAAGCTGATGATAAAACACAATTGTTTTCAAACGTGTTCTAGAACAAATCAACATTAACATTGAGGTAAGATGATCAGACTAAAAATAATATAATTAAAATAACCTCAAAATATAACTTCCTAAAATTAAATATGAACGAATATGATTTTGTGAAGATGATGAATGATAGACATGTGGTGCCACTTTTAACCGCCTGATGAGTGAATTCTGTAGAGAACTATCAACGATAGAAACATTGTTCCTAGACAACGTCGCATTTTACGGGAAATAAGTTTCAACACAACTTAAGATGGTACCGATAATTAAAAATGTAATCGATTTATTATTTTATTTATGATATATATATATATATATACCTATCTAATCAGACGTTTACGTTATTTCCATGATGTCGATAGATATCCTTTATTTACAATTTCATCATGAGATGAATTCATGCTCCATGCTGACTCACCTGTAAATTCGACTGTTATTTGCACATTATGAATGGCTAATGTGGGATGTTTTTCCACTAAACTCTTTTAAAACATTGATAATAATTTGTTTCTCTGCAGTTTTCAAATGAAACCCCCAGTTGGCGGAACAAAAATGAGGTGGGAGAATAACATTAACTATGATTTGACGGAAGTAGATTATACAGGGGATGATTGGAAAGCATTGGCTCAGGATAGGGATATGTCCGCGCGGCCATGAACTTAAGGGTTCGATAATAACAGTGAGGTAGTTAGTTAGAACTTTTCAAATGCTTTCCTTTCCGATGGCTTAGAAATTTTATGGTAGGTGTCATTTTGAAACAATCGAAATTTCAACGAATTCTGCATTGAGCAAGAAAAAAATGCTTATGCAATCTATTAAAATTGAAATTAAGTATTTTAAAAATCTCCTACTTAACTTATATAGATATGTGCTAGATAATACACTTTTTATTACTTTGATTACCTTTATTTCGGGTGTTAGAGACCGAACTACATTTTCTTACGTAATCAACTATTTGTATCATTCACAGAAGTGTTACTCTTATGATGCATGAAGAGAAAAATAAATATACGACGAACAGTTGTATATTAATTTTTTACTGTATAGACTAACTTATTCACTTCGACCAATTTTTATGAAACCACAGGTGGGCAACATAGATAGGTTTGACGGTAGACTATTTCGTTAAAATAATTCATGTCAGGAATATGAACTATAGTTACAAGTTCGAGTGGTTTTATATAGTTTGTGAATGATCATGGTACCCAGCACCGAGCCCTGCGGTATAAACATATTTGTGTTACTTGATCCAGTTGATGGTGTAATTGCTTGGTCCATTGATGGTCATGTTGGTGAAGGCCGCTCGCACGCGCACTGCTCCGTGCCCATTCTCCATGGCAAGGCGCGGTATGACGAGAGGCTCCATTGGTGGCACGTTGATGTCCGGAATCCCTAGTGATAAACAAGTGCACAATGTACACATGACTGTAAATAGGAGTTAGATTAGGGGGTTGTAGATGTGGTGGTGCACTTACCCTTAGCTACGTACGAGCGGAGGTGGTTGAACCCTATCTTAATGCAGGTGTTGATGTTAGGGTCGGACCTGTTGCAGGGTTTCACGTACTCCGCTGTAAAACAACACAAGTAAATTGTTAGGTAGACAAGCAAACAGATGTAGAATGTCTAAATACATAGATAGATTTTAGATATGTTTGTATTAGTGGTTCAAATCTTTGGAGAATGAAGAAGGCCTACAACTCAATGGTATTAATAAGCTGTTAGTTTATGCTGGTGTTGGTCTTAGATCTATTAGTGAAGACGGAACAGGCAACTCTTGCCTAAACCAGGAAGTGAAGAAGAAGATTGGCCGATAGCGAGGAGATACTAAAGGACAACACGCACGCTCTATTGAGTAACACTAAGAAATTAGGACTGGAAGTAAATATCAATAAAACTAAATCTGTGTTCACACATAGAAATACATTATATAATGGAAATGGACAACTAATGACAAATGAGGGGAATTTTGGAGAAGTGGCTGAGTTCATATACCTAGGAACAATAATTACAAATAGGAATGAGATGCACAATAAATTAAACAGGCTCAATTCTGGAAATGCGTGCTATTATGCATTGGAGGGACTCTTGTCGTCCCAACTCCTTTCATAAAACGTTAAACTGAAAATATATAAAACTATTATTCTACCAGTTATATTATACGGATGCAAAACATGGACTCTTAATTTAAGGAAGGAAGGAGATTACGAGTATTTGAGAATAAAGTTCTTAGGAAAGTTTTGGGCCAAAGAGAGTTGAACAGACAGGTGAATGGAGAAGACTACGAAATATATATTATAAGAACAGTTAAGTCTCGTAGACTACGATGGACAGGGCATATGGCACGAATGGGGAATGAAATTGATATATGGAAGCTGGCACATCATGGCTTGGTATGGGAAGCTGGCACATCATGGCTTGGTATGGGAATCTGGCACACCTATGATTCCTTAGTACACCTACCCTCGGGCAGAACACTGTAACTGCTAACAAAGGAGAGGCTGCATATAGAGAGATGCGTGGACTTTTATCCCCAAGTTGGGAGATGTCGTGAAGGAATTGAATTGCTGTCACGTTGGTTACGCAATGTTGAGTTTGCACAACCAGGAAGCTGGTGGAATTTAATTTTATTAAGAAATAACATGACAATCGAGTATTCTCTATTGTTTACGTAACGTTTACACACACACACACACACACACACACACACACAAGGAGGGCCTAGCAGAACGCTATGTTACAATTTACATAGCAGATAAAGAAAGTAAAAGTTTTGAGTTAGTAGCGCCGTACTGTAGCGGCAACTTCTCTGACACATGTGTTGTGCGTTTTGCTGTATCACGATATCTAGGCGCTTTGTAATTCAGTCATTCTTAAGTATGTTTTAATTTCACCCATACCTGGAAAAAGCTGGTACAAACAACACAGGTCGACATATCTTTTTTTTTTCTTTCCCCAGTGAACTTTATCCCTTTTATAATTATTTAAAAGGCCGCGGTGGACTAGTGGTTATGCTCCTTGCCTCTGGTCCCGAGGGTCGCGGTTTCAAACCCGGCCGGGGTCGATACAATTTTTTAGGATGGAAAAATCCAAGGAGCAATTCCTCCGGTAGGGACTTTAAGCCATGGGTCCCGAGTCCTGAGAGATTTTCAGGCTCGTTAAAGATCCTTTAACCTGAATGAAAGGCCTCTAAGCAAATTTATTTACTAACACCGAATTTTCCCCCCGTCCTAGTACTCTACCTTGATTTCCTAGATGTCAGTATGAGGCGGAACGCTGACCACGGACCACTCAACTGACATCTATAAGAAAACAAGTGTAAGTAAATTAACATGGTTCAAATTCTTCCCTGTAGGGGGAGAGCGCTTAAAAATCTCTGTTAATGGAAAACATGGGCTTAGAAGAAGATTTAAAACAAACATAGTCTATTATAGCTGATAGATGTCCACCGCTGTGGTCTCGAGGTAGCGTCACGCAGCAGGGCAGTTTTTCTGGGTGAGGTTTTTATCGGGGTTTTTCCTCATATGTATGACAAATGTCAGGAAAACTTTAAGGCCCAAACGGTCCCCGAAATCATATGGCCATCACCATCATCATCACCCTTATCATTATCATCATCATCCTTCCCCCGGTGTGGAAAGCAACGGGAAGCTACCACACCTACAATTCCCTAGTAAAGCTGCATGAAAATGCTATGATTGCAGTGAAGGACCTGCCTTCGGGCAGAATTACTATGGATGGATGGCTAATAGAATGAAGAATCAACCTATCTTGTTATTATCATATGAAAAGGCATAGAGAACCGTACAAATATATATATATATATATATATATGATATGAAAAGAAAAATGAATGCCTGAGTCGGGATTTGAACTCGAGTCTCTAAAGTCTGTACCTTTAGCGCTCTAACCAACTGAGCTACCCAAGAATTCCAACACAAACATACAATTTTCTTATACATGTAGTATTCTCAATTCACACAAGAGGTAGCGGAAATTTGTTCCAACTGACATCTAGCGGCTAACATAACAGTGAAGATTTTTTTTAATTTGCTTAACTGTTATGTTAGCCGCTAGATGTCAGTTGGAACAAATTTCCGCTACCTCTTGTGTGAATTGAGAATACTACATGTATAAGAAATTTGTATGTTTGTGTTGGAATTCTTGGGTAGCTCAGTTGGTTAGAGCGCTAAAGGTACAGACTTTAGAGACTCGAGTTCAAATCCCGACTCAAGCATTCATTTTTCTTTTCATATTATATTTGCCTTCATTGCCAAATGTCAAATATATATATATATATATATATATATATATATATTGCGACGAAGCAAACATGGCGGTTGGTAGAAACACAAAAAGTGGTTATTGTGAGTTATCCGTAAAAGATAGACACATGCTATCGTGGAGTTTGTTAAGATATACAATTCTGTGTACATTAATTTAATGTATTTGTTATGGTTTAGGCAGCGTAAGCCATTTAAGCGTCCAAAAAGCGACATTTTTAGTGCACCAATGCACTTTTTTTTAGCTCCGGCCCTATAGTACCTACGACAGTATGTTTTATATCTTGTTCTTCTTCATTCTACGGGCTAGGCAAACTGCCTGTTCCGCCTCACAGTTGTTCTGTCCATCTTCCTATATTCTTTGATCCTCTTGGCTTGTAGTTAAATGCTGCTCTTGGTAATCTTGTTACATTCATTCTTTCTACATGTCTAATTCATTTATCTATATATTCGTTGATTTTATCATTCAATGGATATATATTTAACTCTGTTCTTATATCTTCATTCTTTATTCGACCCAATCTTGTGCAGCCTTTTGTTCTTCTAAGGAAGTTCATTTCTACGGTTTGTATTCAGCGTGATTCAGAAATGTGGCTACACGTTTGATCGCATTTGTGACGAAAATAGTATTATTATTAAAGGAAATATGATGTTATCATTGGAAAGGGAATCCTTCAAATTACAACAATAGAAGAAAACAAATAATTTACAACAACACTAAGCAAGTCACTTTATTGCTTCAAACTGTTCGCCACAATTCTCTTTTGTTGATTCTGCATCTGTGCTAATACGAGGCCTTCCAGGTGGTTTGATTTTCTGCATTCTTCCCGTTTCCAGCAGTCGTTTTCTCCACTTCCCCACAGTCGACGGCTGCAATGCTACGTTAAACTCACGTCTTGCCAGTCTTGCGGCCTCGCGACCCTTAGCATAGGCCTACGTTATTGCCCATGCTGCAATTGTAATTTGCTGTTGCATATTCAGCGCCATTTTGACTAATGCCGTAAGTTCTACACTGGTTTTGATTTTATTCCATTATTGTAATTTGAATAATTGCCTTTCCAACGGTAATTTCATATTTCCTGTAATGGTAATATTTTCATCACACAACGCGATCTAACGTATAGCCATATTTATGACTCACCCCTTACTTTGTAATTTTTTGGTCATTATCCAAGTTTCACTCCCATAAAGTAATGCAGCAAACTGGCAATGTTTTATAAAACTTCAATGTAATATCTAGTCTTCTTAAGTGTTAAAAATAAATCTCCAAATGGTGGTAAAAACCCCATTGAAATCGGTGAGGTAGTTTTTTGAGTCCATAAAAAACAACCTGGCAGACGTTCATTTGTTTGTATGAAGAAGATTATTAGATGTATGGAGAAAGCTACCACCTGCACAAGTGATGATACCCCAAGGGCGTCCGCTTGTGACCTTTCTTAAAGTTTCCCACATTCCTATGTTTATGATCGCTTTAACATCTAGAAGACCTTATTACGAAGCTGTATTTAAATGGTGATAAAAGTAATGAAATTTTACTTTTTTTTCCCCCAAAGAAAGGAAATAAATTATCATAAGTAGTGCCGGGAGCGGTTTCCAATTTATCTAGAGAATTTGGAAATCAAGAGTGGCATTTGTTAGGACTTTTAACGAATAAAATTAAGCTGTTTACTCACAAATCATTATTTAACTATAGTTATTTTAAAATATTTATATATTTAATGTAAACGGTGATGTTTGAAAACAAATGAGAAACAATTGGTACGCTTCATTTGCTTCTCTTGTTCATCACTGCAACCAGATCATACTATTATTTATTGCCAAAAGATCGCAGTGTTGTAAGAATGCACCCTAGGGGACAAATTTGTAACCAACGTTATAGGTATTATTATTATTGATTTCGTACATCTTAATGATGGATAAATCATATTTGAAGAGAAAAATTATACGCTCAGACCGGGACTTGAACCCGGGACCCTTGGTTCTCTAGACCAAGTGCTCTACCAACTGAGCTACCTGAACAAGTACCGATCTAAACACAAATCTTTGTCTATATACATTGTAATTCCCGTCCACCAGATGCTATGAAGCCATGCTTCTATCTTGCAAATGGCGGCTCCTTTTATTAAGAAGACATATTTGGGAATTATACATTACAGCCAGTACGGCTTTTTTTAATGTTTTTATTATTAATTTCATACATCTCAATGATGGATAAATCATATTTGAAGAGAAAAATTATACGCCATTTATAAGAAGAACGTACACAAACAAGCACAAAAACACACAAACAAAGAAAAACACTTTTATTTTATTTTATTTTATTTTATATGACATCTATAGACTTTCACAAACCCGAATTGTATATTTATTGTTTTTTTTTCAATAAAAATTATATGTTGATAGGTCCACCGCTGTGGTCTCGAGGTAGCGTGCTGCCTTGTCACGCAGCGGACCCGGGTTCGATCCCCGGTCGGGGCAGTTTTTCTGGATGAGGATTTTATCGGGGTTTTTCCTCGCCTGTAAGACAAATGTCAAGAAAACTTTAAGGCCCAAACGGTCCCCGAAATCACATGATCTGTAGGAACTGGCAACAGAGAGCATTGGATACAGAAGATTGGAGGTCTCACTTCAAGAAGACCTGGTGGGCTGTAGCGCCATTGGAAGAAGAAGAAGAAGAGGTTGAATTTGAGACTTTTTTGTAAGTGCTTCTGTTAGAGCATATTTCTGAGGTTCGAAGGAAGATCTGCAGTGGAGAAAGGTAAGGCTCGTGCGAGATGTGGCTTAGCCTCAAGCAAAAATGATAAATACAGCGGAGTAGAAAGTTGGTTACGTAAGAGAACGCGGAATTGAGGGGTTTCCCAACTTGTTCTGTACCGTTCATTTGTTTCTTAACTCCGTGCAGGGGTGGGACCTCAACAAATAGCACGTCATGTTGCACAACAATATTAAACACTGCCAAC
The DNA here is from genome assembly GCA_030220185.1 of Diploptera punctata. Taxonomy (NCBI): domain Eukaryota; kingdom Metazoa; phylum Arthropoda; class Insecta; order Blattodea; family Blaberidae; genus Diploptera; species Diploptera punctata. The sequence continues at coordinate 39,598 of JASPKZ010000837.1, read as the reverse complement.
ATTGTTAAGTTAACAATTATTGCAAAAAATAACATTCATATATCGCACAGGCTCAATTCTGGAAATTGTGGCATTATGCATTTCAAAAAACGTTAAGCTGAAAATATATAAAACTATTATTCTACCAGTTATATCATATGGGTGCGAAACATGGACTCTTACTTTAAGGGAGGAAAGGAGATTACGAGTATTTGAGAATAAAGTTCTTAGGAAAATGTTTGGACCAAAGAGAGATGAACAAACAGGTGAATGGAGAAGACTACATAACAATGAACTACATGGTCTTTATAGGAAACCAGATATAATAAGAACAGTTAAGTCTCGTAGACTGCGATGGGCAGGACATGTTGTACGTATGGGGAATGAGAGACGTGCATGGAAGCTTCTTGTAGGAAAACCAGTGGGAAAACGCTTAGTTGGTAGACCAAGAATGAGGTGGGAGAATAACATTAACTATGATTTGAGGGAAGTAGATTATACAGGGAATGATTGGGAAACATTAGGTCAGGATAGGGATGTATGGAGAGCGTATGTCCGTGCGGCCATGAACCTACGGGTTCGATAGTGCCAGTGAGCAAGTAAGGAAGTACAGAACAATTATATAGGCCTATATCTATTATAGGTATATGAACGAATGTGTGCATGTTTTTCCTTTATAAACTTATAAACCGCTGAACTAATCTACATGAAAATTCGAACATTTCTTGTTCGGCGAGTGTTTAGCCGCTATCTATTATACTCTAAAACCATCAGGTGTAGGAGTTCACCTGAAGTGAAAATTTAAAAATCGATGTAGCAGTCATAATTTTTTATGTTTTACAACGAAACTCAGTATGTCCTATTAAAATAAAATAAGGTAAATATTGTCCAAAAATGAGCGAAATCCGACAATTAAAAGTGCAGGTTTACCTGAAATCCGAAATTAAAAACTAGCAACCGCCATGTTTGGTTCGTGTCAGCGTGTACCATACAATTCAATTAACCTTTAATGTGTCATTTATTTAGGCGCAGCAACGCACCCGGGTGTCAGCTAGCGTGGGTTAAAAATAAACTGCGTTTACTTATGTAGGGACACAGGTCACCTGTCTCCAATATTAATGAGAGAGAGGCCAGGCACGTCTTCTCAGTGACTGCATTTAGATTCATTAGACGCACTTGAATGATCCAGTTGTCCTCGCTTATAGATTCAATTAGAATAACATGATCCCACATGATTCTTCTCACGGTTAGACACTTCAGTCTGTTCCGACACTAAAAATACTGTTTATTTTGATCCATCCATCTTGTCAGCGGTCATCCTTGACTACTTCGTCCTTTGACTTTCTATGGTAATTCATGTTTTGGTGTTAAAACAAATGACCCCCAGTCACCAAACAATGATATAAAATCGATTTTAAGTCCGTCGCCGTGGCGTAGTCGGTAGAGTCCCTACCTTCCACTCCGACGATCCGGGTTCGATTTCCGGCGGGGTAGGGGATTTTAAAAAATCTCCACTTTGGGTCTGGGTGTGTGTGTCGTCTCTAATGCTGACATGAGTGAACATTTCCTTATAGAAAAATCAATTTTATTTAACATAGTTCATATTTTATTGTGTCCACCGCTGTGGTCTCGAGGTAGCGTGCTGCCTTGTCACGCAGCGGATCCGGGTTCGATCCCCGGTCGGGGCAGTTTTTCTCGGTGAGGTTTTTATCGGGGTTTTTCCTCACCTGTAAGACAAATGTGAACAAAACTTTAAGGCCCAAACGGTCCCCGAAATCATATGGCCATCATCATCATCATCCTTATCATTATCACCATCATCCTTCACCGGTGTGGAAAGCAACGGGAAGCTATCACACCTACAATTCCCTAGAAAAGCTGCAAAGCATAGCATGAAAATGCTATGATTGCAGTGAAGGACATTCCTTCGGGCAGAATTACTATGGATGGATGGATATTTTATTGTGGCCACAGCTGTGGTCTCGAGGTAGCGTGCTGCCTTGTTACGCAGCGGGCTCGGGTTCGACTCCCGGTCAGGACAGGCTTTTGGGTGAGGTTTTTTTTCCGAGGTTTTTCCTCACCTGTAAGAGAAATGTCAGGAAGCTTAGGACCGAAAATCATCCGACCATCCTTATCATTATCATCATCATCCTTCACCGGTGTGGGAAGCTACCACACCTATAATCCCCTGGTAAAGCTGCAAAGCATAGCATGAAAATGCTGTGATTGCAGTGAAAGACCTGTCCTCGGGCAGAATTACTATGGATGGATGGATACTTTATTGTTTGGTGACTGGATTTTTATACCAGTTATCCATCAAGAAGATTCTACACATCTATATATATTTTTAAAGAAAATGTGAGAAAGTTTGTGATGCGGTGGTTCGCGGACCGCAGTGTGAGGAAGCCGGAGAGTTGACCTAGATAAGAACCGGTCGGACATTCCTACGTTATATAACATTTTGTCGTCTTCCTTCCGTTGTTATGCAACACCGTGTGAATCATAGCGCCGCGCATGAGCAAGATGGCGACGTCCCTGCTTACTCCACGTGACTTGGAAATTTATTAATATTTAATTCCTTCATCATTTTGTATTTTCTGAAAAGTTGGCTCATGACACACTCCTCAGATTATGTTATTGTTTAGTTTGTTATTAGTTATGTTTGCTATTTTTACGTTTTTATCGGCTTTCTTTAGTGTATTGAAGAAAATAACATTTTCAACAGCAAAGTAGTATATAAATTGACTTGTAAGGACTGCAACAAATGTTATGTAGGAAGAACAAACAGAAGTTTTAACATCAGATTTAAAGAACATTTTCGAGACTTTATTCACGCAGAAGGAAAATCAAGCTATGCAAAACACGTTATCCATGAAGGACATCGCATGTTAAATATTGAAAACACCCTAACAGTAATGCACACAGAAAATAATCCAACGAAGATAAACGTACTCGAAGAGATGGAAATCATGAAAGCAGCTCACAACAACGACAATCTGATAAACGAAAACGAACCCAATACATGTAACCCCCTCTACCAGATCTTCAGTGAAACACCAGTTTTGAATCCTGCCGATGATGGGACAAGTCCCGAAAGCGCTACGGTTAAATAACTAAATAAGTTGAGGAGACGGACCTTTCAGGTGAATATTCCATAATTTTATATTTTAATTTTGAATAAACCTCAACGGAACACATCATGAATCTTATAAAAGTTGATTTGCATATTCTCCAACCGTTTCCTTGGTCTCCCAAAATCTCTGCTTCCTTCAGGTTTATAATCAATAATTCTTCTAGGAATACGACTGCAGCTCATTCTTACTATGTATGCAAGCCATTGATGTCTATAAATGAATCCTTTTCTCTAATGATATTACATTTGATTATTTTCTTATATCCTCATTTTTAAATTTACCTAACCTAGTAGAATTCTAAAATGATCTCAGAAACCTAATTTATATACCCTGCAATTTGTTAATGTCATTTTGTGTCATGATACAAGTTTCTGTTCCATATAGTAGAATTGATATTGCTGTCAACGTATGGAACTTGATTTGAGTTTCCTTTCTCGCTTTTCCTTTCAGCGTTCTATTTATTGTACCGCACATCTGTTGGAAAAGAGAAAGGTTATTTCTACATTATATCAAGGGCTTAGGGCAATAACATGATAAGCCACATATAAGGATTTTAATGTTTCAAAACATTATAAATACTAATTGTACAGTATTATTGTTAATACATTGTGTGTCTATATGTTTTAACTTACAAATGATTTTATGGATATTTCAATACATTTATTTGCTATCATTGTAATAAATGAATGTGGCTTATCATGTTATTGCCCTAAGCCCTTCAATTGTATATTTATAAGTTACCTCGCGTCTTAAATATTTGAAACTTGTGACCTGTTCTAAAGGAGTTTCATGGTATATTATATTTGCATGAACACTATATTTTTCTTCGAAAATACATTGTTTTTGTTTTTTGTTCTGAAAATTTAAAATTATATTTCTCACTTTTATTTTATAGTTCATAAATTGGTTTTTGTAGTTAATTTTCATTTTTAGTTATTAACTCTTGATCATCTGTCTTTATAATACAATTTTGGGCAATTTATATACTTGCAATAGTTTTTCTATTTCATTCTCTGAGAATGTCGTCCATTCATATGAAGAAAGGACCAGGCGAGACACCTTGATTTATATCATCACTAGGGCTTGGAACTTCAGAACCTATAAAATTCCTATAAAGACCTAAAATACCTAAAGATATCCTAAAAAGTACCTAAAATAAAAAAAAAAGTAAAAACGCAATCAAAATGGATGAAAATGTTGGTTTACAGCATTTTTAATGAACATCCATCCATCCATCCATAGTAATTCTGCCCGAGGGCAGGTCTTTCACTGCAATCATGGCATTTTCATGCTATGCTTTGCAGCTTTACTAGGGAATTGTAGGTGTGGGTAGCTTTGCGTTGCTTTCCACACCGGTGAAGAATGATGATGATGATAAGGATGATGATGATATCCGGATGATTTTCGGGGACCGTCGGGCCCTAAGCTTCCTGACATTCGTCTTACAGGTGAGAATAAACCCCGAAAAACTTCCCTCAGGAGACTGTTCCGACCGGGAATGTAACACGGGCCCGCTGCCTAAGAATGCAGCACGCTACCTCGAGATCTCTGGGGCGCAAATTAATGAATATAATTACATGTAGATAAAAAGTACACAATTCTAGTGAAACGCAACGTAAGTTGCCAAAAATATTGATTAGGCAGACTGAAAACACACCATCTTTCACACGTTTTTTTTTATTCAACATAGTTTGAAAAAGCAATTCTGTGTTCATTAAAAATAAAGTTCTTGGAGAATTTAGAATTAACGATTTTCCCACCAGAAATGAATTCAGCGAACCCGAAATGGATATCGGGCGGTCACTAGGCTTGTTAAAAATAACGGGATATTGTGTGAGGGTTCAATAATTTCTCGCGAAACAAAAAAGTTTGGAATGTGAAAAGTGTTTGGAAGATAAAACTAGACAGTGTTTTTAAAGAAGTTGGAATTGAGACTAGACTCTGTGGTTTCTTAAATTATACAAATGGTATAAATGTAGTCAAAAGAAAGTAAAGTTGCAAAAAAAATTCGTTAAGACCTAAAAAATGAAAAAAAAGTAGAACAAAGACTAAAAGGAAGAATAGAATCTACCATTTTCTGCCGTACAATGATCCAAATTGTATGTATGCATTAAGGTGGGCCCCGTCTTCACACATAAAATTAAAAAGGATTTTTCCTGCCCTTCCGAGCCCTAATCATCCCTGTATCGGTACATAATTAGCATAAATAATTTAATCGTCAAGGGGTAGTTAATGGTGGACTTTATAGGAAGCCAGATATAATAAGAACAGTTAAGTCTCGTAGACTGCGATGGGCAGGACATGTTGCACGTATGGGGAATGAAAGACGTGCCTGGAAACTTCTTGTAGGAAAGCCAGAAGGAAAACGCCCAATTGGTAGACCAAGAATGAGGTGGGAGAACAACATTAACTATGATATGAGGGTAGTCGATTATACAGGGAATGATTGGAAAGCATTAGCTCAGGATAGGGATGTATAGAGAGCTTATGTCTGTGCGGCCATGAACCTACGGGTTCGATAGTGCCAGTGAGTAAGTAAGTAAGTAAGGGGTAGTTAATGGCCCTTTAAAAACAGACCTTATGTTCATATCTGATCTATATTTGCTCCTTAAATATATGTCGCCCGCAGTGATATAGTACCTTGCATCCGGTCCCGAGGGTCCCAGGATCAAATTCAGCCGGGGTCGATGAAGTTTTATGATGGTAAAATCCAAGGGACAAGTTCTCCGGGAAGGACTTTAAGCCATGGGTCTCGAGTTTGAAGATTTTCAGGCTTGTTAAAGAACCGTAAGCCTGAATAAAAAGGCATCTGTGCAAAATTTAACGGACATTCATCCAAGTAATACATTAGTTGCCTACTATTCGTTTCGGGGCACGCCGTAGCTTAGTGCTTAAGGCAGTACGCTACAAGCTGGAAGGTCGAGGGTTCGAGTTCCAGTGGGATCAGGATTTTTAACTGACCCAAACCCTCTGGCGGCACCATGGCCCTGGGGTCGACTCAGCCTCTAACGGAAATGAATACCAGACGCTTGTTCTGGGGGTAAAGGCGGTCGTCACGCAGGGCTGACATCAGGCCTCTCGAGGCCTGTCGTGGGATCACTTTACTTTACTTACTATATGTTTCATTGAGGCGATGTGCTAACCACATCTCACTGGTTTTCGTCTATAGGTAAATAAGCGTAACTAAATTAGGTTGGTTAAGAAATTCCCTCTAGGGAGCACCCGTGTCTTTATATGGAACGTGTGGGTAATCACATACATACATTGAAGGAATTAAGACAGAAGAGACCAGACGATTTTTACGCAAGAGATGCAATCATCGAATCGGAACTGGATCAAACAACAAAATGCGCAGTGCCTGGATATCACCACAAACTATGCAACATTTCAGACTATCGTGATCCGTCAATCAGTAGAAGAAATACTCAACAGATATAAAAGACCTGTAAACAGAATGGATAACTCAAGAATCCCAAAAATGATGATGCAATATAAACCCAAAGACCATCGATGGCCAGGAAGACCTCTTAAAAGACTGCTATAGGGGACCGAAACAGGTCTACAAAGGCCCAATTCGTGACATTTCAATGTTGTTTAAAGAGATCATATCGCACCTTGGGAAGAAGAAGGCCACAAGGGTAAAAATGCCATAAATTGAGTTAATACTGCTATCTGTTAGAAAAAATGGTTACAAATTTATTTATTTTTGACCACAACTCACGTGCAAGAAAATGGAGACAGAATAAAATTGTGTCCCTGTCAAAATTGAATTTACTTTACCTTTTTTAAAACTTTAATTGCAAATTATTCCCAACTAAACTTTTTACACTTGTGACTGTCTTCTTCCCAAGGTGCAATTTGTGCGCGCTTCTTCCTATTATCATTATTATTATTATTATTATTATTATTATTATTATTATTATCTTCTTCTTCTTCCGTATGGAGTATTGGGTGATGATGCCCGTTCTGCGACTACAAAAACTGATCTTTCCATCGGTTGAAGGGTCTTCCGAGGTCTCTTTTGCCTTTAGGGATGAGGTGGTAAATCATCTTTGGTAAACGGGAATTTGACATTCTCTCGACTTGTTGGAACCATTTAATTTGATAATTTTGTATATGTTCAACCATTTCCCTACTATTCCACTGCATCCTTATCTCATCACTTTTCATTCTATCCCTTAATGTTACTCCAGTTAGTGATCGGAGGAATCTCATTTGTGAACTATTAATGCGGGATTTATCTTTTGCTCGAAGTGTCCAGCATTCACTTCCGTATAGTAGAGCAGGTTTGGCTATGGCATTATGAAATCTCGATTGGATTTCTTTCCTCATTTGTTTTCCAAAATTTCTCCTAATCACACCATTTATTCTGTTATATTTTTCTAAATTTGTTTCCACATCTTTTTTATTATTATTATTATTATTATTATTATTATTATTATTATTATTATTATTAAACCCGCCAAAGTCTGTCCCAAGCCAGGTTAGAAAAGAGTGAGGGGGAGGAGTAACAACCTCGTTAAGAAACCAGGGTCCAGTATGCCCGGCTGATAGTACCCTGTGAGGGCCCCTTATCTAGGGTACAGATACTGCTGCCTTGCAGTTCGTCATTGGTTTCACAAAGGCTAGAGGAAGAAACCTTGACCAAAAATTATCTGGTCCTCCAGGTTGGGGGTTGATGCATCAGCCCAGCTCCCTGTTCGTCACAAAAACCATAACAATGCTAAAAATCCTAAAGATTTAAAGCCGGACGGAAATAAACCAAGACGACAAAATCAAAGGAAAAGGACATTTCTTGTTGGAATATTCGAGGCGTTCAAAATAAAATGGTTGACATGATAGAGGTTATTCAATAGTAGATTATATACGGTATAAGCAATTAAATTGGTATGGGCACGTACGACGAATGCAAGAAGAAAGGTTACCCAGGAAAACATTGGAATGATGTCCACCTGGAAGAAGGAGGAGAGGAAGACCCTCGAAACTCATGGATGCAGGAAATAAGAACTGGAATGAGAGCAAGAGGACCGGAGGACATGGATTGGATGGAGAGAGACGAGTGGAGAAGGAAAATAAAACTTTAGGCACAGAAAGATATCATCATCATAGTACATTCACGAATTTAGGTCATTTGTTGACCTGTTTCGGTCTCAAGAGAAACACCATCCATAAGTCTTTTGAATGGACGTCCTGGTCTTCTTCTTCCTGCAGGTTGATATCTTAACATTTGTTTGGGTATTCTGTGATCTTCCATTCGATGAACATGTTGCATCCATCTTGACTTATAATCAGAAATTTTGTTTTCTAAAGGTTCCATGTGTAATTCTTCTAAGATGTCTTCATTTTTTTGTGATCTAGTAGTGTGTATCCTGCAGTCCTCCGAAGGTATCTCATTTCAGCAGATCTAAGTCTCTGTATATCCTTCTGTTTCAACGTCCATACTTCACTACCATACAAAAGAGTTGGAAGAGCCAGTGTTTTATACACTTTTAATCTTGAATGTTTTTGGACTACAGAAAGATGTGTAAACATTAAAATCTGTATATAAATAAATACATATCTATTTTTTTGAAGTGAGACATACTTGTGGACATAGAGACAGTCCGCGAGATTTAGAAATGTTAATGACGCACTGTAACCAGACACGAATAAAGAGAAACAAATGAAAAGTTAGTGAGCCCGTGCGCGCGTGTCAGAATGTGAACAATTAACAATTAATGATACAGCGACACACTATTGTGTGGCAGGCGGAAGAACTAAGCAGAGCGTTGAACCACTCAATTTCCGTATCTGTCGTTTCCTACAAGTTATTTGCAACCCTTTTCGGACCCCGAAGGACTTTGATTTTCCATGGACAGGTTGATAGAATTTTCCAGTTCAGGATAATCGAGGGATTTAAAGAAAAAGTGCCCCAAGATCAAACATTGAAAATCCTAGTTTTATCTGAAATTATATTCAAAATATCAATAATTATTGAGAGAAATGTTGAACCAAGTATTGTATTTGTTCTTTTTTAGTGTAAAAAAATAATGTTTAGTCCTTCATCTGCAATTAAATGCATTATTTTAACTTAGAAGTCTTACCTTCTTGTAAGCCCATGTTTTCCCTTAACAGAGATTTAGGCGCTCTCCCCCTACAGGGAAGTATTTGAACCATACTAATTTAGTTACACTTGTTTTCGTATAGATGTCGTTTGAGTGGTCCGTGGTCAGCGTTCCGCCTCATACTGACATCTAGGAAACCAAGGTAGTACTAGGACGGGAAAATTCGGTAAATTTTGTTTAGATGCCTTGTCATTCAGGCTTAAGGATCTTTTACGAGCCTGAAAATCTTCAGATTCGGGACCCACGGCTTAAAATCCCTCCCGGAGGGCTTGCTCCTTGGATTTTTCCATCCTAAAAAATTGATCGACCCCGGCCGGGTTTGAACCCGCGACTCTCGGGACCGGAGGTAAGGAGCATAACCACTAGTCCACCGCGGCCGATAGAGTATTATAGGAAGGGGGGGAAAAAAACATTATGGGATTTAATTTTAATCTCCTTGACGACAGGAAATCGGTCGTGAAATCACTGAAGATGAAACCGACTAGATTTTGAAACCGGTTTAGTTAGAAGACGATATGAGGTGAAGTATAAATAATTTTAATTTAAATCTTATGTTACTTTAACTTCAAATCAGTTTTTTTCTCAAAATAGTCAAATATGGATTTGGTCCATTTTTGCCCTGAGCCTCTCAAATTAAACGAACGTCTTGTTTTAGAGGTTTCCCTGGCAAGTAAGAATTGAGATGCCGAACTATTTGAATTAGATGATAGTTTTTCAAGTCTCGTATTCCTCGCGGAATAAGCTCTCCATACATCCCTATACTGACCTAATGTTTTACAATCATCCCCTGTATAATGTATTTCCCTCAAATTATGATTAATGTTATTCTCCCGCGTCATTGTTGGTCTCTAATGACACATGAGAGACATTCTGAGGAAGTGGCTGAATTCAAATACCTAGGAACAATAATCACAAATAGGAATGAGATGCACAAGGAAATTAAACATAGGCTCAATTCTGGAAATGCGTGCTATTATGCATTGCAGAGACTCTTGTCATCCCAACTCCTTTCAAAAAACGTTAAACTGAAAATATATAAAACTATTATTCTACCAGTTATATTATATGGATGTGAAACATGGACTCTTACTTTAAGGGAGGAAAGGAGATTACAAGTATTTGAGAATAAAGTTCTTAGGAAAATTTTTGGAGCAAAGAGAGATGAACAGACAGGTGAATGGAGAAGACTACATAACAATGAACTACATGGTCTTTATAGGAAGCCAGTTAAGTCTCGTAGACTGCGATGGGCAGGGCATGTGGCACGAATGGGGAATGAAAGTCGTGTATGGAAGCTTGTAGGAAAACCAGAAGGAAAACGCCCAGTTGGTAGACCAAGAATGAAGTGGGAGAATAACATTTGATTTGAGGGAAGTATATTATACAGGGGATGATTGGAAAACATTGGCTCAGGATAGGGATGTATGGAGAGCTTATCTCCGCGCGGCCATGAACCTACGGGTTCGATAGTGCCAATTAGTTAGTTAGTTTATTGTTGGTCTACCAACAATGAGGTGGTAGAATAACATTATCCAAGTACTGAGTGAACTTGATTATACAGGGGTTGTCTCCAGTTCAAATGTCAGTACATTTGCATATCATCATCTGGACAAGCTTTTTATATTGAAACACGTCCAAAATAACACATCTTTTTTATGAAGTTAGATGTGAAAGACTTACCTTAATTATTAATGTACGGATGTGAAACACGGACTCTTACTTTAAGGGAGGAGAGATGTTGCGAGTATTTGAGACTTTGTACTTGGATAACCCAAGCAGTGCAAACATTTAAACATATGCCCCTTTGTCTCGTAGAATGACAATAATCCCAGTAAATAATGCGAGAGGAAGTGGAGACTTGAATGCAAGTGCAGGACAGTGACTTAGCAAGTTCAGTTTGGAAAGTATAAATCATTTCCGAGTTGTTGTAATTGTGAGGAAAACTACCGGAACTACAATACCAGGCAGAGAATGTTAATACTTCTTTAAAATATATTGGAATAAAAGTATTACAAAGGAAATTAAAATGAAAATTTATAAGAGCATAATACAAATATTTTGTCATATGGAAGTGAAACTTGGTCTTTGACGGAATTACAAAAGAATAAAATTAGAACAGTTGAATTTGATTATCTTAGAAGAAGCCTCCAAAAAACAAGACAGGATAATATAAGATATGAATTCCTTTGGAGAGAAATGAATGTCACCACAATGGTATGGCCATGTACAAAGAATGGAAAATTAAAGATGGCCAAAAAATATATACTAGTGGTCACCGCCTGGAAGAAATAAACGTGGCAAACCAAGATGGAAATGGAAAACCTATGTCACAACTATAATGGGTGATAGGAATTTGGAAGAGGGAGATTGGAATGATAGAGATAAATGGAAACTGAAGACGGCAAACCTATAAGTGGGAGATAGCCGAAGAAGAAAAACATATTATTTGTGTGTAACGTGGTCTACAGGTCCAAGGTATTCTGTTTGACGAAGAGTTCTGAGGTGATTGGGGAAATTAAGTTCCACATGGATTTTCGGTCAAGGTATGAGCTTTGTGGCGATGGACGTATCCTCTCCATACATCCCTATCCTGAGCTAATTTTCTCCCATCACCTGTATAATCTACTTCCCTGAAATCATGGTTAATGTTATTCTCCCACCCCATTCTTGGTCTACCAACTGGGCGATTTCTCTCTGGTTTTCTTACAAGAAGCTTCCATGTACCTCTTTCATTCCCTATTGGTGCCACCTGCCCTGCTCATCGCAGTCTATGAGACTTAACTGTTTTTTAATATGTCTGGCTTCTTATAAAAACCATGTAGTTCACTGTTATGTAGTCTTCTCCATTCACCTGTCTGTTCATCTTTCTTTGGTCCAAACATTTTCCTAAGAATTTTATTCTCAAATAATCGTATAATTTCTCGTCCCTTAAAGTAAGAGTCCATGTTTCACATCCATATAATATAACTGGGAGAACAACAGTATGTAAAATCAATTAAATAAAAATAAAACTTAGTTTTATTTGATTTTCATATTTATTAAGATATAATTCAGTGACAGCTGTTTCGGTACACTGTACCTTCTTCAGACATGTTAACTAATTATGAATTGTGTTCCAACTGATCTAAGCAACAATACAACAATATGTATGTATTAATTAAATAAAAATAAAACGTAGTTTTATTTGATTTTCATATTTATTATGTATTTATTTAAATTATTTATTATGTAAAATGCCTGGGAAATGTGTATTTTATGTCCTCATTTTGGGAATTTTTATACAATTCCTAGACATTTCCGGTTTTAAACTTTTCCTGTAACATTTAGTTGAACCTATACCGGTAAGTTATTATGTGGACACCTGCATCGGTACAACATTTCATATGTTATAGATTATGTCAGTGACAATGTGGGGCGGATGTTGGGAATATTATGTAACATTTTGGAAAAGGAAAATTTATTACTGATTTCTCTATGTAATTGTAAGCCTATATGTATTCATCCTGTCATCCTTCCTTTCTTTCTAATGAATGCCAGGAGGTTGTCATCACTAGGTATTCTCACCCGATGATGATGGCAACTGTGCGCCAGGAGATGCCTCAATCCAAACTTACTCCAAATGAGGCGAGTATGATGGCCAGATCGGGGACCGTTTGGGCCTTAAAGTTTTGTGACATTTGTCTTACAGGTGAGGAAACTTGTCCCGTGCGAGGATCGAACTCGGGCCCACTACGTGACAAGGCAACACGCTACCTCGAAACTGCACCCATCCTTCCTTCACTAATTCTAACCTAGCACCTATGTATCTGTAATGCTGAGCCATAGTAAGGAGTTATTGGACCTAGTTACCGTATTTGCTCAGAGATGTCATGGATGACATGCGGTCAATGAGACATCTAACAGGTAACTAAGGTATTGCTAGGACGTTGATGTCGGTAAATTTTGCTTAGAGACATTTTTATTCAGGCTTAAGGATCTTTTACGACACCGAAAATCTTCAGACCCTGGTCCCACGGTTTAACCGATTCGCTTCAGGTTTTAAATACTCAATGCATTTCACCAAAAACCGGATTTAAATCGCCGCAAATTATATCGTCTAATTTCAGACATTCAAAACGAACAATAGATAACGGTACTTAAGATCACAATAATGGTGAAGGTCAAAAAACATCCCTCTACTATTTTATAAATGTTAAAATATTAGCCTGCCAAGGGATTAACAAAATATTGCAAAATATATAACAGCAGAGTTAAGCGGGTGTACCTCGTCTTCTGAGGCGAATGGGTTAAGTCCCTCCCGGAGTACTTGTTCCAAGCACTTAACTATCCAATAATTTATACAGTCAGCTGTTCGTCCAATGATGTACGCAACAATCCATGTACTCACGTGTGTCGATGGCACCCGCTGTGACGAGGAAGAGGGCGACTGCCCACAGGAGCACGTGGTAACCGCAGCACCGCCGCATATTGAGAGTCACTGACTGGAGAAAGTTGCTCTAAGTTTGCTCTTTTATCCATCAGCTGCGGGGCGGGCGGGCGGGGGGAGAGATGACCTTCACCACTCACATCTTTATTAACCCTTATTTTTCTTTCCATTATTTAAACATTATCGACTCGTTGTTTGTGTTTTAAAGTAAACACGCTGTAACACTAACAGTTTATACAAATATGTAAAACTTGTTTAATCCGGAACGTGAATAATGCGGAAAACTGTCCAATATGTACAAATGTATTGGTCCCGCTGTATCATCTAGGAAGCTACTTACTTTATTTTATATAATTTTAATTTTATTATATTCTATGTTTTTGTTAGCATTAGATCACATCATCATTGTATTTTGTTTAGTCTGTATTTTAATCTATCTATCTATCTTCGGGTTTTTACAGCTGCTGCCGTCTTCCCGTGCCAAACCTCCAAAGCCTACGGTCTTGGGCATCTTCGATGCTTAGCCCTCTAGCTTGCATTACTGTCTTCATGTTTTCCTTCCATGTTAACCTTGGTCTTCCTCTTTTCTTCTCTCTGTTCGGATGCCATTCATATAGTTGCTTCGGCCATCGCTCATCTTCCATTCTTAAAACATGTCCTAACCACTTTAATTCCTTCTCCTCAATTCTTTCAATTATGCTTTCTTCTGCTTCCATTATGTTTCTAATTTCCTTATTTGTGACATGTTCTAATTTAGAATTTCTGGCACTTCTCCGTAAATAATCAATTTCTAGAATCCTTGTATTTTAATAATATCTTAAAATTGTAATATGTATGTAATTTTTGTATAGTTCTAGTATTCGCTGGTTGAGTGGAAGAGAAGGCCTTATGACCTTAACTCTGCCAGCTAAAATAAAGCATTATTATTATTATTATTATTATTACTATTAAAATAATAGTAATTTTACGTGTATTTATTTTGCATAAAACGGAATCTGTCCAACGCGGAAACTTCTTCTTCTTCTTCTTCACGGTTTAGGCTTATTTACTAGCCTGCTCCGGCTCCAAATTGCTGCTCTTTCCATCTTTTCCTTGGTCTTCCCAAACGTCTTATTCCTCGTGGTGAATAGGTGTATGCTGCTTTTGGTACTCTGTTCTCAGTCATCCTTGCCAAGTGTTCTTTCCAGTTTGTCTGTATGTATCTGTTATTGTGTTTAATTCCTCTACTTTTAGTTGTCATTATTTTTTTTAATGCCGCAGGTTTGTCTTTCGACATTCCTCGTTTCTCTCCTGGCATGGCGTACTTGTAATCCACTTCTGAGGTTGGGGCGCCTGGAAGGCGGGGTTACGTTGCCCCGATGATATGATGGGTGATGATGATAGTGGTGCGCCATGAGAGTCCCTAATCCTAAGCTTAACCTAAGATGAGTATGAATGATGATGATTGCGATGGCCATATGATTTCGGGGACCGTTTGGGCCTTAAAGTTTTCCTGACATTTGTCTTACAGGTGAGGAAAAACCCCGATAAAAACCTCACCCAGAAAAACTATCCCGACCGGGGATCGAACCCGGCCCGCTGAGTGACAAGCCAGCACGCTATCCCGAGACCACAGCGGTGGACTGTTGTCTTATTTCTGTGGTATGTTTTTTTTTGTCTGTTCTTTGATATCCTGCTATTGGTCTGAGGAATTTCATTTCAGCAGGTTGTATTCTGGCGACGTGGAAACGGAAGGATATTTGTACACAGTTCACGAAAAAAATGTTTGTAGAGCGGAAAGACAGATAAATAAATTAGTTTCCATTTAATTGAATTTCCGTTATGCGAAAAAACAATAAGGAATGATTGCTGCCGCCGGGAGAAGTATTGATCTACCTGTACCTGAAAATTTATTTCGGCCTCACAGCACACCCGTTATGCGATGTAATAATAATAATAATAATAATAATAATCCATAGTAATTCTGCCCGAAGGCAGGTCCTTCACTGCAATCGTAGCATTTTCATGCTATGCTTCCAGTTTTACTAGGGAATTGTAGGTGTGGTAGCTTCCCGTTGCTTTCCACACCGGCGTAGGAGGAGGATGATGAAGATGATAAGGATGATGATAATGGCCATATGATTTCGGGGACCGTTTGGGCCTTAAAGTTTTCCTGACATTTGTCTTACAGGTGAGGAAAAACCCCGATAAAACCTCACCCAGAAAAACTGCCCCGACCGGGGATCGAACCCGGGCCCGCTGCGTGACAAGGCAGCACGCTACGTCGAAACCACAGCGGTGGACATAATAATAATAATAATAATAATTTATTTTAGCTGGCAGAGTTAAGGCCATAAGGCCTTCTCTTCCACTCAACCAGCGAATAGTAAAATTATACAAAAATTACATACATATTACAATTTTAAGATATTATTAAAAATACAGACTAAACAAAATACAACGATGATGTGATCTAATACTAACAAAAACATAGAATATAATAAAATTAAAATGATATAAAATAAAGTAAGTAGCTTCCTAGATGATTATTAATGGACTGCTCTATATAGTTGTTATGTAGTTAATGTTTTCATTGTGTCGAACTTAAGATATCAGTTAATTTGGATTTAAATAATGATAGGGATTGACAGTCCCTGACATGACTGGGAAGTGAGTTCCATGCTCTAGTCATAGATATTGTGTAAGATTCAGAGTATATACAGATACCTGTCTTACTAATAGCCATTGCACTGTAAATTCTTAGGGTCGCATGTTGGACGCATTAGACAGTAAAATGCCTTCTCTGCTGAGCAAGTTGTATGCTAATACGATTTTGCTTACTAAGAAATCTGTTCATGCGATAATAATTGGTTAAATTTGTAAGCTACCTGCGGAGGTACCTTACATGAGCAACTCAAATTAAAATCCCGAAGGGAACCGAACGGGAACCGATGGTAATCGATGTACTTTGCTGCTTTATCCAACATTTATCCAAGATGTCGGACCTTGAAGACTTCGATCATGTTTTCGGTATACACGGAGAAGATGAATTTGATAGAGTCTACCAAAGAATTCAACTGGAAGAACAGGAGAATCGGCGTAATATTGCGTGTCGCAGACGTGTTTGTATACGGTATTATTTGCGGGATGCAAGCATAAATGCATTCCTCTATAGCAGACGAAAATAACGGAAGTGGTTTTATCGCTGAGAATTCTGGGTAATTCGTTGCCAATATTACGAAAACGAGGACTTTAATGCATGACCAGTTAGTGGGTCGCTAATTCGTTCTCAGCAATTGCTCACGGTGAATCAGCTCACCAGTGATTGGAAGTAATTTGAGTAGAGAGTAATGTTCTAACATAGACCCTTAAATTAGTTTAAGTTCTGAGACTCATCTTTCACAGGCAGCGTTCTGAATTTATGAAATAAAGATGGCTAAAACGTATGTATCATTCTCATTAAACGAAAAAGTGAAAGTGATTGAAGATAAATCTGCAAATTTCCGGACCGATGCTCCAAAGTCAAGCTGTAGCTGTTGCTACATCCTAAGGGAATAGCGTTTTCAAGGCATCTTCAGGTTGGTTGTGGACAGTTTTAAAAGACGACACAATGTAGTGTGGAATGAAATTTGCGGGGAATCAAAGGATGTGGACGAAATTGAGTACCGGTATAGTCCGTGAGGGCTAAAGTGTCTAGAATATTTTAGAAAGAGAAAGAGAGTACTCACCATCTTCTTTCTCACTCATACACATATCTCTTCACGGTGACAGCGGTAGGGCAGACACTCCCTGTAGTGGTGGCATTCCCTTCTTCTAAAGATTCTTCCTGCAAATTTCTATGTCTTCATTTTCAGTTTCATCGTCGTCAAGCACAATACTCAATACAATATTTAAAGTTACAGCTAAACTTTCTAACTCAGATACCATTTTGTTAAATTTTTAATTTTACACTAATATAATATCTCACAAACTGCAAACGAACTCTGTAACAGCCGCCACTGACAAAAATTACGTGAACAAAAGTGACTGGGCGAAAGTGGGGGTGGAGTTTTTCTAGCATTCCTAAGTAATTTTACAAGGGTAGCCCATTATAGTACACATGTCACTCAGACGTCTAGCGAAGGGTGGAAGAACAGTTCTCTACACAAGGATAGCAGAAATCACGCCAACTTAAAACTTTTACACTATAGTTAGTGAGTGGAAATCGAAACGGAGTACTTTAATTTCAGGACACGCGCCTAAGAGACATTTTTAACGCTGACGAAACGGGACTGTTTTTTTCGCGCGTTACCGCCGAAGTCGCTCGTACATTCTATACTTCATTTTTCAAAGGCAGCGGAACTACAGTTAATCGAAGGTACATTGGCGTATGCAGTGCTCTATAATCCAAGGTCTTTAATAAGTTTTAGTTTTTATAATGCGTAATTTTGTCTAATGTGAAAAAAATGGTCCTAAGCGATTCCGCTTTGAGCAAGGTTTACTGTAGTTTCCTTTTCTAACGCACGCAGAGCGTAATATGCTGTTGTGATGACCCGACAACACTTGTTCAGTTCTTACTTTTTGTGCAAAATGTGCATCTACATGAAGAAACGTGCTTTGGAATGGTTCTTTCTACATGCGTATATTAATGAGAGAGATGTGTTAGATTTGCACTCTTTGTATAACGACAGATATATATATATATATATATATATATATATACTTACTCACTGGTACTATGGAACCCGCAGGTTCATGGCCGCGCGGACACTAGCTCTCCATACATCCCTATCCTGAGCTAATGCTTTCCAATCATTCCCTGTATAATCTACTTCCCTCAAATGATAGTTAATGTTATTCTCCCACCTCATTCTTGGTCTACCAATTGGGCGTTTTCCCTCTGGGTTTCCTACAAGAAGCTTCCATGCACGTCTTTCATTCCCCATACGTGCAACATGTCCTGCCCATCGCAGTCTACGAGACTTAACTGTTCTTATTATTTCTGGCTTCCTATAAAGACCATGTAGTTCATTGTTATGTAGTCTTCTCCATTCACATGTTTGTTAATCTCTCTTTGGTACAAATTTTCCTAAGAACTTTAGTCTCAAATACTCGTAATCTCCTTTCCTCCCTTAAAGTAAGAGTCCATGTTTCGCATCCATATAATATAACTGGTAGAATAATAGTTTTATATATTTTCAATTTAACGTTTTTTGAAAGGAGTTGGGACATCAAAAGTATATATATATACAAGGTGTAACAGGACCTCACCGACAAAATGATAGGGATGATAGGCCATGCAGAGAGGATCATTTTTTGTGAAGGAACATAAAGTCGCAAACACGTCGTTTATGAGTTATGCGCAGATGAAGGTGTTCACCCGTGAGGGTCGGAACTTCTCTAAAAAACGTTAAACTGAAAATATATAAAACTATTATTCTACCAGTTATATTATATGGGTGCGAAACATGGACTCTTACTTTAAGGGAGGAAAGGAGATTACGAGTATTTGAGAATAAAGTTCTTAGGAAAATTTTTGTACCAAAGAGAGATTAACAGACAGGTGAATGGAGAAGACTACATAACAATGAACTACATGGTCTTTATAGGAAGCCAGATATAATAAGAACAGTTAAGTCTCGTAGACTGCGATGGGCAGGACATGTTGCTCGTATGGGAAATGAAAGACTTGCATGGAAACTTCTTGTAGGAAAGCCAGAAGGAAAACGCCCAGTTGGTAGACCAAGAATGAGGTGGGAGTATAACATTAACTATGATTTGAAGGAAGTAGATTATACAGGGAATGATTGGAAAGCATTAGCTCAGGATAGGGATGTATGGAGAGCTTATGTCCGTGCGGCCATGAACCTACGGGTTCGATAGTGCCAGTGAGTAAGTAAGTATGTTCCCTTATACGAGAGATAAAAGCTCTACCAGTTTGTCCTACATAGACATTGTCACACTTCAATTTATATACACCTGTTCATTTTTCCTTTTTTTACTTCGGTTTTATTGTTTTTTATTATATTTTGTAAAGGATGAAATGGTTTTGCCACGTAAAGAGGATGTCAGATGACAGGATTTGTAGCGGAGGGTAACAGAAGAAAAGGGAGACCAAAAGAACAGTGGGTTCAATGAGTGTGGTGTTGAGAGGATTAACAGAGAGTGATGCAGAGAATAGGGATGTATGGAGGTGAAAAATTTACAGTTGGTTGTAGGAAAACTACTGTGTTCTAGAGAAATTGCTAGTACAAACATTACTACAGATGGTATTTATATTTTGGTTCGTTTAATTAAACATTGTTATTATTGTAAGACGGCGGCCATATTGTGGAAGGAAGTAGAGCGGGAGACTTGTGTAACTGTTACGTCATGTTCCGGTTATTACGTCACCGGATATGCAACCGAGCGCAAAGCGCCGCCTTCTTAACCCACAAATGTATAGTAAACAAACATAACTTTCTTCCTCGTTAGCTGCGGGCCACAGTTCGACACTATGTTCTCTTTTCCTGCGGAACAAAGATCCGAAGACCAGTGATTGAAGTCTTCGTAAGACCACGGTTTCAAATAAATTTCTTTGAGGTATTACTGATAATATATCATCATCCGGTATCATGGCAGCTGCCGCCGTCTTCCGCAAACCAAACGCCATTCCTCTCTGTCCATCCATTGATCTTCCCCCAATCCTCTGATAATCGTAGCCGCTTGCACACCTTCTATCCAGGTTTTCTTTGGTCTTCCTTTCTTTCTTCTTTCCATTGGGATCCATTCCATAATAAGTTTAGGCAATGTTTGATTTGGCATTCTTTTGACATGGCCATACCACTGTAATTTTTCTTTTCTGCTATAATGTCTATGATGTCCGGCTCATCTTGTACGCCCGTAATTTCCCTCATTTCTTTATTTCGTATTCTATCCATTCTAGATTTTCCAGCTGATCTTCTTAAAACATCCATTTCGATACTTAAAATCCATTTTTTTCCCTAGTAGATATTTGTCAAATTTCAGCACCATATGTTAAAATGCTACTATATATATATAAATTTTCCTAAGAACTTTATTCTCAAATACTTCTAATCTCCTTTCCTCTCTTAAAGTAAGAGTCCATGTTTCGCATCCACATAATATAACTGGTAGAATAATAGTTTTATATATTTTCAGGTTAGCGTTTTTTGAAAGGAGTTGGGACATCAAAAGTATATATATATACATACAGGGTGTAACACGCAGGTTGTCACGCAGCGGACTCGATTTCGATCCCCGGTCCTGGGTGAGGTTTTTGTTTTTCCAGGGTTTTTCCTCATCTGTAAGACAAATGTAGAGTAGTTATGAGACCCAGAAAGGTCCCCGAATATTATGCGGCCATCATCATCCTTATCATCATCATCATCATCATCATCATCCATCATCGGTGTGGAAAGCAACGGGTAGCTACCACACCTATAATTCCCTAGCAAAGCTGTAAGGCATAGCATGAAAATGGTATGATTCCAGTGAAAGACCTGCCCTCAGACAGAATTTCTATGGATGGATATATATATTGGGGTTATAACTTTTTAGACTTTTGTGAAATAAAATATTTCCTGTGCAACGGATGGATGAACTTTTACTCAAAACCATTGAAAAAGGTATTCATGTGTCTGAGCTTCAAGGAAAGGTCACCCCCAAATATATTTATATATCAATATTTAATATTGATTTCGGGGTGACCTTTTGTTGAAGCTCAGAGAAATAAATGTAATTTTCAATGGTTTTAGGTAAAAGTTCATCCATCCATTGCACAGGAAATATTTTATTTCAGAAAAGTACAAAAAGTTATAACCCCAATATATATATTAGTTTTATTTCAGCAGAGTTAAAACCACTCAACCAGGGTGAAAAAATACAAACATTATTCTTACGTCTAAATTAAATAAACATAATTATTACATAGTATATAATTATTATTTATAATAAGTTTTAACGAAATAAATATACAAGATGGAAACATAAACATTTTTTTTCTGTATCTTGTTTATATGTTTCTGTTGTTTCCATTAAGTAGGCTATAACTAACATAGCCGCGCGGACATAAGCTCTCCATACATACCTATCCTGAGCTAATGTCTTCCGGTCATTTCTTTAAGTCCTTCAAATCATGTTTTATATCATTATCCAATCTTATTCCAGTTTCCATGGGCGTTTCCCCCCCCCCCAAAATTACATGCAATACTTTCATGCCACATGTCCTGTCCATCGCAGTCTACGAGAGTTAACTGTTGTTATTATATCTGACTTCCTATAACGACCATGTAGTTCATTGTTATGTAGTCTTCTCCATTCGCATATCTGTTCATCTCTCTTTGCTGCAGCAATTTTCCTAAGAACTTTATTCTCAAAAACTCGTAATATTTTCTTCTCCCTTAAAGTCATTAATATTTTTTTTCTGGTTTTATATATCACATATTATACATTAAATTCGTTAAATTTAGAGTAAATCAAAATACATTATAAATATTAATTGTATTGTATTTATAACATGTAATTGTTTATGTTTATTGTAATTTAGACGTAATACTATTTTTTTGTATTTTTTAAAACCTGGTTGAGTGGCAGACAAGGCCTTAAGGCCTTAACTCTGCCAGATAAAATAAAGCTATTATTATTATTATTATTATTATTATTATTATTATTATTAGAGATGAACAGACAGGTGAATGGAGAAGACTACATAACAATGAACTACATGGTCTTTATAGGAAGCCAGATATAATAAGAACAGTTAAGTCTCGTAGACTGCGATGGGCGGGACATGTTGCAAGTATGGGGAATGAAAGATGTGCATGGAAGCTTCTTGTAGGAAAACCAGAGGGAAAACGCCCAGTTGGTAGACCAAGAATGAGGTGGGAGAATAACATTAACTATGATTTGAGGGAAGTAGATTATACAGGGGATGATTGGAAAGCATTAGCTCAGGGGGATAGGGATGTTATGGAGTTATAGCTTTATTGTCCGTGGCGGACATGAAGCTACGGGTTCGATAGTGCCAGTGAGTAAAGTAAGTATTATTATTTAAAGTACTGGCCTCTGCTCCCGTGTGTCACGGGTTCAAACCCGGTCGGGGTGGATGGTTTTTTTAGCATGGAAAAATCGAAGGAGCAAGTCCTCCGGGAGGGACTTTAAGCCGTGGGTCCCGAGTCTGAAGATTTTCGGGCTCGTAAAGGATCCGTAAGCCTCGTGAATTGAAAATGCCTCTAAGCAAAATTTACCGAATTTTCCCGTCCTAGTACTACCTTGGGTTCCTCGATGTCAGTATGAGGTGGAACGCTGACCACGGACCACTCAAATGACATCTATACGAAAACAAGTGTAACTAAATTACTATGGTTCAAATTCTTCCCTGTAGGGGGAGAGCGCGTAAATCTCTATTAAGGTAAACATGGGCTTACAAGATTGTTAAAGTAAGAGTCCATGTTTCACATCCATATAATATAACTGGGAGAATAACAGTTTTATATGTTTTCAGTTTAACTTTTTTTTAGAGTAGTTGGGACATTTTCAAAAGTTCTCTCAATTTCGTTAAATGTCTTTTATTAGGTTTTTGAATTTTATAATTAAAAGGGCATCTAGAAATACAATTTCCTAAATACATGTAATAGGTGGCAAGAATATAGTAGATTTAGGTGAACCAGGAGTGGACAAAACGTGTATAAGTGCCGCCCACTTTTGTATGTGTTAGTCTGTTCCACAGTCTTCTTTATCTTCTTCTTCTTCTTCACGGTTTAGGCTTATTTTCTAGCCTGTTCCGGCTCCAAATTGCTGCTCTTTCCATCTTTTCCTTGGTCTTCCCAAACTTCTTCTTCCTGCTGGTGAATAGCTGTATGCTGCTTTTGGTATTCTATTCTGTCATCCTTGCCAAGTGTTCTTTCCAGTTTGTCTGTATTTCACTATTGTTGTGTTTAATTCCTCTACGTTTAGTTGTTGTCTTATTTCTGTGTTATGTTTTTTGTCTGTTCTTTGATATCCTGCTATTGGTCTGAGGAATCTCATTTCAGCAGCTTGTATTCTGGCAGATTGTTGTGTTGTCACTGTCCATGTTTCGGATCCATAAGTAATAATAGGCACTGCCATTGTCTTGTATAATTTCATTATAGAGTCTTTCCTGGCTTTATTTTTCAAAGTTCTTTTTAGTGTTCCTGTTATATAATTAAACTTATTTATTAATTAAATAAAAATAAAACCTAGTTTTATTTGATTTTCATATTTATTATATAATTCAGTGACAGCTGTTTCGGTACACTGTACCTTCTTCAGACATGTTAACAAATTATGAATTGTGTTCCAACTGATCTAAGCAACAATACAACAATATTTATTTAAATTTTTTAATTTAACAAAGGGGATTCATTCAAATCAAGTTGAGAATTTAACAGTTTATTACTACTTTAGAAAAAAATTAAATAATTATTGTTGTATTGTTGCTTAGATCAGTTGGAGCACAATTCATAATTTGTTAACATGTCTGAAGAAGGTACAGTGTACCGAAACAGCTGTCACTGAATTATATCTTAATAAATATGAAAATCAAATAAAACTACGTTTTATTTTTATTTAATTAATAAATGTGGATTTTCATCAAGTAAACACCAACTCAATTGATAAAATCTATATTTTTTATTTATAATTTTACATACATAGAATCATGGAGTCTGATGAAATCATATTTAATTAATTGGGATGTTACGTTGAAATTACGAAAGTTTGACGAAAATATATTCTTCTTCTTCTTCCTCTACGCATGAAAGCTGGCAGCTTGTTGCGTGTTCATTGACTTCATATCCGGGGTATGGTGACGTCCTTCCATCATAGTTGTGGTCTTCCTAATGGTCTTTTGTGCTGAGGTGTCCAGTCACGTACTTTCTACTGTTCTCCATTCTATCTATGTGTTCGTTCCAATTAAGTGTGCTATCATTTCTTCTTCTTCTTCTTCCTTTCCAGGATTAGGTCAATGCGACCTGTTCCGGTCTCAAGTCCATCGTTTCCTTGGCCGTCCCAAATATATTTTTCCATGTGGTTTGTAGGTGTTGATCTTTTTGGGTAATCTTGTATTGTCCATTCTGTCTAAATGTTCTTTCCATTGGTATTTGTGCTCGTCTAGTTTATCGAGTATTGAAAATATCTCCAGTTCATTTCTTATTGATTCATTGTGTAATCTATCCATGCGTGTACATCCTTTTATGGATCTTACAAATTTCATTTCAGTGGCTTGAATGTGTGAGATATCTTTTCTTGCAAGTGCCCACGATTCAGATCCATATAAAAGAACAGGAACAGCCATAATTTTATAAAACCTGAGCTGAGTTTTTCTTCGAGTCTTCCGGAGGGTTCTTCTTATGGTGCCACACATCATTTGATATCGGTTTAATTTATTAATGTTCTATCATTTATGTATTTGTTTATTTATTTATCCTGGTGGAGTTAATACAACATTCACAATTAGCTCTAATAATAAATACTAAATTAATGTTTGATAATATTCTGTTAAACATAATTAAAACTGACTATTGAACTCGTGCCCCAAATGGGAGTCAATGACCAATCACATTTCAATGATTTTTTATTTACAACCAATCACAGTCGTGTTTCGCCTAGAATTTACCAGCTAAAGTTTATCATAATAAAGAAAGTACCTCCTTTTTAACATTCTGAATAGGTCATAGCATTATTTTGCAGTGACTGACTCACTAAAAAATACGGCTACCAGATTGTATATATAGTGCATGAATGTCAACACGTAGCGCATGCGAGAGTTAATATAAAAACATTTGTAACTATTGATTATATCACAAAAACAAAAAGAAACCACTGTTTGCACTTTCTTAAATGTATTTTTTCCGAGAAAAATATCATTGTCATATTTACATCATACGACATCAGAAATGAATTAATATACAGTTTGATGTTTCATTTTTTTCTTCACTAGGGTGCAATATTACAATATTGCGATCTTTTGGCAATAAATAATAGTATGATCTGGTTGCAGTGATGAACAAAGGAAGCAAATTAAGCGTACCAATCGTTTCTCATTTGTTTTCATACATCGCCGTTTACATTAAATATATAAATATCTTAAAATAACTATAGTTAAATAATGATTTGTGAGTAAACAGCTTAATTTTTTTCGTTAAATAGTCCTAACAAATGTCACTCTTGATTTCCAAATGCTCTAGATAAATTCACTCCTCACTTCGTGAGACGTGAATTTATCGATAATTTGCAAATCACTCGTGACATTACTTATGATAATAAAATGTAAACAAGAAAAATAAATTGTTTGCTAGATTTTCCCTATCTAATGTACATATAAAACTAAGAAAAAATAATTATATATAGAAAACTATTTGTGGGTTATACAATATTTAAACTAAACAAATGAAAACATTTTTTTTTCCACGAAAGTGCGTTCTGTCATACTTACAGCAATGACGACCATGATTAAAAGTTCAATTTCCTAAATTTCGGGGTTGCCAAGCTAACTAAATAACCGTACTTTAATACTACAAATTACCTACCTAGGGCGGGATGTAAACCCACTAAATAAGCAACCATACTTTTTTCACTTGCACTACAATTCTTTTCCTCCAATCACTTTCTCAATGAAACGTACTTTTTTCATATTTAAGACCATT
Organism: Diploptera punctata; assembly: GCA_030220185.1. Taxonomy (NCBI): domain Eukaryota; kingdom Metazoa; phylum Arthropoda; class Insecta; order Blattodea; family Blaberidae; genus Diploptera; species Diploptera punctata. The sequence continues at coordinate 13,329 of JASPKZ010000837.1, read as the reverse complement.
AAAACCAAATACATCATCATCACTCCAGGGATTAGGCAATTGCCCGTTCCGACTTCATAATGCATCAGCCCAACGTGTTCTAGGTCTTCCAACATCACGTCTTCCTCTTGCTTGATAATTTCTTGCTAACAATGGATATCTCTCCTTACTCATTCCATCCATATGATCAATCCATTTCTGTCTGTAATTCGTGACTTTATCCAATAAAGGCTGTACTTTCAATTCTTCTCTTATATCCTCATTTCTTATTCTATCAAGTCTTGTACATCCTTTTACTTGTCTTAGGAACCTCATCTCCGCCGTATGTATTCTATCCTTCTGTCTTTTCACTGGAGCCCAAGTTTCACACCCATACAATATTGTGGGAACCGCCATAACATTATACATTTTTATCTTGGTTTATTTTCTAATTTTGTTATCTGTATTGTTCCACACACCGTCTGAAAATACAGCGTGTTTAAAACATTTCACAATACGTTACCTTGTGAACCGCGGCTGTGGCTTTTCGTGCATTTATATATTTAATGTAAACGGCGATGTTTGAAAACAAACCAGAAATGTGAGGTTATGTTCATTCACTGCTGCTTGATCGTATTATTTATTGCCAAATAAGATCGCAATATTGTAATATATTAATATTAATAAGTTATAGTTTTTTATAATGCGGAATTTGTCCAATATAGAAAAAAAGTGGTCCTATGCGATTCCGCTTTGAGCAAGCTGTACTGTATATAACACAATTGTGAAGAGTATTTTATTATATTGTAGCAAAAACACAGAAATAAATTATTAGTCACAGAAATGGACTTTTTAAGAAGATCGGCAAGAGAATCTAAATTAGATAAAATAAAACAAATAATACAATAAGAGAAATAATGAATGTAGAAAAGGATATTGTACAAGAGATTGAAGAAATCCAACTAAGATGGTATGGACATATAATGAGAAGAAGGGACACAGAAACAAACAAAGAAGTATTGAAATGGATACCTCCTGGAAAAGGTAACGTGACACACCAAAGCCAACGTGGATAAAGGGAATTCAAGACAACATGAAGAAGAGATACATGACAGAAGCAGACACGCAAAAAAAAATTGTATGTTTTGGTTGAGGATACCTGTGTAAATAACAGAAACAATCCTAAAATAATAATAACAATAATAATAATAATATATATCCATCCATCCATAGTAATTCTGCCCGAAGGCAGGTCTTTCACTGCAACCATAGCATTTTGATGCTATGCTTGCAGCTTTACTAGGGAGATGTAGGTATGGTAGCTTCCTGTTGTTTTCCACACCGGTGAAGGATGATGATGATGATGATGGTAATAATGATGATGATTGTGATGTCCATATGATTTCGGGGACCGTTTGGGCCTTGAAGTTTTCCTGATATTTGTCTTACAGGTGAGGAAAAACCCCGATAAAAACCTCACCCAAAAAAACTGCCCCGACCGGGGATCGAACACGGGCCCGCTGCGTGACAAGGCAGCACGCTACCTCGAAACCACAACGGTGGACAATATATATATATATATATATATATATATATATATAGAGAGAGAGAGAGAGAGAGAGAGATATAGATAGATAGATAGAGGGAGCAGTGGCGGCTGGTAGCCCGGATAGCACACAAGGAGTTTTAGAATTGTCGCCATACGACTAGATCGTAACCGCGCGTTTAAAGTGTCTTTAAGTTATGTATTTATTGTGAAGGGCGTAATATTAACTAACTGACTGGCTCTATCCCACCCATTGGTTGATGGATGCAAGAGCACAAACTCGCCATACATCCCTATCCTGAGCTAATGCTTTCCAAACATTCCCTCAAATCATATTGTTATTCTCTCCCTCATTCTTGGTCTACCAACTAGACATTTTCCTCTGGTTTTCCTACAAGAAGCGTTAATATTCCTCTTTTTTCCCCCATTCGTGTCACATGCCCTGCCCTTCTCAGTGTATTCCATGAATGGTACATTCAAGGTTCTTCTCTGTAACTTTACATAATGAAAATTAGTTTCTTGTTGTTCCACATGATTTCAACCTGAAATATAATTCAACATTATAAAAAATATTGTAACATGCTTCACTATCTTGTAAATTTATCGAGAAGAACGAATATCCTCAACTCGTGTGTCGTGTCGAGGGATGAGATGAGATGAAGCCCCTTATATAGAGGTCTGTGAATGACAAGGATGCTGGCCGACCACGTCTGACGCACCGTCACAGGAGCAGATGAATTAAATGGAACGAAATGGATGAGACGAGTACAGATAAATAGTGGAATGAAATTGTGGCAGGGGAAACGGGAGAAACCCCGAGAAAAATCTGCCCAAGCTCCGTTTCGTCCACCACAAAACCCACATGGAGTGACCGAGACTCGATCTCGGGACCACAGCGGTGAGAGTCGAGCGTCTAACCGCTTGCGCCAGGAGCCGCCTTATCGACAAGAATATTTAAGTTAATAACAGTAACACAATTAGAGGTAACACTCGATGTTTACCCCCCGCGAGAATCAGTCACTCGGTTCCATTTACTCGGCAAAGCAAGCAGCGAGATTTGCTGTTCTGATCACAAACATCAGGAGTTGTTCATTTGCTGTCTTGTTTCCACACCAACTTCATACTGTTGTTGGGTAAATTTACCTTTTATGTACATTTTAGCAAAGTAATTATCTTCTGGAAAGCAAAGAATAAAAATTAATATTTTCAAAAGATTCCAAAGAAATGTATTATGAATTAGAAATACGGATAATAGAGAACCTTGGTATAAAATACACTTTGAAAAAATACTTTTCCAAAATATTACGTAAACTGAATATAAACTTAATATTTAAACAAGAGTTACACTTACAGTGCAGATTGTAGCCGTTGCTCAAGAAAACACAACTTCAAACAAAATCACACACAGGTTTTCTTTTACATTCAATAGAGAATTGCATGAAGGAAGAAAAAATGTTACACGGGAACTAATTTGTTAGTACAGCTGTTATTTTATATTTTGTCACTAGACATCAATTTACACTGAACAGAATTGATAGGTTCTTCATACAAATGTAGTGCACCACATTCATCTTCACGTCTGCTGTAATTGTGAGGTTTTCTGCAAATGTAATATCATCACCCACATAAGTAGATATTGTTTGGCGTAAAATTGGATCAAGTTGTAGTTAAGGTACATCCCCATCCTTGTATTAACAAAAGTTTCACAACGGTTCGTCCAAAAGAGTCTTGTGGTAAAGAATGTGCAGGATGATTGAATTAAAAAAATGAACTTAATTCAAAATTCTAAATGACATTATAAATTTATAAACTTGTTAGATATCTTACCTGGATGTTGCCTAGAACCTGCGGTCAGCACTTCCCCATCCGATATTTCTAATCTGAAATATTATCACACATTTGTAATAATACTGCATTCCATGAATCATAATAATTAAACTGGTCTACATTCAAAATCTATTTGGGGTAAAAATAGTTAATTCATATTATTTTGATGTGAAATAAACATAGAAACAGCTTTAATTTTTTTGTAGACCAGCGTTGTTAATTTAATAAACATAAAAACTTAAAATCTACAGCTGTTAATTCAAAATAATGTCTAAGGGTTGATAGCAATCCCTCGGGGCGGTGGTACCTGACAACCTGTTCATGTGAAATTATCGATAAATAAAACCTCAACGGAACAAAATGGTGTTAAAAGTAATTTTATACGTTTAATGGGACCAATAAAAAAATTTGGAAAACCACCAGTGCCCCTCGGGCTTTGGTTAGGCCGGTTAAAATAAAATTATGTTGGTATTAGACACCGCCAACAAACGGGTTACCGGTATTTAAACCCCCCGATAATGGGTTTGCCCGGTTATACCCCCAGGCAGTTGGGTACCGGTATTTCTAATTAATAGGACAAGGCACTTAATGGTTTTATTAGAATTAAGTAACTGCTACCCCTACTTTATAAAGGTATAATGAACTTGCCCTCTTCTAGGAATGTTATTTAAATGCTAGCTTCTACCCCTATGTGCTTAATGACTTCCACCCCCCTGTTAAGTTGTTCCTAGCCATCTGTATAAAAAGGTGAACAGAAAGTAAGGGAAAGTGATAGTGTTAAATTAAATACATTTTACCAACCTATATGTCATTAAATGCCTCGCCCCACTATTTAAACCCCCCGGCATGGGGTTGCCCGGGTGATATTGTGCTCCAGGAAGTTATGTCTACATACCTGACGAAGCAGATAGTTGACCCTGTATGCACACCACCCGGCATTCTTGAAACATGAATTCATCCGCAGGTTCTACCCTGAAAAACAAGAAAGCACAACACTCAGAGATCCAGAAAACATAGCAAGTACTATCTTGATCCACAAGACTCTATTGGACAACTTTCCAGAGCCAACAATTGACACATACGTACCTTAACTACAACTTCATCCAATTTTACGCCAAATAACATCTGCTTATGTGGAGGGATGATTTTTTATTTACATCTCTATATTGCATTTCTAGAAAACTCTCATTTTTAAGCATCACAGTATGAAGGTGTTGTACTACATCTGTCAACTCTCCTCAAGGGCAAATGATTACAAATGACAGAAAACAGAGGAAATTAATAGAATTAGTTCCCATAATTATAATAGTTTTTGTTTTTATCTCTGGAAGAAATTCTCAATTAAACATAGAAACGACCTGTATGTGATTTTGTTCGAAGTTGTGTTTTCTTGAACAACGGTTCTGCATGTAAATAAATATATGTATATAAAATTATTTCACATTTAAATTGATGTAAAATGACCTGTTTTCACCACAGAGTTGATACAATCAACTTATGTATTGCATAATGAAATGACCCATTTTGTCACATCCATCCAGGCTACAACATTCTTACCAAACAGTTTTCCCTCCTCATGTAATTTATTTTACACACTCACTGTGCTGCGATTATTTGAATGACTTCCATGTACTATTGTTTACAATTTCTCCGTGTCTCTTTTCATTGCATCAAATGTAGTTACCTAGAAAGATAAAGGTTATAACTGATTAGTACATTTTCACAGTTGTTGTGGTAATTGTATAGTTTCATCTTCCTATATGTGCAAAATAGCAGCAGCAAATTGTGGACATTTCGATGAAGTGTCGGAATTCAAATAACTTGCAACAGTAAGAAACAGAAATAAATGATGCATAGGATCAACTCTGGAAACACATGACATAGGCTGTATTATACACGACGGAAACTAAAAAAAAAAAAACTCCTGGCGCGACAGGCCTACAAGGCCCTTAGCCTACCAGCCGGCTGCTGGCCTCACATCCACATGTGTCAATCACAGAGGTAGATGATAGTCAGCCAGTGTAGGGGTGACATGTGGTCAGCATGTCGAGTCCCCCAGCCGTTATAGCTGGTTTCCTCAACCTGGAGCCGCTACTTATTGTAGCTACCCAAATGCATCACGATGCTGGGTGGGCACCGGTCCCATACTGGCCGAAATACCATGAGAAAATTTCTTCCCCCATGGAGACTCGAACCAGCGCAAGTCCCGTAGCTCTGCCCCAAGGCTTCCTACCTTAACCGCTCGACTACGGCGCGGGACACACGACGGAAACACTTGTCTCAAATTCTCTAAAAAAAATGTTAAATTTATAATATATAGTGAACCTGTTAATATCTTCTTTAATTGGTGCTGCCCTCGAATATGAAATATTTTAACTTCTTCCCCTCATCAACTTTGACGGGTTCAAGTCCAGTTTCGGTTATTCTTTGTGCGAAGAAGGATTTATTTGTGATATTTATGAAAATGACCACTTTAAAAGTTTTTCAAGCTAAGAATCAATTCTTAATTTCTGCTGTTGAATATTACAAATCTTGAAAAAACTCGTAAATATATTATATAGAAATGTCTACATGAACTTAACAAAAATTACAAAAGAATATGGATTGCAGATATCTAGAGAGAAAACAAAAATTATGGCATTTCAAAGTGTAGATCCTGTCAGAAGTAAAATTGTACTTGACAATACAATTTAGGAGCAGGTGAATAATTTTACATATCTAGGATGCAATGAAGAAGAGGATGTAAGTGCAACAATATCTAAATTTTTAAGAAGCTTAGGGTTAATAAATTATATCTTCAAGCAACATCCTGTATACAGATTATCTATGTGTGTTCTGTATTTTTTTTTTATAATTTCAGAAAGAAATATCAGAACAGATGGATCAAACATTTAAAATTATGTCTCTTTTCCTTTCATTTTCTCTTTGTTATTTATCTATCCAGTTCTCTAATGAACTTCCACTGCGCTCTTACACCTTCATTCTAATTCTACACACTAACTTTGTTTTTCGTTTTGTACGGAATCATATTTCGTTACGTAACAAGTACGCCATCGTGTCTTCCCTCTACAGTGATATTATAGAACGGGTTTGATGAGGAATGTGCCAACATTGTAAAGAAAAGAAAGCAAGCAAAAATGAAATGAGCCAAATGAGGTAAATTTAGAGCAATTGGGTAGTATTAGACGGGAAACCACCAAGTTACTAAAGAGTAAAAGAGGGAATATTTGAGAGAGAAGATTAATGATCTTGAAATTAACTCAAAAAATAGGAACATTAGAGAATTATATCAGGGAATTAGTATAGAGAAGAAAGGGTTTCAGGCTAGAACAAACATAATTCGGAATGAAAATGGGGATATGATTGCAGATTCCAGGAGTATATTAAACAGATGGAAAAGTTACTTTAATCAGCTATTAAATGTACATACAGAACAGGACATTGAGGAGGATAAGTTACAGACAGCAGAAATGCTAGTCGCAGAGCCAAGTGCATTAGAGGTTGAAATGGCGATTGAAAAATTGAAGATGTATAAAGCATCAGGTTCAGATGAGATCCCAGCAGAACTGATAAAATCAGGGGGAGAAAAATTGATGGACAAGATACGCTGGTTGCTTAGTATGATTTGGGAAAAAGAAGCTCTTCCAGATGAATGGAAGGAATCAATTATTGTACCGTAATTTATAAGAAAGGAGATAAAACTGATTGCAACAACTACAGGGGCATCTCATTACTTCAACTTCGTACAAAATTCTAACAAATATATTAGTAAGCAGACTTACTCCCTATATTGATGACATTCTAGGAGATCATCAATGTGCATTTAGAAGAAACAGGTCTACAACAGATCAGATTTTTAGTATAAGACAGATTTTAGAAAAGAAATGGGAATATAATGGTACTGTACATCAACTATATGTAGACTTCAAAAAAGCATATGATTCAATTAAGAGGGAGAAGTTATATAGTATCCTGCTGGAGTTCGGAATTCCTAAAAAGTTAGTTAGACTTATACGAATGTGTCTAAATGGCACAAAGAGTAGGGTGCGTGTAGGCAAACAGTTTTCGGACACTTTTGAAATCCAGAATGGGTTGAAGCAAGGAGATGCACTATCTCCTCTACTATTTAATTTTGTACTAGAGCATGCCATTAAATCTTTAGAGAATGAGGAAGGCTTACAACTCAATGGTATTAATAAGCTGTTAGTTTATGCTGATGATGTAGTACTATTGGCCGATAGCGAGGAGATACTAAAGGACAACACGCACACACTATTGAGTAACACTAAGAAATTAGGACTGGAAGTAAATATCAATAAAACTAAATATATGGTCACACGTAGAAATTCATTAAATAATGGAAATGGACAGCTAATGACAAATGAGGGAAATTTTGAGGAAGTGGCTGAATTCAAATACCTAGGAACAATAATCACAAATAGGAATGAGATGCACAAAGAAATTAAACATAGGCTCAATTCTGGAAATGCATGTTATTATGCATTGCAGAGACTCTTGATGTCCCAACTCCTTTCAAAAACGTTAAACTGAAAATATATAAAACTATTATTCTACCAGTTATATTATATGGGTGCGAAACATGGACTCTTACTTTAAGAGAGGAAAGGAGATTACAAGTATTTGAGAATAAAGTTCTTAGGAAAATTTTTGGACCAAAGAGAGATGAACAGACAGGTGAATGGAGAAGACTACATAACAATGAACTACATGGTCTTTATAGGAAGCCAGATATAATAAGAACAGTTAAGTCTCGTAGACTGCGATGGGCAGGACATGTTGCACGTATGGGGAATGAGAGACTTGCATGGAAACTTCGTGTGGGAAAACCAGAGGGAAAACGCCCAGTTGGTAGACCAATAATGAGGTGGGAGAATAACATTAACTATGATTTGAGGGAAGTAGATTTTACAGGGAATGATTGGAAAACATTACCTCAGGATAGGGATGTGTGGAGAGCTTATGTCCGCGCGGCCATGAACTTACGGGTTCGATAGTGCCAGTGAGTAAGTAAGTAAGTGCCAAATTCCTGTCTTCGTTGTCCTCTCTCCTACGTACCCCTCCCGCTTCCTTCTTTATGCGCTGCGTGTGACTGCGCATCTTCCCCTCGTTATCGGAAGCCTCAAATAAGCTGTGCGAGTTAGTATCTGGGTCATCATCCATTTTGGGTTCGACGTGGTCAGGTCAGCTGTAGCTCGAGGGAGCTGTTTGGTTTCATCAGTCCCACAAGCCAGGGTAGGGCAACCACGACTGTGGACCCTAGCCCTCGGCTGGACTGCATTGTGTGTGTATGTATGTATGACATTTATTCGTCATCATCATCCAATGATTAAGCCTGTTGGCTCGTTCCGGTTTCATGAAAGCTAGAATTGTTAAAATTGTTCAGACCATCTTCTGTGTGGGCGACCAACATTTCTCCTTCCGCACGGTTTATATTTTAGCAATAATTTTGGAAATCTTCCTTCTGGCATTCTATCAATATGTTCTTTCCAGTCGTTCCTATATTTAATTATTCTGTCTGTAAGTTTTAAAATACGTTTAGTTCTTTTCTTATATCTTCATTTCTTTTCTTATCCAGCAAAGTATATCCTGTTATATTTCTTAAAAATCACATCTCAGCTGCTTCCAATCTTTGTTCTTATCTTTTGTGATCCAACATTCTGATCCATACATCAATACAGGAACAGCCATTACTTTATAAAATTTAATTTTTGTTTTTAAGGGTTCTTTTAATAGTGCCACACATTAGATTAAATTTATTTATTTTGTCGTTAATATTTTCAATTTTAACACATGATAAATTGAAACCTAGATATTTAAAACTGTTCACCTGCTCTAAAATATTATTATCAATTACTGTTTTTGCTCAACGAACAAATTGTTCAAAATAACCTGTCTGTGCAAATAAGTACCTCATTTCTTCCTTTATTCCTTATCCTTAATTTGACATTGTGTCCTGTAAGATACATCAGCTTAATTATTTCTTCTTCGGCTTTCCCCCACTTATAGGTTTGCCGTCTTTCAGTTTCCATTTATTTCTATCTTTCCAATCTCCTTCTTCCAAATTCCTATGATCCATTATCGTTCTGACGTAGGTTTTCGTTTCCCGTCTTGGTCTGCTACGTTTAATTCTTCCAGGGGGTGACCATTGGTATATATTTTTTGGCCATTTTAATTTTTAATACTCTTAATAAATAGTCGGAAAATGTTTAAGTAAAAATTGGGTCAAACATTAAAAATGATGTCGCTTTTCCTTTCCTTCTCTCTTTCTTATTTGTCTACACAATTCTCTGATGAACTCCTACACCTACATTCTATTTCTACGCACTGACTTTGTTTTATCTTTTAAACGCTACCAACTTACCTTGTGTTGTAGCGAACATTTTCACACAATATATTTCATTCTCAGCCACATTTAGCGCCTTCACGATGTGAAATAAAATATTTTGATCGTTTTTATGTTAATTTCGTTTTCCTGAAATTTAAAGAACGCGAAATTGTAATTATTTTTATAGCAAAACAAATTTTGAAATATTCATGCCGTAACCACGTGACCATGGTGCTATTGTTGAACCGCGACGTCATAGCTTATTTTATTGCGTGATCTTTCGCATTGTTATCTTTCAAAACACGTAATAAAGAGTTCTATCTGTAGTGCAACAGGTCTGTAGTAACAAGAACATTATTTATTTATTGTGCATTTTACGATTTACGCGAAATAAGACAAAAATATTAATGCTTTTTGTCAGTTCAAATCAAAGGAATCTTACGCGAATATATATAAAAAAACAGGTTATGGTGGAGGAGTACAATATAACCTACTCGGAGATCAGCGCCCCTAGCGTTGCGTTAAGCAAACTTAATTAGTTTTTTATCTTTAGGCTTTGATGGATTAGCATTTTTTCATCTTTTAACCCAGTTTTAACAAGAGGCGCATTTTCAGCGGACATTTGTCGAAAGAATTACGGAAGAGTCCAGTGAAGTGCTTTGTGTGGAGTGTAGCATTGTATGTGGGTTCCGAGCAGAATTGAGAACAAACATACAGACATTTCGTGTGTTTAGCAGCGCTGTATACAAAAATGTTGTGAACTTACATTTGAAGATAATTTTATGTAAAAATATGTAATATTGTAATAAATATGCAGTAGTGAGTAAAATATATATGTAATCTCAAACTTGACTAAAGTGTCTAGATTTATGTGCATCCTCAATATTTTAGGATATTACGAAACATATCAAGGAAAATATTATATTAACCCATTCGCCTCAGAAGACGACATACACTCGCTTAACTCTGCCTATTATATATTTTCCAATATTTTTTACATTCCTTAACAGGGTAACCTTTTGTTAACATTTGTGAATAGCAGAGAAAGGTGTTTTGGCCTTCACTCTTATTGTGATATCAAGTACCGTTATCTTTTGTTTGTTTTGAATGTCTGAAATTAGACAATGTATTTTATGGTGACTTAAGTCCGGTTTCTGGGCAAATGCATTGAATATTTAAACTCGAAGCGAATGGGTTAAGATGCAAGGTTGACAAGTGGATTTTGCAAAAGCGTGGAAATGTTTAAAAATCTCGCTGTCGCTCGGTTTTTAGTTTCCAAGATTGAGTAAAACACTTCACAAACATGCGTTCTACGTTATTTTTTGCGCGATGGTGTTTTCAAAATAATAAATAATAGTAAAATAATAACATCTTTGTTGGAAATATTTGCATTCATTATAAACAACTGACTAACGTTAACAGTGTGGCCAATATTTATTAGTGGAGGTCGTGAGATCAATAATAACATGGCGGCAAGTACGTGTTTATTCTTTTATATTGTTTGAAATAAAGTTCAGTTCATTTAAAATGCAGTGATTTGTTTCGTATAATGTATATTAACACTACCTTTTGGATATTTTTTGTACGTACATTGTACGTGGTATATATAAAGGACAGTGGTTTTACTTCCCGCACGAGGTAGGTAATATGTAATATTACAGTATTGTTATTTAGGTTGGCAACCCCAAAATGTGGGAAGTTGAACTTTCAATCATGGTCGCCATTGCTGTAAGTACGACAGAAGGCACTATCGCGCAAAAATAGTATTAATAACTGTAATAATACCTCACATCTCCCCACCATGACGTCACGAACCGCCCTTCAACATTATAGTCTGCGTCATCGCTATCGCTCGGTTTTTAAACATTTCCTCGCTTCTGTAAAAACTACTTCCCAACCTCGAATCTTAATTTAATATTTTCCTTGATATGTTTCGTAACATTGTGGCATAAAAATATAAGTAATAAAAATAAAATGAATATATATCATACAATTGTTAAAAGCATCATTACTTATGGAGCAGAACTTTGGCCATTAACAACAAAAACAAATAAGTATCTTTTGGCCAACGAAATTGGATTTTATACGAAGGGCAGCAAGAATTTCAAGAAGAAAAACATTAGAAACTCAGTTATAAGGGAGAAAATGAAGATTGAAGACATTATTTTAGATTATATTAAAACTCAGCAATTAAGATGGTACGGACATGTCCAGCGAGTGGAAGAGGATCGACTACCAAAGTCTGTTTTGGAATGGAAATCTGAGGGAAGACGAGGCAGAGGAAGACCTAAAACCTCCTGGAGTCAGGGAATATGTTTATACATGAAGGAGAAATATCTACAACCAAGAGATTTGATGCACCTACAAAATTGGCTATTAGGAATCGGACGATGTCAAAGACATTAATCAACCGATGATCTATCTATCTATTAATGAAAACGGAGACCGAGGGACTGAACGTAGGCACGCGCGATACAAACAGTATATTTTGAGAAATTTAAATTGTCGTGGGGAATTTTATGAAAATATTTTTTAAACCCCGTATTGTCTGCCACAGGAACGCCCACTAGGAACCAGGCTGAGCAATAAAACAATCACATCCTTCGTACAATGTAAGTATTGGTTTTTCTCACGGCCCACTTGATCCGCATCAGCGAAAGGCTCACTACAGCTTCCTGAAGACGGAATGGACTGCTTTAAGCTGCATACAATGTTACCAACACATGCAATTATAATTATGCTGTCGCGGACTTTTTTGTTGATTTTTTTTTAGATATTCAATTCTGTGTATATTCATTTTTAAAACTGTTATTCTACCAGTTTTATTATATGGATGCGAAACATGGACTCTTACTTTAAGGCAGGAAAGGAGATTACAAGTATTTGAGAATAAAGTTCTTAGGAAAATGTTTGGACCAAAGAGAGATGAACAGACAGGTGAATGGAGAAGACTACATAACAATGAACTACATGGTCTTTATAGGAAGCCAGATATAATAAGAACAGTTAAGTCTCGTAGACTGCGATGGGCAGGACATGTTGCACGTATGGGGAATGAAAGACTTGTATGGAGGCTTCTTGTAGGAAAGCCAGAGGGAAAACGCCCAGTTGGTCGACCAAGAATGAGGTGGGAGAATAACATTAACTATGATTTGAGGGAAGTAGATTATACAAGAAATGATTGGAAAGCATTAGCTCAGGATAGGGACATATGGAGAGCTTACGTCCGCGCGGCCATGAACCTACGGGTTGCCAGTGAGTAAGTGCAATAATTTTGGCAGCGTAAGTCATTTAAGCATACAAAAAGTTCTTAAAACACGATTTTCAGTGCAAAGGGTGAATTGTAAGGGCGAAGCAGTTGACTGTTTCAACTGTCTTATAGCCTAAAACCTTCCCTGGAAACCCGTGAACATTTCGTCACAATCGGATGAATGATGTGGTATATGTCCGCCACCGTGGCGTAGTAGGCGACCCGGGTTCGATTCCTGGCGGGGTAGGGGATTTTAAATCTCCACCTTGGGTCTGGGTGTGTGCGTCCTGTCCTTGTTTCTATGTGAGAATTAAAAAAAGTTAACAAAGAAAGAAAGAAAGTAAAACAATAAGGGAAAAGCCAGTATTAAAAAAAGTAATAAATAAAGGACAAACAAACATA